>JARFJB010002121.1:3642500-3992500 GCA_036346205.1 Vesta saturnalis
TTTAAATCCACTTCTTATTGCATTATTTGGAAGTTTTCCATTCAAAAAAAATGGCAATCATAAAACGAAAAACGTACGCAACAATAAAATCAAATGCGTACTTAAGATGTAATTACGTTATAAATTGAAGTAATGATAAAAGTGTAATTAAAGTAAAAAATGGTAAAAAAATACGTAAAGGAAGCGCCACCAATTTGATGGCACTTTCACATAAATTTAGGTAAAAATCAAAAAGAAGCAGCTCTCTGCTTCGACATTAAAACAGGAAGTGAAAAAAATGGAGGCTTTCGAAGTAGATGATGCGGTTCTGCGCACAAGATATGAGCAGAATAACTAAATAAAATTACGTTACCGGTAATCATTCAGAGCTAACACACTCACTTCCATATAAATAATTTAATAATAATATAAACAATTTGACGAATATTATAAAATAATTAAAACTTAATTAACGTTCACCATTTATCCACAGTCGTATGTTTTCTTTGTCTTGGAAATGAAGCAAATAATTTAAATAAGTGTACATCGAAATTTTTAAATTTAGACTTGAACAACAATGCAGCTAGCGTATTTGATAAATTCCTTCTGAAATTTTAATATTTATAGTCGCTTCACAATAGCTTGTTTGTGAAAATTAAACTTATATGTAGAGTAAACGAAGGCTTACTTTATATAATTCATTAAAATTAAAGAAGCATACGCGGGTATCGTTTGTACTAACAGTTTTAATACTCACATTTTCAATGAAATTAAGACAAGTCATTAATGTATTCGCAAATATGTCAGGTTATCTATTTAATCTTTTCCTTCGACGTCCATATATTACATGAGGTCTATCCACAAATTGGCCCCCGTCGGCTATTAAAAAAGGAAAACTAAATTTTATTATGCACAATCTAAACATACAAGTTAACATTACTTCTCCACATAGTCGACACCCAAATTCAAATATAACACAAGCACTACCTTCTTTATCCTTTCCTATCATGAATGAATGGTACCACCTGGTGTTTTAACCAGTTGACACCATCCTTAAGTTCATCGTCGGTCTCGAAGCGCTAAGTGGCCAGATAGGCTTTTAACTTAGAGAAGAGATGAAACTCGCTCACTGCCGAACTATAGGGAAGAAGTAAAAAAGTCTCCCAGCCAAAATGTATGAGTCTTTCTTTCGTTTATTTTACAGCATGGGGTCACACAGTGTCGTGAAGGAGAATATTTCCTTCCATAATATACCTGTTCTGTCACTTTATTTTCACTGGATACTCTCATAAGATCTGTTGATAAAATGTCTTTGCAGGTTCAAAGAACTATAACCATCATTTTGCGGTTTGGAAGTATCTGTTCAGATGTGTAATTATTTTAGTTATTACTATGTACACATTATACAAAATCTTTATTGTTTCAAGCCATCGTTGTGTATTCGGCAATACCCGCGTGCGGGGGAAGTGAGCCTGTGTTAAGTGCTCAGTTATTTTCACAATAAAAGTTTTGCTCTTAATGTCTTGTTTCATTACGACATGGTTGAGAAAATAAAGTGAGGTATATCTCCCTAAACATGGTCCTTCGAGCAGAATGCAAAAGTACATGAAAATAAGTGCATCAATTTAGGTTCAACAGTTCAATTAATGAAGAATCGAAGCTTCAACTACGAATAAATCTGCAGCGTGGTAATTGATATGTCTTTATATCGTTTCACAGTTCTTTATTCACGTCAATCTGCTTCAATTGCTTTATCGATTATAAATTCAGTATTTTAAAATATTCGAAATTTGTAACGTGCTAAATATCTTTCTGCACAAATGTCTCGCGATGTGAGAAATTACTAAATAACACATACTACACATTGTATTGAACATTTCTTTCATTAAAATAATGTCCTTATATTCCGTTATATAAAGCAATGTAAATCAAACAAATTATAATTTTTTGAACTAAACTACATATTTACGCCACCTATGGGCGAATGGCCGAATCTCCTAAGGTTTATATCTACTCAGTAACAGATAACTGTGTTAGTTTATGGAACTGCCGTTAGAGGGCAAGGTTAGGACATTCAAACACAATAGCTATTTTATTCAATATCAATCGATAACAAAGAAATCAATTCTAAGAATTTTTCGTTTTGAAAAACGTACTGCATCTCTCGTATTCTTCTTTGCGGTCGCCATTTTTACGACGCTAGTAAAAATTTCTGATCTCTTCTAAAATTACTATAATCGAAGATTGTTTGGATATGAATTAGTAGAATTTAACTATAGCAAGAATTATTTGGGCTTTTCTGAAAATTACTGTTCCAAAGAACATTGCGGATGTAAAGTAGTAAAGGGGGTAAGCTGTGCCATATGTCTTCTTATTTGGTATTCATTCCTAAATTTCTTTGTTAGCGACTGAAAGCGTACAACCATAAACAAATTACGGATCCTTCGATCAACTAGCGGAAGGCATTGCGTACCACATCATGCGTGACCGCCTATGAACATATGGGTAATTGGTGTTAATTTCACCTTATATAATACTTACGTACCTTTCCTTTTAGCATTTAACAATTTTATTTTCTGTATTTCTGCAATCGTGATTACTTGTCCGTTATAGAAGTTGTATTACTACTGGATTTAAACCGTGCCTGTTCTACTACAACTGCTTCAACGATAGGGTAAAAATAACTACGCTACCAAGATCAGAACTTTTATTATTTTTCGCATGGACAAAATCTTCAATCGGACGATCCTGAGGTACATTTGGGGGGTTGTCATTTTTGGGCACAAATGGGATGTTGTGTCTCTAACTAATTTCGCGTTGTTCTAGAATAGTGACAAGATGCTAGATCGGGTCAAAATATAATATCATCGTTAAAATGATGTGTGTTAATAAAATTAACCAATTTGGGAAGACACCGCTCAGTATAAATATTTGAATCCAATGCCTCATCTCTAACACGACCAACCTAAGGTCTTGAAATTGTTCAGGGCACACCAGGCTAAAACCTTGTCTTCAAATCTCTTTTTTGATTTATATTTCAGGTTATTTGGGCAATTCTGTACATCAGCTGTATAAAACCCATCATTACCTTTAATTTCCGAATAAGACAACGGGAAGTATTTTTCGTCATCCATAATTACAACTTTGTTAGCTGTGAAGTTGCGTCTTTTTAATGCACGGCAACATATTGGGATTCTGCGTAACTGTTCATCAGTGTATTTTGGATATTTCTTCCGTTTCCGATACGTAAGTCCCCTTCTGCTCAGTTCTCGACTAATGGTCAGGTGACTTACCCGAAACTTACGACCTAATTTCCGAGTGGATTTTCCCAATTGATCCTTTGCGGCTTCCATCAACCTATTTGAGTCGGCATTGGTCAAATCTTTATTTAGGCCGCCCGGATTTTGGAAGGTTTACACATGGTACACCTTGTTCACATTCAGCTATATTTTTATAAATGGTCAAAACTGACACATTTCGACCTTTAAATATATTCACAATTTCACGTTTTGGCAACTGTCCAACTAGGTTGTACACAGATTTTCGGATATCGAGTTTGTACGCCATAATCTTTTAATATTTGACAAACATAGTATGACACATTGAAGCTTAATTTATTTTCTGATACTTGATTCCAAAGACGACTAAATTCGAAGTTATTTAGGATTGATATTGAGATTATAAACTTTTTGCGAAAACTTTTGTTAAATACGTTAAAACGCTTTTTAGCGTAGGTATGCGTTTTTCTTTCAGCTTCAATAAATCTTTCATTTCCGAAAGTTAACCTTTTAAAGTAATAAATTATATATATATATATATATATATATATATATATATATATATATATATATAAACTTTCTTTTGGGTTTGCTGTAAAAACCCGCTTTACTTGCGAACGTTGAGTTTATTTGGTATATATAAAATATTACATTATTTATATTGGTCTATAAAAAGAAACAAACATTTAACTTTATTTAATCTAGTTTGCTGATTTTGTATCTACCCTTATTTTAAATATTTTAAAAATTACCTTTTTGCGTTACACTACCACTTTTTTTCTTATTCTCTCTTTCCCCTTTTTCTCTCATTTCCTTTAATTCCCTATTCACCGCTTTCGACATCGTTATCCAGAAGTCGGGGAATGATGAGTTTTGCTTTTGGGAAGCGACTTCTGGCGCCTATTTTTTACACTGAAATTTTTCTTGGAAAACGCGTCATAACAAGTAAAACAAATTTAAAATTTAACGAAATATGTGACATTAAAACCGCCATATTGATCAATGTATTTTCGACAAATTCTTTTCATTGAACAAAATTCAACGCATTCATGCGTACTGTTTACGGTTTATAAAAAACACAAGATCAAAAAACACTGATGAGTCTTTAGGTAATTTAAGCATAAGCGAACCTCACGAATCCTTAATCTCCTTAATCAAATCCTCTCAAATTACCGAATTTGAGAACGAAATCAATTGTCTTAAGAAATCAAGCTATAACCACAAAAAGTAGAATAATCGGTCTAAACCCTTTTTTATACGATCATTCAATATTAAGAGTTTGTGGTAGAATTATGAAGTCCGACAGTTCCTTGTATAAAAAAAAACATCAAATATTGCTCTCAGCTAAACATCCTCGTACTACATTAGTAATAAAGGCAGAATATTTAAGAAATCTTCATGCTGGTGCACAAAATTTGTCACCCATTTTCCAAAACAATTATTATATTATTAATGGGAAATGCTGTAAAGGGTGCCCTACGACAATGCACAGTTTGTTATAGAGCTAAAATTGTAACCCAGAAAATGGGCCATTTACCTGAACAGAGAGTTACTCCCTCAAGGGCATTTTCATCAGTAGGGATTCACTTTGCGGAATTTTTGACAGCCAAAGATGGTAAACTTCGAAATAGAAAGTTAGTTAAAACGTACATATGCATATTTGATTGTTTTGTCACAAAAGCAGTGCACCTAGAACTTAAGTACATCAATCTTCTTGAACGCGTTGTAACAATTTGCTTCACGTTGATGGATTACAAAACACAAGTCATACTGATAATGGGAAAGCCTTATGGGAGGCAACAATCATTTAAATTGATACATAAATAACAATGAGGTAAATCAATATTTAAAACAAAATTCTATACAATGGCACTTTATACCGCGATATGCTCCCAATTTTGAAGGATTATGGGAAGCAGGGGTAATGGTAGCTAGTTATCACCTTGTAAGAATTATAGGTAATGCTCATTTAACATTTGAGGAACTATACACTATTTGGCTCAGATAGAAGCAATATTAAACTCCAGAGCTCTCACCACGCCAACTTGTGACCCATACGAGTTAAATCCATTAACACCCGGTCATTTCCTCATTGGCGCCGTTTTAACCGCATTACCACAACCAAATGTTGAAGGTATTCCTGAAGGCAGATTAACGATGTATAGACGTCTCACTCAAATGGTTCAACGTTTTTGGCGGCGTTGGTCACTATCATGCAACAAAGTGGCAGGGGTCACCACCCAATCAACTGGCTGTTGGAACGATGGTACTGATAAAGGAAGCAAATTCACCTCCAATAAAGTGGGAATTAGGAACAGTCGCTACAGTCCATCCAGGGGAGGACAATGTAATTCGCTTAATGGATGTGAAATTCAACGACGGCGTTATAACACGATCAATATAAAAAGTATGTGCTCTACCAAGTGGTGAGTGAGAATACAGTGTATGGTAGATGTCATAGTAAACGTGCATCATTTAGTGGTATGGACTGTAGGTTAAGGTGGAATGAAAATGGCCTTTTAGATTTTAGTTTGGTAATAGTGAAGAAAAGTTGCCTTTTAGGTTCAAAAAGAATAATACACCATTTTAAGAGCTTAAAGTTTCTAAAAAAATTGAAAAATTATAAACTCTGATAAATTACTTTTTATGAACTTACATATAATGTTACAAAAGATGTTTTTAATCTATAAGCATTAGAATTGAAAAAAACGTTAACTACCAAATATAATCATAATAAATATTTTGTATTTCTTACTTGTGTAATGATTACAAATGTTACAGCAACAAAATGTTTGTTTCTACTTCATTGCCACATTAAACTGTTGTTTTGTATTAAATTTTGGCATATTCATACGTGAGTCAATTTTTGCTCTTATGTATCCTTCTCGTGCGTTTGAACCACATACATTTTGAGCCCATTCGGTCACCAGATTCATAGCTCTTTCCACTGCTTGCGTGCGACAAGGAAGCCAGGGAAAGTCGATAACCGGGTCCACTTTATTATTAAGTTCTGCTTCAGATACCTTCCGTATAAAGTCTTTGAGAGAGTCACTGGAAATACGTTTTACCAAGGGGAGTTCAGTTACGTCACTTTCGGGCCATGAGATCATGTCGATGTTTATTTTTGGAACGTTAAACTTCGTGAGTCCGCTTTTGTTTTCGTTCTTGCTTTTAAAGCACGTCGTAAATCAAGCTCTTTTTGAATTTTACGTTCATCGCATACCATGGACAAACGGAAATTTTCAGGAGCATCTAAGTACACATTTCTTTGAATAATCGGATCAATAACGTTCTTGAAATTGTCAGAGAGATAGCGTGAATATGAGATGAGGTTAACCATAAATACATTACGGTTTTAACATAATATTAAACCACACAGGCGCGTACACTTTTATTACTCAGTCATAGCCTTAAGATTTTCAGCTGGATTTGCAGTTGCCACATACAATCTAAGCACGCGGTTGACTAATGTCAACCACCTGCGGTGAGCAATTTCTCCAGGGTTTCTTAGTATAAATCTAGTGAGCAATTTCTACTGGTTACAGCGATACACATATCCAATAAATATTTTTGATCTGTACTTAGATCATTTTTGTCCTCCAAAAGAGGAAGTTTATTTTCAATTGGAAAGAAAGTAACCTCAGGAAGATTAGCACAGTATTTTAGCTGCTGACCTATTTCGCCTTTAAGCTTATTAGATCCGTTCCTTTTACCATTTGAATGACAAAAAAGATGTCGCAATAGTATCTCACTATCGTGGAACAAACAAATTAACCATTCTAAAAGTCTTCCTATTTCCTTTTCCATCAATGAAATCACACCATTTCCATCACACTCAATAGCATAAAAGTTGAAAATTTGTTTGTTGTATCTTCAAGAAATTCTTGTATACTGTCTGCTATGTCTTTTCCGTTGCCAGATTTAGGTATTACGTGGCCTAACAACTTTGAGTTTGGTTCCTCTACTAGTGAAACGCTCTCTTCAGAAATAACTTTTTTGTAAAACTTACTTCCTTTCTTTTCTTGAACAATTGTTTTGTCCTTTCTTCCATTAAAAACAATCCTCTTTTTCAGTTATCTGATTATAACGACTGTGATTAACGAGATCTCTTTGGTTTATTGATCTTGCTCTTCTAATTTTCATCCTGACTATTACATTGATTTTGTCTTCTTCTGTGATTACACCAAAGTACTGTAAAGCAGCACTAGCTATAGCTGTAGTAGCTCTAGCCGATATTCCGATACGGTCAGCAATGGAAGCTACAGGTGGCAATTCAATACGCATTTGAGTGCTTTTCTTTTCTTTCAGTTTTGAAAGGCCTAGTAGATTTACCTCTTCTTGTATATTTGAAGAACCTGGTTGGTTTGCCGCTTCTAGTAAAGAACACTGCTGTTCTTCAGCGCTGTCATTGTCGCCAGCAACCGCTTCTGATATACTAGTATTTTATATCCGTTCTTGATTAAACTTAAGTATTCTCTGTAATTCTTTAGATTTTCTTGTTTCTTTCTTACTCAAAGCGCTTGTGGTAGCCTTATCAATATTACCTATAAACATTTTTCTGTTAGAACTGGTACTTTTCTTTCTTTTATACAAGTACGAGTATTAAAGGTTACACACTTACAGGCAGCAATATAGTAAATTCCTGTAGAGCTTTTATCATTTGTAAAATTGCTAGAAACAACGGAAATAGAAGCTCTTGACAATATTTGTTCTATTTTGGGAACTAAAGTGTCACATATTTCACTTACTGTAGGATCCTTCTCTGAAGTAATTTTGAGATTATGTCTAATATAACAGGAGCACTTCATAACTATTCGTAAATAAGCTGTTCAACTTCAAGCAAATCACTATATGTCCCAAAAATAGAACATTCCGACATTTGTCTTGTATTCACTAATTTAAACTGAGTCATTTTACTCACAACAATAAAGTAGCACACAAATTAACAAAATATTACGTTAATCTGCTACACAATAGACGAAATGGAGTTGCCAATTTAACTGAACTCGGCAAAGCTACTGACCGACCAGACACCTTCTCGCCACCTGGATGCCAATGCAATAGTAGAATTGGTTTTATCTTTCTATTCATATTATAACGCCTATTCTAAACCTGTTATTTCATAATCGAGACGCAAAAATCTTTAAAAAAGTTCCAAAAAGTGTGTTTTTATAAAACTTTAACGCCCTTGCGGCATCTCAAGACGTACTCTAATATTAACATATTTTTAATTTATTTTATCTACACTAAAAGGCAATTTTTCCGCACTATTACAAATTAAAAATTAAAAGTTGGTTTTTTCGTTCCACCCTGAACAATGGACTCGCTATTATATTAAGGTTGAAAGCCGCGTTTGCATGGGTGGCGAAGTGTTTAGATATGTAATTATTTTAGTTATTATTATGTACACATTATATGAAATCTTTAGCGGATCGAGCCGTCGTTGTACGTTCGGAATACCCGCGTGTGGGGAACGTGAGTCGATGTTAAGGGCTCAGTGTTTTTTTTTGTGAGTTATTAGTAATACTTTGTAAGAATCGCAATAAAAGTTTTACTCTTAATGTCATTACGACATAGGTGAGAAAATAAAGCGTACGAAAATTTATTCGTACGAGTTCGTACGAACTCGTACGAATTCATCTGACGTAAACAAATATACACATTTAAGTATATGTGTTACAGCGCTTGCGGCTAGTTCGTACGTATTCGTACGAAGTCGTACGAATGTTCTGTTACGAACAAAATAGTCTGTTTTTTTATCAGTAGTCGTGCGAATGCATAGGTGTATTTAGGATGGATTCGGAAAAACTAATAACAATAATTGAAGAAAAGCGATCATTATGGGACCAGAAATCGAAACAATATCGTAATAGAGACCTAAATAACAAGTTGCGGAGGTAGGTGGCGGAGAAATTGGATGTAGCAGGTTTGTATTCGGGTATATTGTAAATTGAGGTTTTAATCTTCGAATTGCAAACGAAAATTAATAATCTATTATTGAAAATTATTGCATATAATTAGTGACCCGTAGTATCTATTATAACGTCTTTGACACCAAATTCTCCCTTAGTGCCAGGTACTTATTTTCTTACTATTATTATCCTTATTAGTATGGAATATAATAATTTTTTAGATCTACCGAGATTTAAGTTTCTAACCTCAACTGATAACCTTTACATTCGTAAATAAATTAGGTACATTTGTTATTAGACATGTTAGATTTTGAAAATATACATTTATTTCTTAACAATTCAAAATGATATTACAACTACATAAGTGTTTTTCGTAGGTTGCAACAGTAGCCCTGTTAAAACGTCGTGGTCCTTTTTTTTTATTTTGTTGTAGACTTTGCGTGTTTTCCGAAATATAGGGAGTTCCTTGTAAATCGATAATTAAATTATGTAGGAGACAAATACGCTTTACAATTAAATCGACTTAGTAAGGATTAATTTCAAATCCTGCTTTTAAAATTCCCCACTTTGCAGTTATAATACAAAAGCGCATTCAACAATACATCTAGGTCGAGAAAGACTACCATTAAAATTTTCTCGCTCTGAAGAGAAATTGTGTCCTGGATATGGTCTCATTAAATAATTGTTTAATGAATAAGCTGCATCTCCTACCAAACATGTGGTCATATAATGTCTGTATTGGGCAGAGCTTTTGTTGGGGGTATGGTGTGTCTTTTTCAAGATGATGATATAGTGGTGTATGTGCAAATATTCCACCGTCCCTCTGTTTTCCATAGCTTCCAACGTGAAAAGTTATAAATCGGTAATTTGCGTCTACCAAACCTTGTAACACTATAGAGAAGTACTGTTTATAATTAAAATAAAAAGATCCCGAATTTGCTGCACATTTAATTCTAATGTGATTGCCATCGATGGCTCCGATGCAGTTAGGAAATTTCCATTTCGTATAAAACTGAGTTGCAATTGATAAAAACATTGTTTCTGTGGGAAAAGGCATATGTTTTTCATACAAGAATGTCCCATATAGTTTCACAGGCTTCATAAACAACTAGTCTAATTGTGTGTGACATTCGAAATGAGAGGGCCAAAGATCGAAAGGAAACACCAGTAGCAAGGTACCTAAAAAACCATATTGGTAGTAGCCAGTGAGACGGACATCAATGGTCGACAGTGCAAATAAATGGGCGTTTGAATAAACCTAAGCAAATGCTTTTCTTCAAAATCTCAAAAATTATTTCTTTATCTCAATATCAATCAAAAATTCCTTGATTTATATTGGTGCTAAAGCACAAGAGAAAAGAAGTGGAGATGAACCTCCGAATGGCAATTTTTTGAGAACCTGCTTTTTATTAAAGACCAATTTATACCCCGAAAAGTAACCGGAAATATTTCCATCGACAAAACACAAGAAGATTGCGCTTATGAGCTAGTAGAAAACTAACCTTCAGAATCAGAACAAATACACAGTCATAATGAACAATCACAAGAAAATAGACACAACTTGGAAGGTGAAATTGAAACCCTAGGAAGTCACAACAAAAATAGTAAGATAATTAAAAGTGTTAAAGACACCACAATGCAGAAATTACTGGGGATAGAAGAAAAAATATTGAGCCATTTAAATAAGAGCTCTGAAGATCATCAACAGCATGATGATGATTACTATTTTGCCCTAAGCCTTGTTCCACATATTCGACAACTACCAATCCACAGAAAACTATTTATTAGAACGAAGTTTCAGGAATTACTTATGAAGGAACAAGAAACCTTATTTCGAAATCAACATATTGTTCCACAACAGGTAATTTCACAAACATCGAGGCAGTATACACCAGTTGGTGTACTACCATCACCCGCATACACGAAAGTTCAAGCACAATCACAGGCATACACGTCAGTTCCAACACCATCACCAGTATTTACATGTACTTCTACAGAGATGTCAGACGACTCATCCCAACAAAACTACTCGAGCAGTACAATACGATATACTATGGATAATGGACAACAAAATCCTTCACAAATGGCATGCAATATTTTGCTAATTATCCACCTAATCTGTAGATCATGACATATTTTTGTAATAAATACTAGTTTATTAATAAAGTTGAATAAACTTTTTTTTATGATTGTGGACCTGAACAGGCTAAATTTGGCCTATCGTGCTAAAGCACTCAGGAACACTTAGGAGGATGGATAGAGGGATAATGAATTGCCAATAGATGCCTATGAATAGCTACCTTAAATTTTCTCATATCATATGTGAGAGGAAAGCAGGAACTAGGGAGATCGTTCCAGAGTTTGGAAACCGTGTAGAAAAATGTGGATTGCGCCCGTTTGGTACGACAAGTGAAGATTAGTACTGCATACTGTTGATGTGAATGAGCGAACCGAGTGTTTCTCGCAAAGATATCCCGAGATGGTATCAAAGAATATAATTCAGCAGCACAATAGCCGTTGTAATTACGATAATACAAAGACCTGAAACCATCCTTCTATGCTCAAGGGACTGCATGTGAGAAGTTAAGGACGGGTCATTTATAAGCCTAATCGCTCTCTTTTGAATACGATCAACGATATTGAGAGCGTATTGGGGAGCACTAACCCAGAGGTGAGAATTATTTTCCAGATGAGGCCGAATTTGGGCCTTATACAGCAGGAGTTGTCGAGAAGTAAAGTACTGCTTAGATCTGTACAAAAATCCTATTTTACGAGCAGCTGTTTTGGTAGCTGACAGAAGATGGTCAACCCATGAGAGATTTGAAGACACAGTCATACTCAACAGAGTAATAGAGTCTGAAAACTTAAGAACTGAGCCATTCATACTTACAACAGGAAATGATCGATCTTTTTTGGCGGACACAAGGTAACACTGAGTTTTGTTAGCATTAAATTTAACAAAATTATTGCTTCCCCATTCGAGAATACGTTGAATGTCTTTGTTGATTGAATTTGCCATTTCAGCTTTAATTTCTTGATTATAGAAGGTGGATTATCACTATGAGTAGACTGAGATGAACTACGGTGAAGAGTGCTATCGTCAGCGAAGCAATGGATGGAGATAGTTGTTGAATAAATAAGGTCATTTATGTACAGCAGAAAAAGTGTAGGCGCTATAACGGATCCCTGTGGTACGCTCGCGTTAATGCTAACTTCTTTTGAAAAAATCCATCAAGTACGACACGTATTCGTCTTTTATCAAGGAAACTAGAAACCCAGTTGATGAGCGTATCATTTAACCCAAACGAGGTTTGGCAAGTAAACACTTATGCCAAACTTGGTCAAATGCCTTTGGGATATTTAAAGCGACTACAACTGTTTCACCGGACTGCTCTACTGTATTGTTCCAAACTTGGGTCACATATGAAAGAAGATCACCTGTTGAACGACTTTGCCTAAACCCATATTGGTGGTCACTAAGGAGTTTGTTAGTTTCAAGTAACGTGAGCAGTTGCTGATTGATGACTTTTTCCCTGATCTTAGACAAAATGGAAGAGATGGTAATTGGTCGGTAGTTTGAGGGATCGGTCTTATCGCCTTTTTTGGGAATAGGTTGAACATTTGCTAACTTCCATGATGAAGGGAATTCCCCAGAAGACATAGAGATCGTATGGAACTTAGATAGGACTGGTACTAGTTCGGGGGAACATTTCTTTAAGGCAATAGCTGGAATACCGTCTGGGCCAGTCGCCTTATTGAGATCAAGCCTACTGATGATCGATTCCAAGAGCTTGTACCGAAAATGAACTTACCGTAATGTTACAATCAGCTTTTCTTCTGGTGATATACATTCCCGAAAGTTACTGTTTATAAAGTCTAACTTCAACTGCTTTTAGTAAATAATCAAATGTGGATTGTGTCATTAACATATTCAAAAAAAGATTATTTCTACTGAGTTCTTCGTATGATCTCCCAAATTCTCCCTTTTCAGTTCTCGATGATAATTAATCGTCTACCCAGCAGCTTTTGGTATTTTCCAATAGAATAAATTCTACTGGAGGTGTATCCAACAAGTAAGATTCAGTAGCGTGATGATCCATTGCACTTCACTGCACATTCCAACTTAAAATAAGAAGGCGTAGGTACCACCTATCTGCATCCAATGTAACTACTATGTTCGTACGAATTCGTACGAATAAATTTTCGTACGAATTCGTATCCAATGTAACCGCCACCTAAACACACACTCATGCAAATGACTACGCCTGCAATACTGTTCTAGATTATCATATTTTTGTGTTCAATTCTCGAAGTTTTCATTAACTTGTTTTATTAAATCTTCATAAAGAGTCAGTATTAAACTAATTTTTACACTCAAATCATCAGTAATACTATTTAGTTCAGAACATTCCAAGCGCACTTTGCTTGTACTGTTTCCGAACTCTTTTTGCTCATATTTGCAAAATTTAAAGGTTGATGTATGCCAAAATTATAATTACTATAATGTACCTACGTTAGGAAATAAAGCTACTTGTTAAATTTAATTAACACTAATGATAATGATGACAATGATATCTAAGTGAGCGTAGATTGTGTTAGTATGTAAAACTACACTAGATAAGTTGGTAAGCACTAAATTGTTTTTCACCTGGACAACTCTTAAACAGGACTATTGCCACATTATATAAGTTCTGTTATATAAGTAGTATACCAAAGAAACAGAAATAAATGAAATATTTTTTATTTTACAAAGATTGCTGTAAAAGCGAAAATTCTAACGGTATATTAAGTATCAGACCTCAACGTCTGTGGAAGCTTCTTACTGCGACGATCAAAAGAAATATTTTCAACAAAATACCTTTTTAAAATTTCAAAGCTTAAATTTAAAACGCAATAAATTAGAGTTGCCATGATTTTATTTGACAAACAAAAAGGAAACGTTATTATATCAAATTTATAACAAAAACAATTGAATTAGTCTAATAAAAGCTTTACTGTATGTTTACTTAAGGATGTCATTATAATTTATTGCAACTGTAATGTTTATGGAGAGTTTAGAGATATGTTTACTGTCAAGTTACACAATACTTTCTGTTAATATAACAGAAATGGGTGTTTTTTGAAAACATGGCAAATTTTAGGTTATAACAACAAAATTACAATAGTCAACATTAAACGGAACTAATCTGAAATATTTGCAATAATATTATTATTAGTGATATTATGAAAATAAGTAAAGGTTATAAAATATTTGTAATTAACAATTCAAATTAGAAATCTACTGAAATACCAGAATTATTTTGAGTAATTAAGGTAAGCTAATTAATTATAAAATCTGTTCAATCATTTTCTTGAAATTAAATATTTTGTTAATTTAGTTACTTCTCCCGCAAATGCATTTGCCCACTCGTTTGGTACCTCTATTTATTGAAGCAGAGTTCAAGCATAGCTTTTTTTAGTTTAGGAATTTGGGAATAAATATAGGGAAACGAGTTTATGACTATTGCGTGTTCGGCAGCATTTTAGAGGTTACCTTTTAATTTGGAGATCTAAATACTTATGGGGACCTCCCGTTCCCACTTCCCTGGCTTTAACTTACGGGAAGTGTCAATCATAATTAATTTTTAAATTTACATTATTTAACCTTACTTTGTGGAATTCCATACTAACATACTAATGCTTTAAATATAATTCCACGATTTATTTTATCATCATTTTTTATTTCTCTACAGCTTTCAATACGACAGATATTGCCAAGGGGAAACGTATAAGTAAGATAACAAATAGTTATGGTAACAAATCATTAAGGTAAAATAATAAACTTAATGCAAATTTTAATTCTATATTCAAAATATCTGTTAAAGGTGAATGTATAAGATCAACCTGTTCGTTCATTAAAGGTACTTTTTGTATAAGTTTAATTTCGAATGCTTCCAAAACAACTAATTTGTCTCTTTTGTTAGAAAAATGTAAAAACTTAATGTTGTATCTAATATCAAAGTTCCTAAGTGTATGTCCAATATAAACAGAATTACAGTATGTGAAGTTCAATTTATAACAACTAGATATGACAAGAAAAAAGTCGCCGAATGTAAGGATTGAAATTAAACGAAATGGGTGACACCATTAGGTTGAGTGATATACAAAACATAGCATTTAGAGGTCACTCAGAACCGCGTGCATTTCACTTTCTGTACTATTACAAAATGACAGAAACTATCCCAGTCTTCTTGGGTATACAGCTAATGAAGGTGATCTCGATTTAAAGAAGCACGCTGGACACAGCTATGTACCGGGTGGGCAAATAAGCGCGGTAAGCGGCCATGAGAAAATTCTGAAAATTATTTTGAAGCTCCGTATGTCACCGCTAGGGGATGCAATTAAAAATTAAATAATAAAATTCTAAATTTCTCCCAAAACTGCTATGTAAAGATATATTTGCGTCCATCGTTAGAAGTCTAGAAAATTCTACATAATTTCGGTTTAAGGTTTATTGGCGTACTGACATAATAAGAGTGGGGGAGCTAATGAATGTGTAAGCATTAAAATTGCTGTAAATTGTATATCACTTATTCAATTTTAGTAAAATAAAGTTTGCTTGAAAGACCAATGTATGTATTTTAAATTTCATTTCGCATAGTTACACAATACTTCCTAATAAAAGTACTAGAGGGCGCAATTTGTTATAATATCAATTTTTTTCATTTTGTTCGAAAGGTAAATTAAACTTGCAAGAAAACCGTAAATATCGAAAGTTGATATATTTGCTCGTTTTGAATTTATACTGAAATGAAAACACATATTAAAGAGATAGTTGTTAATCGAATTAAGGACTAACATTGATTTTTAACGTCTATCACCGTTAAGAATACAAAAAGGTTTTTACGCTTTTTCTTTAAAATTTAGTTTGCAATGATGTAGGTATTTATTATATCAAAATTAAAAAGTAAATTAAGTTTGCCATAAAAATGACACAAGATTTATTTTAATATTGTTGTTAGTTTTAGAGTTACAGGGAAATTAAAGTTTAATATTAACGTAGCTCGCCCTGTAAAGTTTAAATAAACTCAAAAATCCGATTTTAAATCCAAAAATATTAGGTATTTAATACCTTGATAAATATTAAAACTGCTTTCCGTCACATTCCAAACAGTCTCCCAATCTTGTTCGGGTATATAAAACTGCTGCTTCAATTTCCGCTTATTAATCCCTTACCTTAAACGTTTACCTTCCTAAACTAATTTTATTAACTTTACACAGGTGGAAAATATTACATTTTACATGTTTTTTTAAATAAAACGCATTCAATTAATAACTACTTCAATTAATAAATACCGCCATCTAGCGCTTTGTCTTGGTATGTCTAATAAATGTTTAGTAGTAGGCCGCGGAAACAAAAAACAAACGTTTAAATAACATTGTATAGAAACGTCAAATTTTTATTAAGTAGATGTAGTTGAATTCTTGACAATTTGGTTTGTGAACATTTTTTAAAACTCCTTTCACAAGTGGTGAAGCCGTTGATATGATTGCGGTCTATTTCGAGTGCTTTCAAAATACAGCAATAGCTGAAAGACAGTATGCGGCCCGGTACCCAGATCGCCATTTTTATGGAGGTAGAATTTTTTTACGCTTGGTACAGCGACTAAGCGATACTGGTAGTTTTCATCGTACTAGATTTAGGAGGCGTCCCATTGGAAGGACTGAAAAAATATTACTCATGTCTTAGCTTACACACAATTCAACAGACACACTGGGAATAGCTCGACCTACTGATCGAAACATATTAAAAGACCACAGCTAAATAATTGCATTATCACATCCTTTTTAATAGACACACAGTTTACTATATGCGCGTTACTTTTTATTTTTAGACTACACCCCCTACCATATAGTTTTACACCAGGCCCTAAGCGAAGATGATTTTGATCGCAGAACAAATTTTTTCAATGGATGCTGGGTATGATACGTGAAAATAGGAATTCTTTATCACAAATATTATGGTCTACTTTTAACAATGATGGTAGGGTAAACATGCACAATATGCATTATTGGCCTGCTAAGATTTCATATTGGATACGAGAAGAACAGCACCAAGGCCACTGGAGGCTAAACGTGTGGTGTGGTATTATAGGCATTATCGTCCTTATTTGTTTCATCATGCGCTAACTGGTAATCTCTTTTAGTTTTTAATAAATGAGTAGCCAGCCCTGTTAAAAGTTGTGACATTAAACATTAGGCGAATCATGTATCTACAATTGGACGGGTGTCCAGATGCAATTCGTCAACTACCAGCTAAATTGAAACAGCAATTTTATACACCCGTACAAGATTGGAAACCTGTTTGGATTATGGCGGAAGGCAGTTTGGACATTTATCAAAGCATTAAATCTTTGGGTTTAAAATTAAATTTTTGATTTTAATTGAACTTATAGGGTGAGCAACGTTAAAATTAAACTTTAATTTCGCTATGACTCCAAAACTAACAACAATATTAAAATAAATCTTGTATCATTTTTATGGCAAATTTAATTTACTTTTTGATTTTGATGTAATAAATACCTACAACAATTTTAAACAAAAAGCGTAAAAACCTTTTTTGTACTTTTAATTCCCCTCTAGCAATGGTGATAGACATTAAAAATCACTGTTGGTCCTTAATTCGATTAACAAGAACTATATCTTTAATGTAACTCTAACATTTATCCAATTCGGCTGAGCAAAACCAAAATTCGTCAACTAAAGTGTTAAAAAAATTTTCATTTCTGTAGAACTCCAAAACGAGTAAAGATATTAACTTGCGGTTATTACGATTTTCTTGCAAATTTAATCTAATTTTCGAATATGATGTCAAACATATACCGTGCCATTTAAATTTTCGGAGTAAAATGAAACAAATATAACAAGTTCCGCCCTCTAGCGTTTTTATTAGGAACTATTGTGTAACAGTGGGAACGACAACTTAAAATACCTACTCTTCACTTCCAAACAAACTTTATTTTACTAAAATTGAATAAGTGGCTTACAATTTACGGAAATTTTAATGATTACATTTTCATTAACTTCCCCTACTCTTATTCTGGTCAGTACGAAAAAGAACCTCAAACCAAAATTATGTATAATTGTCTAGACTTTCTAACAAAGTAAGCAAAGGTATATCTTTATATAGGAATTGTGGGAGAAATTTAGAATTTTATTATTTAGTTTTTAATTGCGTCCCCTAGCGGTGAAATACGGAACTTCTAAATAATTTCCAACATTTTCTCATGGCCACATTTATAGTAGAAAATGGTTCCCATTGTTGCCAAATTGCTTGTTTGCCCGCACGGTGCAACAGCCCCAGAATTCAGAATTCACTTATTGATTCTTTTCGTTGGAAAAAGGACTATACAACATGTACATGTCAATACTATGCTATGCTAGTAGATGAAACAAACTAGCATCTTTCAAGTGGAGCAATTTTCATTGTCTGCGATATGTAGCTAACAGCACACCTACATCGTTTGTTATCAAAAGGGACTATATTTCATTTCTTTCTGTTCATAGTACTAGAGGTAAATCGTCGGTGACGATGTTAAGAAAAACTTTAGATTTAAGTAAACTGAGACATTAATCTTGTGAAGGCGCTTCCACTATGAGAGGTGAATTCAGAAGAGTTGTACCTGTTCCTTGTCTTATGGATTAAATTTATGTGTTTCCGACTCCTTTTAAGTGCATCTATTACTGAAACTATGCATTTTTTTGAGTAAGTTCCGAACCCAGGGTTGAAAGAGATAATTAAAGTTAGCAAACCGGATTGTGATCGCACCAAAATAAAGGCAACTGCAAAATTAGGTGGTGCGATAGGCATTGCTATTACAAGCGTTGCGACTTTGGAACATCTCAGCCAAATCATCGCTTATTTTTAACAGCTCTGAATAAAGCGTCAAAACGTTGGAGCTGACATATCATCTTTATAAATATTAGAGCAGGTTAACTCTATAAAGGAAATTATTACAAATTTGCGGAGTAGTGCTGAAATTGGGTTCCATGAATTGTTTAGAACTAAACAGAACTTGCAAGTTAATTTCGAAATTACAATACTCAGAACTATTGACATTCAAAAGCATCGTTCAACTAAAAATTTACAGATCCAAAAACATTCCTGAATATCGGTTTTTATCCATGCTTGGTTGTTTGTAAGTTTTGCATTACATTAAAGGTTTCTAAGTTATGTAGAATCTGTTTCATCGTTGTATTTTTATTTTTCTCAGTGCGACGAGTCTTTTGTAAAAGTTGAAAACACATTCGAATTTTGCAAAGAAGATCTGAACAATCCCTACAGCTATGCCTTTGATGGATAATCGAAGCTATATAGACAAAAGAAGAAGGAAATCAACCAAAAACCTACAAGTGCAACAGATGTTTTAAATCATTACTTTGTCCCTAACATACATATAATGCTGGAAATGTTGCCCTTCTTCCCGTTTCCACCGCATTGGTACTGCGCAGCTTTTCAAAGCTTAGGTTGATAAAGAAATTCGACTAGCAATAATAGACTTAATGGGCTTGCCTCATTGTTTATTCATAGGGATACTGCATTACAGATTAGTAATGATGACGTTACAGGCCACTTTCCAGGATGCGATAACGCAAGGCGCTTTCAATTTGTTCTGAGTCCTCAATAAAATACGTAGGTAATAAATAATCATTTATCTGTCAAGTAGAAATGTAACGTAGGCTTTAATACCAATCCTCAAGTTTCAGCCCCTCTCAACATAAAATCCGGCATACCTTACGGAGTGAAGTTTCACGCGAATTCAAGTAATGTAAGGATAAATTTTATCTGAATTGCTGTTACTGGTTTGGAAAAATCTTCGGTAATGAATACGGAATAGTAACAAGTCATAACTCGAAGATTGGAAGTGTGTCGAGAGCTGGAAAGTGAAAGTAACGCGTGCAATCGAAGGAATTGATCAACAAGACGGTCTGCATTATAATTTTAGGATAAGAAAATTGTGAATGATTTCTGGATTATTACACTCAAGTGAACCTAAGGTTTACGTCACGTTTGATGTGTAACTTAGACAGTAAAATAAGAAACTCGTGTTATGCGATTTTAAATAACCAAATAGTAAAGAAGTCAAAATTTAGTACAATTCTGAAACCAAAAAGCGTTGTTTGCAAGTAAAAAAAAGATTAAACGAATAGATATTACCACAATGTATCTAGACAAAACTATAAACTCTGTTTAAATTTGAAAATCGCTTTAATGGAATTGCGTTTCTCTGCTTTGTTGATATTAACCTTATGTTACATATTTGTGTAATGATAGCCCTCTTTCGTAGTGTGCATACCCGACCGTATGTTTTATTTCAGCTTTAGTAACCTATTTTGGTCATGGTTTGTTACGAACCCATTAAGGTGTTTTTACAGGAATGAGCTTTGTGAAAATTATGTGATTCATATCTATTTACGGTGCGGTATTTCAACTCCTGGGCGAAAAACGCATGATAATCTTACAGTGCCAGGGGTGGATACGTCTTAATGACACGAATCTCACCCAAAGGTATATTAGAGTCCAGATTGCCTTTGGTCCAATACTGAACCTTTGGACGGTTTCCAAACGGATCTCTTAGTGGAGCATAAGTTCATAGTTTGAACGGTGGTTGAAGATGTTGCTAAAACAAAATTATTCCAGGCGGAAGAGCGGTTATGGAGTTATATAAAGGTTACAGTTTCCCTCTTTCCGAAATCAGGTCCTTCAACAATGATTGATGATGACTAAATGAATGACGTATAATAAATCCAAGCTCTGTTAAGTTTAATTAAGCTTATGCGATCAAAATTTGAACGGACGGTTTTTCAGTAGCAATCAATCTTCACTACAAGTGTTAATCTAAATTACTTTCAAAATTAATCTTTGAGCAAGTATCTACTAAAGTAAATTTAGTTAAACAGTTAAAACTGCTATTTTACCTCATAATACGTTGCTATACGTTCCGCGTGAGTATAAACGTATAAAGATGGTGAAATACTTGTGCAATCTACTTATATAACCTTACCCACTAGTGGTGGGTCATCTTGGTAATTCCTATTCACCCTATGCTCAGGCGGTAGCGTGGGAATTTGTTTTAGTTAAAATTGAATTAATTTTGATTTTCTGATTATATCAATACATCAATAAAAAGTTAATTGTTTACACAACGACTTAATTGATGATTACAAGTAATTCCGTAAACTAATAATTCAAAGTAACAGAAGTTAGTTGCCTACTTTTTATACGTATCAGCGTATCAATGTAATTTTTAAAGTACATTGCAATTTACACAAAAGCGAGTAGATTAACAGACAAAATTAACTTGTTCGACCTTAGAGTAGACTTGTTATACTTTATAAAATTTATTCAAAATTGTAATCGAATTGTTTAATACAGAAAGCCATTGAATGAAACTTATTTGTACAAAATTATCACATTTAAACCTAAACGGTAGTCGCAGACGGCAGTAAATATACTAATACTTTTGAAATTGACACGCATTTGTTTTATTTTAAATAAAGTCCATCCACAAATGCATATTTTACGATCAAACCACTATTATACAGAATAAAATTTGTATAATATAAATTAATTACTTTACCCGGACTGTGCAAGATTTACCAATTGAGTATTAACTAATTATATTATACGGCATCCAAAGTAATTTATTTTAATGCTGGTGTGTGGCCATTTTTAATTGAATTGATATAAAATACTTGTTTGTAACTTTCTATTCATGATGTACCTTATAATAGAAAATACGTTATCATTCATCATATTTTTAATTCAGAAATAATACAAGAAAATTATTATTTACATTTAACGGTGTAATCTTTTAAATCCTTTAAGTTTTTTTTGTCATGATAGGAACTTTATTTCAAATACAAAAGTTATTTGAAATTACTTTTCATTCGCAATTCGTTGTCTAACGTTTTATCCGGTAATTATTTGTATTCCTTACGCAATGCCTTATCAGTATTTAACGGTTAATTTATTAAGTAATTTACGGACTTCATTTCAGATTAATTATTTTTAAGAGAATAATTTTATTTCTATATTTTGATTTTAATACTAAATACTGAAAGTTTGCGACTTTCCCTTAGGATGCATTTAATGAACCTCAATTTTTACGAAATTTTGGGAGTCTTTGCAATTAATGTTAGCAATTTTATGCTAATTACTGGCTACGCTAGTAACGGAACTAAATTAATCTTCACTACTTCACTTTTATGAAGTACTCTCATTTATGTTTTATTTGTATTTAGACTGAGATTTTCAAATTTACCTTACACTTTCCAGACTTTAATTAATTTAACAGTGAAATTTATAATCTGTAACAATGAAGTATTAATCAAAACCAGATATTAAAAAATTGAATTAATTTTATAATCTATTTTGTCTTTTTAAAAAATCAATTCGAGTTTTTTTTCCACTAATAATTTATCACGCAATACTTTCGTTGGTCTCATAGATAGCAGCACTATTTTTTCGGAGTGAACACACCTTGGTATTATTTTACATACCCACCACACATAAAAATCAAATTAAGATATGTAACACTGGTGCCACTCGTTAACTTCATCTGAAGGGGTGTTACGCAACATAATCGTACTGATATTTTAGAAAATGGTAACCAAAATTATAGGTAGAATCTCTTCTTATTAAAACAGGTATTATTTGGTAATAAAACAGTCAGTATCAAAAGGATTTAATTTCAAGAGTCATCCAGCAAGTTACAGTTTGCTGCTGACAACCTAAATCTATTTTTAGATATCTTAGGTTTAAATCTATAATAGTATTGATTATAGTTGGTAGACAGTAAATGTACGCTCTGAAAACTAGTAAGTGTTGCGTTTACACAGTATCATTTTCCACAAAATGAAACTTCAATTTGCAGTTCTAAAATAAATAGCGCTAAGTACTCACAAATCGTCTATAAGGACAGCCGCTACAATGCTGCCACTCAGAAAGTACTAAAATATTTCGTGTAGAACAATACACGAACTTCCAACCCACAAAATGGAAATTAAAAGAAACGAAACAGTTTCAGTAACATTTTTTTAGCGTAGTTATGCATCCTACTCTTCTTCTTGATCCGTAAAAATCTTCGGTTTCCCTGGTACACGTGCATGCGTTCCATGAAATTTATTCCACAAGATATTTTTTGATATTTGGTGTTTTTTGACTGCGTTTCGAAGAGAAATCAATTTGTTTCCAATCTCTTCAACAGTCTGATGCAATTTGTCTTGGCTACAATTTTTATAATTTCGCCCACCGAGGATGTGGCTTTCGAAGCATTACTAGTCTCAAAAGAAAACATTGTGTACATTGTGTTTCCAGTGTAACTTTGGTACACCATGTTTTGCTACACGACCGAAGCGCGCTAGGCGTCGCGCAGGCCTACCGAAGTAAGCGGGTTGCCAAGCCAGCTACAGTGGAAATGGTCGGGGATCGATATAAGGAGTAAAATGATTGAAAGGTCGTTTCAAACATCTTACGCTTACCATCAATTCACAACTAATAACACTCAATTAAGGAAGAATAGTCCCTAGGCGCCAGCACAATCTTTTCTAAAATAAACATTCTTAGGCGAGGTGTTAAGTTAATCCTACCTGACTGTGAAAGAAGTTCAATCACACTTGAAAAGAAAGTTATCCAAAAGCTTAATAAGATTTTTAAGTATACGAATCGTCGTAAATTTGTTGAGCACACCCTTCACATACGAAAAATCAAAGTTATAAAACGTTATTTGGATTTCCAAATTTTGAACTAAATAAACATTACGCAATTTAAAAAAATCAAAATAAAAGTCGGTTTATTAATTTTTAAATCACCACATTAGTTCGTTTCTCAAAAATTAAAACCTAACAATCAGTGCTTTCTTCATAAATCATGTAGAGATTTTCTGAATACTTTCTGTTTAAAACCGTATCTAAATATTCGTCAATATGAATGAATTGTAATAATTTAAATCTGAAATTTCTACTTAATAAAAATAAAATATCATGTTATCAGTATTTTAATGTCTGTAAAAGAATTCAAAATAATTAAATTTTGTGATCGATCTGGCTCGATAAGCAATTTCAGAGCGACCATTCAACCAAAATATTAAAAGTTTAATTAATTCTTCAAATTTCACACAACTTAACACTAAAATTTTATGACAACTGAAATAACTACGAAAATAAGTTAATTAATGAATATTGATTGACCAATTTGCAAAGATATATATATATATATATATATATATATATATAAACATTCGTTACAGGACAAATCCTCATTAGAGCATCTAGTAAAGGTAATTTGTGCGCACGGCATAGCTCAGTGGTGTAGGTGGGGTTCTGACTTCATGCTGCAAAAGGGCACTCGTCACAACTCTAAAAACGTCAAAATCAGAAGAAAATTTCAAAAAGGCGCCACATGTTAGATACTTTATAGTTGGAAATCGTCATGAATTAGATCTTATAATGACCTAATAGGAAACCATAATGTTCACTCAAGATAAAGTACTCTCCTCCCTGAAAATTCTGCTACAAAAATATTTACGCGAAGTTCACCCAAACTACAATGAAGTCTTCAGCAAATTGCGATAATAAATCTAAAAACTTATTAAAAAATTTGATAAAATTAGCGCTAAAATCATTGGCACAAATACCCAAGAATAACTGATCAAGATGGTAATTAATTATTCCTAATATGTCACAACAAAACTAAACGCGATCGAAAATTCCTAAAATCCTATAATTTTAGTAAACGACTAAATTGGGATATAATTCCTAGATTTGAAAATACGCAGCTCATTCTCAAACAAATAACCAAACTGCTTACCTTTTGGAAAATCCAAATAATCGACTGATGATCAGATGATTCCTATAAAAAACTTCAAAAATTGCGACTACTCGCAAAACTATCGTGTGCAGAACTCAAACAACCGATCGGTCAACGACCGACTTACTTCATAATTACGTTACTTTATAGTCTAAAATCTCTTTTAAAGTGACATTCCCAAAATCAAGATAGCAAACACTAATCGAGAAATTCTCATTAGCCATTACGTTGAAGTTTCCCCTAAATAATCAAACACTTCAATGATATGCCCCTGAAAAGTTGTGCAAATTAACACTTACCACCTGAAATGTAACTCTTAAATAAAATTTCTGTAGTCTGACTTGGAATAATTCCTGCAGGAGTCGAACAAAAATTTATCTATTTATTCCCTAAATTTTAATTAACATCAAAAGAATAAAGGAAACGTCGAACATCTAATTTTGCAAATCTGGCAGTACATCATTTTATATACCATTAACAGAATGAAACAATCAAACCACAGTCAGAAAAGTTCCTTAATTAAACTTAAACCAACAGGCATATTCATTCGTCTAACTGACTACAAACAAACAGGTTATTAAAATCACCAACACATGTAAATTCAGAAAAAAATATGTAGTTACCTTCATACAGCATGTATGGTCAATCCTTCCTTTTCTTACTCACAACGATATAGGAGAAGCTCCTCTCGTTAGGTGATTGATGGAAACCAATAACTTCTTAATTCTTACGTTTATCTTTACACCAACTTTGACAAATCGAACTTAACTTTCATAAAACAAACTACGTTAAAGCGATCTTGATCGCCAAGTACACATCTATTAAATTGAAACACTATTTACACGAAACTTCTTAAGCATTAAATTACAACAGTTTATATTATTTGTTCGAAGTCGGCAGTATACGCGAAAAAAATCATTTATCCGCATAAACAAAGTGCTAAAGTACTAAAACCAATTACTTCTGTGACCGAAAATTGTCACTATTGACAAAACGAAACGGTGAGATATCCTATACAAATGGAAGCAGAAAGTATTCCTACGGTAATGTTCGATACCCCCTCGGTTCGATATATCACTAAATCGAACCCCTTCCGCGTACATTGCGAACTTGCAAACCAGGGTGAGTCTTGAACTACATCCCTAGCAAGACTGCGTTAAACTACATTCTTTTCTCGCCACATTGGATTCTTATTTCCCTACTTCTTAATTTAGCCAATCATTAAAGGATTACTTAAATTTTTTTATTACGAAACGAACTGATCTCGAGGGTCGTCGGAAAAATTGCATCACCAAAAAAACACTTCGTAAGCAGCGGTTGTTATCAATGTAACCGATATCCTGTAAATTGAACTTTTCATCACGACACTAGATCTTAACGCCTCGTATCTTAAAACTCTTTGTTTGAGACCACAAATTTTATCGAAATATTCTGCCAGTTTGTCGCCTAAAATGTCTTAATAAAATGCGAAATATGCTTCTCTATACTATATTTAAATACAAATAAAAATTTTAATATGATAAAAATTTTCTACTGACGCAATTTAACGTAAACGACTATATTTAACGATATCTATAAAATTACAAACAACTTTTATTTACAAAGAAACTAGTTAATTCTCAACCACTTTAGTAAAAGAGCTTTCACTAACTATCGATGCCAATAACGTATTTCGTTTTTAGAAAAGAATTCTAAATGCGATACCATTTCTAACAATTCCGAATACTTCCAAAATACGTAAAAAAACCAAAATAATACGTTACGAGCACTAAGCTGCCCAAGAATTTACGCGTCAAGCTTAACTGCGTGAACTTATACTACATTTCAGATGTACGGTACTAATAATTTATAATTTTGAAATTAACGGCAAATATGTGATAAAATCCCGACCATGTGACACATTGCTTGGAGAAGCACCACAAAAAACTAATTTTTATAAATTAAAATCCCCAAATCTTATATATCCTAAATATATCAAATCAGATAGTTTGATTATCCTTATTAATCGTATGAAATATAACCAAATAGACAATAATAACTCTAAAGATAATCACATTTCTATCCAGTAAAGATCTAAAATTATTCTTATAATTACACCAGGTAATCCCTTGTTCGGAGTAAAGTGATATTCATAAATTAAGATATCGTTCAATGATTAATATAAAACTGTTCCAACATAATAATTTTTTGTTTTTTTTTATTACTTTTGAAAAATAGGGGTTGATCGCGGGAGTAAATATAGTTAATTTGAAATCGGGAGAAGAGTTAGTGCCAGTTAGATTGTCGACGGAGCCAAGTCCAGGTGGTCAATTAAATACCTTCATTGTAAACAGTTTGCCTTTTCTATAAATAAGTCACCCTTTTTGAAGTTCAACCGCGTACGTTAACGAATTGTGTCTGTGATCAATTAAAGGAATATATTTCAAGTGTAAGTAGGTATTTTTATATAAATTAAGGCTGGGGAGCAAATAATTCTACAAGCTTATATAACGTATTACAAATCGAGCATTGCCTTGAAAATGTATCACATTCGCACACGGGCTCATTAAGCTGAAATCTGCTAAAATAAAAGACAGTACAGGGCTCCCTCACTCTTGCATTTGTATGAATGAGCATTGTTGCTTGTTGTTTATATTTATATTTGTGTAGAGGTAGGCCTAGACAACGGATACTGGATGCTGATCGGTTATTAATTGTAACGTAAAATTGCCGAGGGTGTACATACTCCCGGGTCCAGATGACCATTAAACACCTCGAATTTTATTTTTTTGCTTTTATTGTTGTATAGTTGAATGTGTAACCTAACGCGCTCAACCTTCTGTATCGGTCACGATGTTACGATCTATTGACAACTTACCCTTGTAAGGCTTTGTTTTAATGAGTTTTTTGTCAGTCAGAATTGTCTCCTGCGAAATAATTTCTCTTTATATGTAATTTGTGGTAATTTTACTTATGTATTTGTGTTTAGTAGTCACTAAACAATTCTGTACGTGTAAATTCCTTGTTTATTTTCTTTTGTCCTTGCATTTACCTTATTATCACCTGTGCAATTTTACTGTTGTATTTTATATGTACCGTGACTTGCCTTATTGTTTTATGTGCTTATTTACTTTAAGACCGACATGATTGGTTTCAAGGGCCACATTTTTTTTTTATTCTGCTTATTTATGACACAATTGTGAGCGTGACTACTGGGTTTTTTTTGTGTTTATGTGCAATTAAACGGCTTTTTATTTATCTTTCTCTTAATGTTATAATTTTGTACGCACTTTAGCCTGATTTAATGCTGTTTTGTTATATATTTAACCCTTTCATTCTTTTGTGTTATTTGATTTATTAATGTACTTGTACAATTATTTATTTATGAATAAAGTGGGTTTTATTGGTGGTTCTTTCCCACAATAGTACATAGACGGGCTGAACCACCATTACGCAAAGTTAATTTTAATTTGAGTAGTTTCATTTTTTACCTGCCTTACATGATGCAGCACTTACCTCATCTAGCCTATCTAATTCAAATTGCACGGCGTACCTACCACTAGACGGCCAATACGGATTGTTTTGTTTCGAATTTGCATTACACTTCACACTTCTATTTCAAATTACACATTTCAAGATAGGGTACCTGGGGACGCTACAAAGGGTTACTTTAGGTTACTTTATTAGATCGCACGCTTCAATACTGAACATTTTTAGCTTAATATTTGCTGTTGTACTTTTAAATCTGCCGTAGCACTTTTACTATTCTTGAAAGAAAAACACTGGTATTTCCTTTCCTTTCACAATAAATCGTTTTATTTGTAAATGTTTAAATACTCCATTCCCAATATGGGTTTTGCAGTCAACTTATATGTACTGCAGCACTAAATGTTTACAAACAAATACCAGCAGTGGCCGTTTTAAGGTCTCTTAGAAACTTTACGCGCAATTCCCCCTTTATTCGAGCTTTTTTGCCGAGCGACTCCCTTATGGCTTAATAGGCTGTCGCTTAAATACATTTGGTCAACCGTCTTGACAAACGTCACTAAATTTTCGCCCAAAAACTACAATCAACCTATTAGAAACGAGAATCCATTGTGTCTCTTTGCCGAGCGGAAATTCTGAAAAGGGAATAGGACGCAAATGATACAAGAACAATGCAGCCATCTTGATTTTCTTTACAAATATACTCACAACTCTTCGGAAAATACATTATTCATACTCAAATTCACATCCGTATGCTGTCTAGAGCTTGACTCAATGACCATTTCTCATGTGAGCGATATCTCTTTCTGCGCATTCCAACACTATTTGCCCCTTGAACACGCATTCAATTTTTATTATTGTGCAATGTTACGACATTGATACAAGAAAAAATATACATACATATTCCTTCTTGCACATTAATACAATACCAACATATCGTAAATTCACTCACATATTTGCCGTTTAGTTCGAAATTATAAATTATTCGTTAGTACCGTACACCTGGAATGTAGTATAAATTCATGCAATTGAATTTGATAACGCATATATTTTTGGAAAGCTTTCAATTGTAACGTTCTGTTTTTTTTTCTTTGCGAATTTGGAAGGTATTCGAATTTTTTTACAGACAGCGATCGCATTTAGAGTTCTTTTCAATAAACGAAATATAAGTTTTGTTGTTTATCAAATTAAGATGGAAGTTTAAATAGGTAGTTTGGTTGAGAATAGAATAGTTGTGTACAAATAATTGTTATTTTCCTTATTATAAGTTTTAGAAATTTTCGTAGTTCGTGTGCAAATAAATGTTCTCGTTATTTTAAACTTTGGTGGATTTTGTTAAATTGCATGATGTAAAATTATATTAAGTGTAAAATTATTACGTTGTATAGTACATCTTTTGTGAATTTAAATTGTAAGCCGTCAATCTATCACCTTTTCTACTGATAAAGTTTTGGTTTTAAACAAAGAGATTGGATTTTATATACGTTATTTTAAGGTTCATTGTAGTAAAGCTACGTTATCATAGGAGTATCACCTTTCACGAGGTAGCTTTTGGGAACACAGTTTCGATGCTGTTCGGCTCACGATTTCAATTCGTTTTTGGCGAAATATAAAATTTTAAGTAGTAAATTGTTATTATTGGTTAAATTAAAATGTAAGGGGATGGAATTGAAGATGGCGAAATCAAAACGCCAGTATTGCAAAAGCAATTAAACTGTCTTTCCAACGCATTCTTAATAGCTAAAGTAGCTCCTAAGCTTGTTACATGAATTCAAAACTATTAATGTCTCCCTGAACCTTTGAACTGGAAGATATTAATGGTAAATCTACGATCTAAAATGTACCATGGAAAACCGGATCACACTGCTTCTAATTCTAGTGTGCCTGTTCAGACTCCAAATCTTGAATCTTTTCATATATAGACAACATAAATGACACAAATTAGTTAAAATATCTCACTAACATCTTTTGATTAATTCTTACTCGGTGGTTGGTCGAATAAGGTAGGGAATGAACTTCAGGGTTTACATACATTTCTTTGTCTTCACTCTTCAAATGTAACTCTTTCGTCCATCTTGCAAGTCTATTTTTCTATTGGATGCGGTTCTATTGAAATTTCTACCTCTCTTTGTAGAGTTGGTCTTCCTTGGAGTTATGGCTTCAACTTTAACTGATATTATATATCTGTAAGAGATTGAAATGGTTAGGAGTTTAGGACTGTTCATGCTGAATTCATACTCAAACTTCTCTCTTCATTTTATCTTTTGTTGTTTTTTGCTTTCTCTCTTTCCGAGGTTTTCTTGCTACTTTCAATAAATTCTGACAAATACGAACGATAAAGTTGAATACACAGTAAAGTACGCTTAGTTGCATAATCCACATTTAATTTGACAATAACCTTTTCGAAATTTTGACAATAAAACTTTCACTTGCTTAAAAATCTTGCGAATAGTAAAATTGCATTTTTGGTTACTAAAGCCGTCTTCGTTTACTAATTTATTTACATGCTTAATAGTTATTTGGTACTCAAATTGTGTTTGAAGATGTTTTCTCTTTTTTTAATCTCGGATTATTTAGGACTGACGTGTTGAGAATGCACGAGGTACACCGTCATTTGTAGCGATTGTAGACTGGTCCTTGCACCATGTGGGTAACTGGAACTAGTAAGTCTCAGTCAATACTGTTTATTAAATGTAATATCACAACTATTTATAGTAATTTGTCGTACTGTCCTATTTACACAAAATAGACAATTGCAATTTAGTGTGGTGCATAAATTCCAATACATTGTGTTACGTCCCGTTTTTGTTATTACTGACCTACTTATGTTACAATTTCTTTACGCTAAACTATAATTATGAAAGTTGCTATTTAACTTAATTATTAGTGATGATGGCAAAATGATGCAGGTCCTGTTCAATTTAAGATTGAACATCCTACCGAGCCGAGGAGTTTATGTTCGGTTGTCGACTGAACATCCTGCCGCGCTGAAAAAGGGGCAACTGTGGCATACAGTAGTTCTATCACAATTATTTTCTCTTAGTTGACTGTGTTTTCGTTCGTATTCGTGTACATATTTTTTATACGTTCCCCCAATTGCCAGCATCAATCTCGGTAGTATTGTTGTGCTTGATAGGTACAGTAACACATGCAATGCCATGAAATTTTTCGGCGGGGAGTATTGTCTAAATCTTGTCGTATTGTTTTTTCTCGTTTCTCGACTTGTTCAGTTCATCCGTCGCATTCAATATTACCTCTCTCTGGATGTTGCTCACTTTTTTTATGATTTTTGACCTGAACAGGCTAAATTTTACCTATCGTGCTAAAGCACTTAGGAGAATGGATAGAGGGATAATCAATTGCCAATAGATGCCTATGAACAGCTACCTTAAATTTTCTCATATCATAAGAGAGAGGAAAACAGGAACTAGGGAGATCATTCCAGAGTTTAGAAGCCGTATAGAAAAATGTGGATTGCGCCCGTTTGGTACGACAAGTGGAGATTTGTACTGCATACTGATGATGTGAATGAGCGAACCGAGTGCTTCTCGCAAAGATAGCCAGAGATGGTATCAAAGAATATAATTCAGCAGCACAATAGCCGTTGTAATAACGACAATACAAAGAAAGAACTGAAACCATCCTTCTATGCTCAAGGGACTGTATGTGAGAAGTTAAGGACGGGTCATCTATAAGCCTAATCGCTCTCTTTTGAATACGATCAACTATATCGAGAGCGTATTGGGGAGCACTAACCCAGAGGTGAGAATTATATTCCAGATGAGGTCGAATTTGGCCCTTATACAGAAGAAAGAGTTGTCGATAGGTAAAGTACTGCTTATATCTGTACAAAAAGCCTATTTTACGAGCAGCTGTTTTGGTAGCTGACAGAAGATGGTCAACCTATGAGAGATTTGAAGATACAGTCATACCCAACAGAGTAATAGGGTCTGAAAACTTAAGAACTGAGCCATTTATACTCACAACAGGAAATGATCTACCTTTTTTGGCGGACACAAGGCAACACTGGGTTTTGTAAGCATTAAATTATTGCTTCCCCATTCGAGAATACGTTGAATGTCTTTGTTGATTGAATTTGCCATTTCAGCTTTAATTTCTTGATCTGGCATAGAAAGTAGATTATCACAATGAGCAGGCTGAGATGAACTACAGTGAAGAGTGCTATCGTCAGCAAAGCAATGGATAGAGTTAGTTGTTGAAGAAATAAGGTCATTTATGTACTGCAGAAAAAGGACGGGTCCCTGTGGTACGCCCGCGTTAATGCTAACTTCTTTTGAAAAAAATCCATCAACTACGACACGTATTCGTCTTTTATCAAGGAAACTAGAAACCCAGTTGATGAGCATATCATTTAACCCAAACGAGGTGAGTTTGGCAAATAAACACATGCCAAACTTGGTCAAATACCTTTGAGATATCTAAAGCGACTACAACTGTTTCACCGGATGTATTGTTCCAAACTTGGGTCACATATGAAAGAAGATCACCTGTTGAACGACTTTGCCTAAACCCATATTGGTGGTCACTAAGAAGTTTGTTAGTTACAAGGAACGTAAGCACTTGCTGATTGATGGCTTTTTCCATGATTTTAGAAAAAATGGAAGTAATGGCAATTAGTCGGTAGTTTGAGGATCGGTCTTATCGCCTTTTTTGGGAATAGGTTGAACATTTGCGAACTTCCATGATGAAGGGAATTCCCTAGAAGACATAGAGATCGTATCGAGCTTAGATAGGACTGGTGCTAGTTCGGGGGAACATTTCTTTAAGACAATAGCTGGGATACCGTGTGGGCCAGTCGTCTTATTGAGATCAAGCCTACTGATGATCGATTCCAAGAGCTTGTACCGAAAATGAATTAGTTTCGTAGCGTATGAAGAAGAGTTGACTAGGGGTCAATCTTCTCCAGAATTATTGAGACACGAGTTTGATGCAAACAAATCCACAAAAAACATTGGCTTTGTCTACAGATCCGTCAATAGATGTCAGGGGGGGAAATGAAGATGTTCCAAAGTTTTTACTAATGGCTTTAGCTAAAGACCAAAATTTACGACTGACTAAAGAAGATGTATCTAATTCATTGCAATTTCGTTGTTCGAACAACTTTTTAATTTTAGTGATGTCACTTTTGCAGATATTTCTAGCACCAACGTATTCTACATGACTGTCGACTGATTTATTAGATTTCCATTTAATGTAATATTAAAGATATTGCATCAGCACAAACCTTATTGAACCAGGGTTGGGAACGTGAATGACCTATAAGGTACTGTTTTTTGAGAATGTATAACTCCATTCCCATGAGGATGACTTCAGATACTGAAAGAGCGATGTCCGAAGAAGAGGACGACTTAAAACAATATTCACGCCATGGAAAGGTTGCAAAGAAATCCCGTAAATCACTCCATCGAGCTGACTTAAAACACCACAAGGTTCTATCGGTTTTGCGAGCAACAGTGGAATTAGGTACAATAGAAATGATTTCTATTATACAATGGTCGGAAAGACCTAAAGGCGAAAAAACGGAAGTTTTATAAACCAGAGGGTTTGATGTAAGAAAAAGATCTAGAAGATGTGGAGTATGGTTAGGGTTATCAGGGATTCTTGTGGGTTCAGAAACCATTTGTGTGAGATCACATGAAATAGCAAATGTTTCTGCACTATGACCAACAGGATTTGTAGTAAATTAAAATTGAAGCCAATTAGAGTTATGAACATTGAAATCGCCTACAATTAAGATATCGCAAGATGGAAACTGAGACAGGGGATGGTCAACTTTCATACTAAGGTAATCGAAGAAGTTACTGTCATTAGGAGACCTATAAATGCAACAGTAGAATTTCACAAAATTAGGACCAGAATTAGGACGTCAAAATTTTATTTTCTAAGGAAGAAGCCCTCTTGCAAGCAATTCTGTCCTTGATGTAGGCACATACGCCTCCTTTATATCGAAAGTTAGAGTGAAGGTGGTATTGAGGAAATTGCAAGTCGTGTGACTCGGAGCTTTCAGAGGAGACTTGTGTTTCAGATAGAAACAAAATATCAGGTTGTAATTGTTCAAGATGTTGGTGAATACCATTAAGATTATACCTGATACCGCGGATGTTGCAATAGTGAATCAGAAAGTTGATACTTTCGATGATCGAGGTCGCTTGGGCCCTGCCCTCCCGGACATCCGAATGGGGCAGGACTTTACGTCCGGCATTTATTACCCTAGAAACCACAGCCATCTTATTTTTTAATTTGGGACTTTTAATCCGATAGGAAAACAGTGAGGGCGAGAAGGAAGAATAAGGATGAGAACAGATTGAGGATGAAGGAAAAGGTTATCGTCAGCCCTTACCGAGCTCAGAAAATCGGAGGACCAAGATTAAGGAGCGCATGGTAAGGGTGGTGGTACCTCCCCAGCTGGCATGCAGTATACATGCCTACCACCTACTTTAAATCGATATTTATTTGCTCCTGTCATGTCGATGTGCATCTGTTTGTTATAACTATTAATGACTAACGCCGTATCTTTGCGTGTGACTCAGAATCCTTTGTTTCGTTTTTACCAGGCATTCCTTCGATACCTGAGTGATCCATTGTTTGCTTAGCATTATTTCTTTCCTGATTCAATTGCACAATACCGCTGCCTTGGTGATGTCCTTTGTGAAAAGCATCCACGTGTTGAGCATTTACAGCTGCTCCTAGATTGTTCTATGCACTTGTTGCTTACCTACTTTGCACGTGATTTCCTTTGTTCGTTGGTACAGTTGATCTATTGCACAGTCTCGACTCTGCTCTGTGCTGTTTACTACTTAGGTGTGCGAACACTGTTTTTGTATTCTTCATCTGACTGGGGAAAGCATAATTGGTTGTTATAATCGATTGCCGTGATTACGTTTTCTACTTCCATCAACCAGTATATTCCGGTTTCCATCTGCAGTGGGATTGGTGTTACTTTCATTATCACATACTGCGTGATTTCCGACATTATGAAGTACCGTAATATATGGATTTTGTGATGATCCTGCTTCACAGTCATCTTCACTATCGGGTGTTTTAATGTTTCTATGTTAGGTGATATTGTGGTGTGATGCCGATGTCACTAGTTCTTTTATGTGTGCTTCCGTGATGAGGTCGTTAAAACCCGCTGTGTCACAGCTCACGACCAATACTTTGTAATAAATATATAGTAGTGGGAACATACTTCATTGATCAGGTTCACTGCTATGATATGCACTTAAAATGTGCAAGTTCAGCTGATTTTCGTCTATGGTCTTGTATCATTTTTCTATGGTGTTAATCGCCTCCATGCCTAGGCTTAATTTCTTTCTGAAGCTCTCAAGCTAAACTTGGTTGGACGTTCTGTGGTATTTATTATTCTTGCTGATTCTTGTTCTACGCGTTGATGTCCTTACAGACTTCATCATTCACTCCAAATATTGATGTCGGAATGCCCCTTTCTTTCTTGATTGAATAATTGTACATGTTTCAATTTGTAACCACTCCAGCTGTTTGCTTAACTCGATTATCTGATAGGTTTTAGTGTACATCTTGTGATATTTTTGTAGCTTGTTGACATAACTTACCGAAGCCTTGTGTGGTGTTTATTGCTTCCATTATGTCTACATCTATATTAGCCTTATCGAACTGTACGTCGATCCGGAATGTGCATCTTCCTATTTGCTCGTTACTTATGCGCTCAATGCGTAATCCTGGATCTGGATGTATAAATGTAAAATTAGCTCTTGAAACTGCTAACACTGTTCGGAACGCTAGTGCTACTTGCAACACGCGAGGTTGTTTTGGTTTCCTCAGCGAGCTGTTACCTTCTTGCTCGGTTTGCGTTTTGTGGGGCGAATGTAATGGCATCAGGTGTTGAATGTGTCTTTCACTGGTTTTACCATCGGAAATGTGGGTTTTATAATGCGAACGGTTCCATTTTCTGCTGGATGTACTTTGTTATTGGTGCTAATGGCCATTTATTAGGCTGAAAGTTGTCTTCTTTTACTAACGCTATTTTTTCGATTCCTATGTTGTCCTTACTTTGCTTCCACTTGAACCTTTGCTGTAGGCTGCTTAGATACCCTGATGACCATGTTTTCCAAAAATCTCCCTTTATCTTCTGGTATAGTTTCCATCTTGCAGATAAGTTGTCTTCAATGTTGCATGGCTTGCGTTCTATCGAACCAACTGTTGGTTCTCCAATTAAGAAATGACTAGGGTCTAGTATTATGCTTCCTGGTTAAGCAATGATTGGTATTAAAGGTCTTGAATGTAAACATGCTTCTATCCAGTGAGTGAGAATAGTTAGTAGGTTAATTTTGTTTCTTCAATGACTCGTCTCAAGTCATGTTTAGCTGATTTTACCCCAGCTTTCCATAGAGCTCCTGCGTGTGGCGTGGACGGAGTTATGAAGTGCCACTTTATACCATGGGTTAATTCTTGAACTACAGACCCTTCTACTATTTTCTGGACTTCAATTTTCAGTAAGTTGTTGGCTCCCACCAAATTTGTCACTGTATGTGTGTGCGTAACGGCCTCTCCTGGACATGAATATCACAACTTAGCCTTTATATGCCTTGTGTCCTCTTCCTTTCCACGATCTTACCTAGATTGGTCCGGTGTAATCTATTCCGGTATGTGTAAATTGTGAATTTGGCGTTACCCTGGTTACTGGTAACTCTCCCATTAGCTGTTGGAATACCTGTTTCCTGTATCTGATGCATGTCGTGCATTTGTGAATGTTGATTAGACAACTTTTTTGCCCTTTATTTTCCAGTACTTCCTCTGCAGATATACGAGTATGATCATTTCGATGTCCTCTAATTGCCTTGATAAATCGGTTGCTTTAAGCGATCCCCCACTGATAACGATAAAAATCGATCTATGAGTATTCTATCCTTTTCTATAACCATTCCAGCATCCCCTTGACAAGATGTCGGCTGGATTTATAACCAAATTGCCACGAGCGCTTTCAATCTTGACGGATCCCTTTTGACCCATGATATTGTTATCATGGAATCACTCCATATAAATAATGTGACATTTGAAATCTCTAATGCCGTTGCTGTCTTCTTTAACATCCTTGCAAGTAATAATGCTGTACACAGTTCCAACCTGTGTATGGTCGCGTTTGTCCTGAATGAGGCCATTTTCCATTTTGATGCGAGCAGCGTTACTTTCGGATGCGTGGCAGAACCGATACACCTGTAGTTGGTCTTCTGTATGGTGGAGCAATCTTGGTATCATGTTGTCAGGCACCTGTTTATCCCAGTTGATTGAGCTTAACCATAACTGCGTAATGGAACTGTTCTCTCAATCTGCGTTTATTTAAAAAACGAAGTGTAAATCTCATGCCAGCTGTTTTTTTAAGGTGTTCTTTTCTGCAAGGGATCCTTACAGTTCACAGGGATATACTTTTCTGCTGGGGGATTCCACCTTTTTTTTCTTCTCGGAGATGTCGAAGATGTTGCCCTGCGGCAGTGGCACGATGGGATGTTTCCCTTTTACTGGTTATCGATGTCGGTTGGGTATCAAGGGTTATTTAAGACTAGATGTAGAGCGGTCTTCACTTGTTGGGTATCGTTATAATCTAAAACGATTAAAAACTACATGTTCTCATTTACTTGGACCATCTTGCCCTGGATTTAACACCTCAGTGGAATCAAATATTGAGTAACCTTGGTATGTGCAGAAACGGGAAGCGGAGATAAAAAAAGAGAGAGAGAAGGGTAGCTACTAACATGCTGTTAGAAGGAAATCGTGGATGTCAGTCAGTTCGGGTCGGGATCAAGAATATTCTGGTAAGAAATGTTCCCCCGAACTAGTACCAGTCCTATCTAAGCTCTATACGATCTCTATATCTTCTGGGGAATTCCCTTCATCATGGAAGTTAGCAAATGTTCAACCTACTCCCAAAAAAGGTGATAAGACCGATCCCTCAAATTACAGACCAATTTCCATCACTTCCATTTTGTCTAAAATCATGGAAAAAGCCATCAATCAGCAACTGCTCACGTTCCTTGAAACTAACAAGCTCTTTAGTGACCACCAATATGGGTTTAGGCAAAGTCGTTTAACAGGCGATCTTCTTTCATATGTGACCCAAGTTTGGAACAATACAGTAGAGCAGTCCGGTGAAACAGTTGTAGTCGCTTTAGATATCTCAAAGGCATTTGACCAAGTTTGGCATAAGTGTTTACTTGCCAAACTCACCTCGTTTGGGTTAAATGATACGCTCATCAACTGGGTTTCTAGTTTCCTTGATAAAAGACGAATACATGACGTAGTTGATGGCTTTTTTTCAAAAGAAGTTAGCAATAACGCGGGCGTACCACAGGGATCCGTTATAGCGCCTACACTTTTTCTGCTGTACATAAACGACCTTATTTCTTCAACAACTAACCCCATCCATTGCTTTGCTGACGATAGCACTCTTTACTGTAGTTCATCTCAGTCTACTCATAGTGATAATCCACCTTCTATGTCAAATCAAGAAATTAAAGCTGAAATGACAAATTCAATCAACAAAGACATTCAACGTATTCTCGAATGGGGAAGCAATAATCTAGTTAAATTTAATGCTAACAAAACTCAGTGTTGCCTTATATCCGCCAAAAAAGATCGATCATTTCCTGTTGTAAGTATGAATGGCTCAGTTCTTAAGTTTTCAGACTCTATTACTCTGTTGAGTATGACTGTGTCTTCAAATCTCTCATGGGTTGACCATCTTCTGTCAGCTACCAAAACAGCTGCTCGTAAAATGGGCTTTTTGTACAGATCTAAGCAGTACTTTACCTCTCGACAACTCCTTCTGCTGTATAAGGCCCAAATTCGGCCTCATCTGGAATATAATTCTCACCTTTGGGTTAGTGCTCCCCAATACACTCTCGATATCGTTGATCGTATTCAAAAGAGAGCGATTAGGCTTATAAATGGCACTAGCGAGCTTATTTTAAGAACTTTTGATAAAATAAGAAATATACATATGGCAAAGAAATAATTTAATCAGTTATAATAAATGAGTAAATACAGAAAATTTAGATCATTTTGTTAGATAGATAAGTAACGAGTATACCTAAGTAAATAACAATCCTACTCAGACTACAGATAAATTTTGGTTTTACCAAACAGTAATAATCAGAGAAAACTTATAGAATCGACCAGAAAGAATCCGATATCGATTTTTGCACGTTACAAACGATGTCTAAAAGAGGCGAGTAGGTAACCAAAGGAAAGAAGAAACCAATAGGAAAAAAAGTCGTATGAAACAAAACCTATAATTGTTAAATCAAATAAAATACCTATATAACTAAAATGTGTTTCAAAATAGACCTATTTTATACAAAGACAAATAAATTGGAAATTAATGTCCAAAACGAGGTAACTATACAATTAAACAAATTATGATACGTTCGTTAGTTTAAACAAAATTTAAAAAATTACAGCATAAGCTGAACAAATTATTCCGTTTAAAGTTAAAAAAAAATAAAATGTAATTAACTACACCAATATCAAATTCAAAATTTCAACATATGGAATGTATCTAGCACTAAATTACCGTGCGCAGGTTTGATTGGTAATTAGTACGTCACAAACGTTAAAAGAAAATGACCGACAGCCGATCACAGAGCGGTAGTTGTTAAAGGAACAATTTACACAAAAAATTAAAGATCTAATCAGAAAGTAAGTAATTTAGTAATAATGTAAGACACTATTTTTAACAGTTCTAATTATAGATGCAAACAAAAAAAACATAGGGGAGGAGGAGGAGAAACCGATTCCATATAAGATGTCAGATAAATAATATTTTAGTGAGATCAAGGGGGTATTCTAATAGTTTTTCTTATTTTAGTAGTACGGAATGGAGCAGAGAGAAAACGGGGGTTACATAATTATGTCAAACATGGGTGTGAATATGAATATGACTATAATCGTCTGTACGTTTGTGGATTTCTAAGATGAACCAAAGATGTATATAGATGGAATTTCTATGTAAGTTACACATAGACAGGTACAGATGGTCTATTCTTAAACTTCTTTTAGTTGTAAAATATGGAACAATAACGAGGACAACCAGAACAGAAATAACCGGAAGCTGAAAATTGTAATGAGCCATTAGAAAAGGCGATAGAATAATAAATTCACATACCTCTAAAGATGGAAGGCGAGATTTTCGTGACAACTGTATGAATGGTAAACTTCAAAACCGCACTAGGCAAAGGAAACAATGTGTACTCAGCAATCTAGAGTAGACGCTTATCTTCTAAAGTAACCAATTCCTTTTTTAAATATCCTTCTTGTGAAGAGTGAAATTAAATCAGTGAATCATTTAAAGGAATGCTTCAGCAACCAAACATCCAGTCTTAACAGATGCAAAACTTTTATAAAAAGAAAAAGTGTTTTCTAGGAACCAGCAAAAATGTGTCTGAAAAAGTCAAGAGATTAGAAAATTTGAATGTCTATTGTAAAATGAGAATTTATTATGTATAAGAGAACAGGCAACCAAAAGTACTTGAATGTATATTAAGTTGTGTAATAGTAAGGTTAAAAATTTAAAATTTAATCCAAATCAAATAATTAAAACTTGAGAAATTTTGTTACGACCTCCTTTACTTGAGTAAATCAATCATCACAAGTAAAGGCCAGTTAAGTTTATGTTCATTTTATATAATTCTATTTCATAATCTTCAACTCTAAGTTGCCCATTTCTCTCGTTTTAATTAATAACATTTGTACTTAATTACAATTCATAAACATTCTGATGACATAATTTTACATCCATAACCTTTTACATAAAGGAAATATTTACATTTCTGCATCTGGAAAAGAAATAAGGTAAAATACACCATATTTTATAACCGCTTCAAAATAAACTAAATTTGAATTAAGAAAACAAAGATTATATTCATTTCTTTGCAATAGTATAAAAATATATTCTTGTTTAAAATAACAAACAGTTTATTTTAATGTTGCTTTTGTATTCGCAATTCTGGAAATAATTTTATTAATCAATACCTCTGGCAACATTTTTAAGGGATTTCAAATTTAATTAATTTAAATTTGAACGAACTCACTTTTAATCATTATTGTAACATTATTAAGAATAAGCTGTTCTTTAATAACAAAGTAACGTACTTGATTGATGCATTGTCAGATTAAATTTCAATCGTTTACTAAGGTACGCTGAGAGAATAAACATTTTTGTAAATACCTACGTAGTATTACAATCTGATAATAAAATCTGATACTTTTGCAATTATAAATGCGACAAAGTAATATTACAGTAGAAAAAGCTTGTCAGTTCCAATCAAATAAAAAAACGAACTTTTCCGTTTTCAATACAACGAAAACACTCCTTTATTCTATTATTTCAAAGAACTTCAATTTTAACAGTGCTTTTGAATCGATGTTGCATTCTGCAACTTACTCATATGACTAGAAACTTTTGTATGTTTCCTCACAACATGCAGTTAAAGTGCTTTTAGTTTTGTGGATATGTCACAAAACCACACTGTATGTGACATCTCAGATTTTAAGCTTAAAACGAAATAACCATTATGAATTTTTTCTATAAGCGTTATAAAGTATTATTTTTTGATGTACTTTTATTCCTTTTTGGTTTTACTGTAAAATTTAAAGCCTTTTAAGTACTTTTTATTGATTTTTTAAATATTTTTTAAATAGAAGTCTGAAAACAATGTAACTTAAGATTACAATGAAACGCCGCAGTTCATGCTATTAAAAGCTTTTAATAATGGTTTTATACTAAATATTATTCATACAACTCGGTAATGTAGTAATAATTACAGGTTTCATTCTATAATAGATGCTTATTATTATTCCGTTTACATGTAAGTATTAACCGGGCACCACCCCCTCCACTTTTTTGTGACGACATAGGCCACACCCACTTTATCCCGTGACTACGCCCATTTCCCACCCCTTTTTGACGGATTCTTTTCGGTGCCATTTTCAACCCTTGATAGAATTTTCACCCCCCAATTAAGGCCCTTTTGGCTGTATTAAGAACTTTTTTGGCAGTTAAGCCCATGGAGGGTAGGGAAATGCGAGCACATACATTGTTCTGAGATATGGTCCTAAGGACACGACCTGATTGGTCGTGCGTGCGTCCGCCCCTCTAGTTTCTGATTGGTCCAGTCAATGAGCTCTGATTGTAGGCTCTGATTGGTTACGGCGGGAAATTTAAATTTGTGTTTGACTTCTTGTTGTGATATTTGAATTTGTTTGTAGTGCCATCTAGTGGTGTATGGACTAATGATTTTTTTTTTGTAATATAGGTGGTGCCACGTAGCGGTATATTTCTAGGACTAATTAGGGTTTGTTTGTGGCGTTATCTAGTGGTGTAAGGACTAATGAATGTTTTCTGTAATAGAGGTTGATCGTGTTCGACTCTTTCTCATCTCCCTCGTCTCTTTCTCAAACAAACAAATCAATTAATCAAATCAAATTAATCAAATCGATTAAACAGATCAATATCAAACAAATCAGGCTCGATCAAATCAAACAATCAGACCAATCTCAATCAATTAATCAACCAAATAAATCCCAATCAATCAAATCATAAATTAGAGCTTACGAAAACCAGCTTACAGTCCAAAAATACTGATTGGACTAATTTACAGATCGCTAAAACCAACCACATGTCAAAAATACCAAATTGATTTAATTTAATCATGCAAAACCAGCTCTCAATTAAAAAAAATAGCAGCCTGATTTAACTTATAGTGTGCAAAAAAAAATACTCACACTTATTCTAATTTCCCATCTAACCCTCCTTTCGCATTAACTGTAGCATTGTTAGTGTAGTTTCGAACGTCCGTTAGGAAAACAAGATTATTAATAAAAAATTGAAGGAAAACTTCTTCTTCTTCGGCCGTGATTCGTCGCTATCAGCATCATGGTTTGAGATGCGTCCTTCTCCTCTACCTCATCGCTCTTCTTCTTCTGTGAATCATCACCATCATCTTGGATTTGAGATACATTCTCATCAACTTTATCGTTTTCATTATCATCTTGAACCATTATGTGGTAATAGTTTGTTAACAAGTCAGTAAAGCCTCTAATGTCGCTTATATTAGCTCATAAACAGGAGAATATATTATAATAATCCTCATTCATTGGTGGTTACACTTTAAAGAGCGAAACGCGAGAAACGAGAATGTTGTCAGCTTTGGGTCTCGTGCACGGGCGCATTGGTCAATGTTCGGATAGGATCGGTTATCTTCGAGGAAGTTTGGAGTGGGGTCGCCGAAACAGCCTTCGCAATCATCTTAGCACAAATACCTCTGCCAAAAAAGGAGGTCAATACTAGCGCGCGTGTATTGACCTAAAATCGTGCTTTTATTAATATAACCTAATATTATACGAGTATAGACATAACCTAACCTAAACCGTGCGTTTATTAATCTAACCTAATACTGTACGTATATTGACCTAGCCTAAAACGTGGAACGCGAGTTATGCATAATGTACGCTTGTTGATTCTGAAACCACGCTCCAATTTCTTCCCTAAAGGCATGTTTATAAATCTAAGCTAAGCAGAGAGATTTCTGCTGAGACGTGGGATATGAGAACGGGAGAGACGAACACGTTCAACCTCTATTACAGAAAGCATTCATTAGTTCTTACACCACTAGATGGCACCACAAACAAACCCTAATTAGTCCTAGAAATATACCGCTAGGCGGCGCCACCTCTATTACAGAGAACATTTGCTAGTTTAAAGATATACAACTAGATGGCGCCACCTTTATTACAGAAAATATTCATTAGTCCATACACACGTAAATGGCGACACAAACCCACATTTTGCAAAAAAGGGGCCACGACAGGAGGGCGCAGACCCTAACACAAGTTCCTATACTTGTGGTATAAGTTAGCATTAGGGCCCCTCATTAGAATACTATTTATCGTTAAGGGGCCACGACAAGGGCGCAGACCCTAACACAAATTACTATACTTGCTTTATGGGATAGAATTAGGGCCCCTTATTAGGATACTATTTCCAGCCATGGGGGCCACGGCAAGGAGGCGAAGGCGCGAGAGAAATTCCTATATCTGTCTTATTTGATTAAAATTAAAAAATTCCAGGGTCAACCGCTTCTATAAAATATCAATAATACAGGTTCGCTAAATTAGTAACAATAGAAAGGATCTCAAGGTAAAATAGAAAACAGCTAATTTAAAAATAATTTCACATTTATGTAATTATAATAGCGACCGGTAAAGGCTTTATATTATCCTTTGGATGTATTTAAAGTGTAACCATCATCGAATGAGCATTATCATTATTATGAACCAACATCACGGATATTAGATGTTTTAAGGCTTGTTAATAAATTATTACAAGAAAATCGTTCAAGTTGAAAACGAAGAGATGAATGAGGTAAAATGTATTTCAAAATCTTAATACTAGTGCTGCTCTCTATGAAATTTCAAATGAGCTAAATTACGATACTCTTAATTCAGATTTAAAAATTTAGAAGTGTTTAATTAGCATGGCTATTAAACTTCAGCTGGTAAAATCCCACATAACGTGAAGTTCATGTGTGTAATTGAACATGCAAATAATTAAGGCATAATTTCTGCGAATGTATATGTGCTGACCGTTTAGAAAGAGAATCTGCCTATATATAAAAGTGCCATTACATCAGGGTAGAAATTATTATTATTTCACCTAATATTTAATTTAGACCTTAATGTATTTTGCAGCAGCAAAATTTAAAAAAGTATTTGTAAGCACATTAATTTAACACGATGTCAATGGATGATTGCTACTTTCCGATTCATATTAATGAGGTTGTATAACTATTTAATAATAATTGCATTATATAGAAACAATTTTATCATGCGGTAAAATCATTTTAAATGTATGTTGTAGATAATAAACATCGTTTAATATATCGTTTTATTAAGGTCGCGAAATCGAAAGGTAAATATGAACTGCAGTAAGTGAGATATAGATAATTAGGTTTGTTCGTATATTTACTCTAAAAATTACTTAATGATGGGGAAATCAATAACCAGTTTTACATCAACTATTCATAAGTAAAAACACAAAAGGGGTTTAGTGAGACTAATATATTTCAATATTATTCAATAGTATTTGTGGGTTTTAAACTTTATAGTTATTGATTCGCATATAATAATAAACTATTAAAACCTTATGTCTTTTTATTTCCGTTATAGCAATTTTGTATTTTGAACTGTGGTTGATTTTGAGCTGTAATTAGTCAAACCAAATTTAATATTTTTGAACTGTAAGCTGGTTTTGGCAAGCTGTAAGTTATGATCTGATTTTATTGAGATTGATTTAGTTGTTTGATTTAGATTGATCTGATTGAGTGATTTGATTGAGAATTATTTGTTTGAGATTGATGGGCTTAATTAATTAATTTGATTTGATTGATTAATTGATTTGTTTGTTTGAGAAAGAGCGGAGAGATAGAGAAACGGATAAACGGGAGAACAAAAGAGAGTGGCGTACACGATCCACTTCTATTACAGAAAACACTCGCTACTGTAAAAATAGACCACACAACAAACCCTAATTAGTCCTAGAAATATACCATTAGATGGCACCACCTTGTGATGTGCCAATTTTTGGCTATCGTCGCCTTAATTAAGTTTCGAAAGTTGCATTATTATTGATAAATATATTTACATTACATTAGTATCTTTAAGCATTTCTTTTTTTCTTTCAATAATTAAATTTTTTATCTCGATATTTTCACTTTAGCCTACATAATTACGAATCGCTGTGTATATTTAATAATATCTATTTTAGTTGTTTTATGCACAAACGCGTATTGAACACGATTAATTCACCTCCTTCCTGTTTCTTCTACCGTTCAGTCCAGTTTAGTACGTTATCTTTTTTAAGTTTTGCTTCCCTTTTATAAGGTAGGTAAGGCTTTTACTTACATTTTTGTAAATATTATATTTAATAAGATAATCCCTTGGCAGTGGCAAGGCCCTGGAATTGGGAAGATCCTCAATGTGGTAATAATTTCGTATCGTTAACCAATAACCACACCTGTCTCCTAGAGACCTCCTCTCCCTTGCCGGATGGTACACAGCTCAGGCTGTGGGACCTTCTCGGCGATCCCACCGTCACCCTTACCCAACTATCGGGTCCCCGTCTCTACAACACCACTCCTAAAGCGCCCTCCTTTTCTTGCGTGATTCGTCGCGTAGGTAAGGACATCCTAGAACCCGAGATCCTCGATGCGATCGATCTTCCACACGTGAGGAAGGCCGTCCTCATCACCGCTAAGGCGACCAACATCCCCAAATCCATTATCCGTATTATAACCTAATCCAAACCACTCTTGCATACCTTCTCGCACGCGTGTCAGTGTGTGAGTGTGTGAGTGTGTGAGTGTGAGTGTGGTGTGTGAGTGTGTGAGTGTGAGTGTGTGAGTGTGTGAGTGTGAGTGTGTGAGTGTGTGAGTGTGTGGAGTGTGTGAGTGTGAGTGTGGGTGTGAGTGTGTGAGTGTGTGAGTGTGTGAGTGTGTGAGTGTGAGTGTGTGAGTGTGTGAGTGTGTGAGTGTGTGAGTGTGTGAGTGTGTGAGTGTGTGAGTGTGTGAGTGTGTGAGTGTGTGAGTGTGTGAGTGTGTGAGTGTGTGAGTGTGTGAGTGTGTGAGTGTGTGAGTGTGTGATGTGTGAGTGTGTGAGTGTGTGAGTGTGTGAGTGTGTGAGTGTGTGAGTGTGAGTGTGTGAGTGTGTGAGTGTGGAGTGTGTGAGTGTGTGAGTGTGTGAGTGTGTGAGTGTGGAGTGTGTGAGTGTGAGTGTGTGAGTGTGTGAGTGTGTGAGTGTGTGAGTGTGTGAGTGTGTGTGTGTGAGTGTGAGTGTGAGTGTGTGAGTGTGTGTGTGTGTGAGTGTGTGAGTGTGTGAGTGTGAGTATGTGAGTATGTGAGTGTGTATGTATGTGGATGCGTGTTAGCGTTCACGTACCTACTTGAAATTTATTATTTAACCCTGTTTTCATTTCTTTTGAAGATGATTTAATTTTGGAAGAAATTCAGCGGCGGAGATCGTGGGTTTGTTAGGAGCAATTTTAGGTTTTTATCAAATATTTCTATAACACCTGTATATTCCAAAGGTATAAAAATACTAATATGTAGATCTTAAACATATAGAATAGTCATGTTCTATCCAACAAACTTTAGAAACATCAATTTCTCAGTGAATTCTTTTATAAAATATCAAAACAATTTTAATACAGCATTCAATACTACACTTCTGAAATATTTAAGCAAAACCTGAGGTATCAAAAACATTACTCGACTATACAACTTTAATCAGGTAACTGGGAATGTTATATACCACATAACTTTTCCACAAGACAAGACAACGGTTTGCACTTTCCTGTGGTACCCAAATCGATTAAATCGAATAGTTAATCCCAAGGGATGAGCTGTTTTTGAGGTATTGCTAAAATATTATTCAACTGAGGCACATATAGGAAAAGGGCTGTAAATGGCAAGACTTGGACAAATTAGGTTTGATATGGAAACTGTTGTAAACATCGTTTGTTACTCTAGGTTCAAGAGCCTCGGTGCGCTTTGAAAACGTGACCTTTCCTAAATATTAATATCTGCAAGCATGGTATCCTAAATCTGTCGTAAAATATTGAATGTATTTAATCGTATATTGTTAGTCATGAACGTAAAATGATTAATTTTTTTAATTTCCGACTTAAAGGGAAAGTGATGGTAATCGGTTAAAAAATTCGAAATTGAATTGAGACCGGTATTATCCATTTTGAAACTCCCGGAGTCCCAAAAAGTGGTTTTTATAAAATATCAAGAATGTTTTTGTGCATGCATGTCTAGGTGCGTTTGTGTGTGATGAATTTTTTGGACGCAATATCGTAAAAACTTGAAGAACCATTGCACTCTAATTTCATATTCGTATTTATGACCTAAATGTCTATACTTTAGTTATTATAAGTGATTTAATATTTCTGTTTTCAGTTTATAAATAATTCACTTATTTAAAGTGGGAAACTTTTTCGAGTCGGGCGACTCAAACTTTATTGGGTTTTTTCTTGTTTAACTTATTTGTACTTATTTAACTGTTGAACGAAGTAAAACTAGTGTTTGTCACCAACCTTAATTTGTATAGAAGCTACGAGGAAAACAATTTATAATTAATGGTTATGGTGTAATTTCGTTGTATACACTCTTTTAAAAAGCTGTTAGAACCGGGTGATACATAGTTACATAAAGAAAGCGTCGTTACTCGCAAGGTGCAGTTAGTACAAGGAAATTATGACGTCTAGATTCCCTATAAATTTTCAGAAACATTATTGCCAACAGTAAACTCGACAACTTCCTCATTTCTCATAGTAACTAAGAACCTAGTGACACGAAAGACTTTAAAAGCATCTCTTATATTTACGCTCACCTTTAAAAAACGGTTTTCATAAAAAGTTCAGCCATAATCTGAAATTATTAAACTTTTCAATTACCATTTTAATATTACGAATGGATATGTCGGTTATATTGTCAATATAAAATTCAAAAGATTTCATAGCGTATACCCTTAAACCGTTAAGCTTAGAAAATTTCCCGAGAAAAACACTGAAAATTGTAAACAGCAATTTTATGTGCGACAGCTGTATATTCTGTTTATGACTACAGCAAATGTTTTTACAATCTTATCGCAAGGAAACAATAAAATGGGATCATATCTCACGGAATTTTATGAACTCCTTTGTTAGTCATCCGAATTATTGTAAACAACAAATACTTACTCGTCTTGTGGAATACACTTCCAGAAAATGAGCCGCTGTTTGAAATTTATTCTGAATGAAATTTCTATGTATGATATCCTTTAATCTCAAATTAAGATTAGTTGTAAAATTTCAAGAAAGTTTGCTTTTCAAACACATGTAAACTTTATATTACGTCCTTTCAAGGTATAGATATTTTTAGTTGAAGTACAATAAGGCACGCCACTAAAGAAAATGAAATGCTTATGCTAAATGAAAATGACACTGCAACACATACCTGCTTATAATTTACCAATTCATAATTGGTGGTTTATTATTATTTACTTTTGTGCAATTGATGTACTTCAAACAATATTAGCCGCCTATGTTTAGTAATACAAACAAAACTAGGTGAATGCTTTCTTGCAAAATACTAAAAAATACATGGCTTATTATTATATCTTTGAAATTTTCAGCTATTTTTAGAAATATTTAATAAAAACCAAAAACTGACCCTAATAACCCCCTCCCCCTCCAAGGCATCCAGACATCATAGCCGTTGTTGACGAAACTTGGCCAAAAGTTGTAAAATGAGCTAATAAGTCGATTTAGCGATAGTGAAACAAAAATCGATTGCATAACCTTCTATACCTACATATGTATATGTAGGTTGAAAGTTAAAAATAGATATCACGCTTATCTTTCAAGATAACTATGAACTGTTTCATATCATTTTAAAGCAAATTTCGCTCCCCTTCAAATAAAGTAAGAACATGTGATCGTTATACCAGCAATACGAGGAATGTTTTCAATTTCCGGAAAAACCGGAAGTAGTGTTTGCATCAGGATAATATAATTTCATTAGCCTTAATGAACAAAATAGTTAGAAAGTTATAACAATATCAATTTAAAATATTTGAAAATTCATATCTCCTATACTAGTAGCTATAGAAGAAGCAGGTTAGTTGGATTCATAAAAGTGGCTGGTTGCCTAGAAAATATAATAAAAAAAAAACAAAAAAATACTTGGAGAGAATTTTGAATAAATCCATTTCGAATAATTGCTTAAGTTTGACCCCTTAAATGTAGACAAATTTATACCATAATTTATTACGTAAAAAAATCTTTTTAAAGAACCTTTATTTAACTGCGCATATCTATTTCCAATTCTTTTATATCTTGAACGGCATCGGAAATTTATATTCTACAAAAAAATGTGACTGTAATTGCGGCCATATTCAATTTTGAAAGTTTAAAAAAATTGCATTTCATGCGAGTCATTGATCACCTGAATTTCAATCTTCTATGTTAAAATTTGAAAATTTGCCCCCAAAATAACACCTTTATTTTCACCCCCTGTATACCTATTGCGCTTAAAATCTTGTTTTTGTCGACTTAATTGTCTCATAGACCTTCATTCCAAATTTCATCAAAATCGTCCGTATAGTTTCGGCTGGCGAGTGACCACAGACATTTTGAAAAATTTTCTAAAATTTTGTTCTTCGGGTTCGATTTTTTTCGACCGCAATACTTTCTTGTTTAGCTAGAAAATAAAAATAGCTATTTGTACAACTAGAGAAGAAAGTGGTATTTTTCAACTCGACTTCAAAGTTTAATACGACAAGGTAGCGAGTGTGTCACTAGAATGAGAGTTGAAAAAACACATTCTTCTCGTGTTTGCACAATTTTTTTCTAAAACTACGATTAAAATGATAAAATTATTGTAATTCACTAATTAAATTCACTACACAACTGGACATGTATGAACGAAGTAAATATATACCTACTGTGCAAATGTTCGTTTTTTTTGGTTAGTTGCCGTTCATTTCGTTTTTGTGATTTTTAACTTAACAAAGTTAAATTAGATACAAAATAACCTTATAAGTACCTCTTCGTCTTCACTCGTAATAAAAAATGTAATACAGCTAACAATTTATAAAAAATGACAATTCTATAATTAAATTTGATTTGCGAATATTTCTGCAATGTTGCTCATAATTCCTATTGTTACGGCATCGTCTATTGTTTTGTTACGAGAGAAACTGCCAGTAGAATCTGATGTAACAGGTAATGGAAGGGAGTATCGGTAGCTCAGTGGTTAGGGGTGGCTGTGATATTAATTTGCATGTAGGATAATTCGTAAAACATAAGTCACAATAATCAAAGGGCGGCAGTTTGTTTATAATCGCAAATATCGGGATCTGAGCACGTAAGTGCGAGTATTCCACAGTAAACAAACAAAATATATCCACGTACCACACAAAATTAAAAAACACCGAACGCGTTTTGATAGCTACGCTATCATCATCAGCGGTCGATCGCTGATGAAACGCGTTCCATATTTTTTAATTTTGTGTGGTCCGTGGGTATATTTTGTTTGTCCTGCCACAGTTCCAGTGGTCCAGATTTTTCAAGACATTCCACAGTAAAGTTCAAAACAAACAAAAAATTAGCTTACCTTAGGTCGCATAAACCAGGTGAATCGGTAAAATAAAAGCCTCGGTCCGTCGCTTCCAATAAAAGCTTCAAAATATTTGCACGTAATCACAAAAAAATGCTAGAAAACCAGCTGATAGGTCATCAACCTTATTTACTGTAATTTTACTTTACGTTAATTCTTATCAGTGGAAGTCTATCCCTTAAACAAAACTAGCAAAAGAATCCACTGGTGAAATTTCTCCTAAATTGTTAACGTTAAAAGTTTTCCTCAAAATCATAAACAGCAATAATGAAATCGTCGTTATTGCAAGGTCGTGTAACTCAAAATTTACTATTAAACTAATTAACAACAAGAACGTAACCGAGGCTATTTTATCTTCTATCTTTATTTCTAAATTTATAATAATCGCAAATTATGTTAATACTGTGAATAGGACAAGAATCACACGTAATCTTACATATAATAACTAAATAATACGCTCAACGTTCATTAATACTATATATAGGATTGCTCATTAGTGCGTCAAAGTCCAATATAGGTTTTATTAACTAAAAGTAAAGAAATTTGTTTTACAAAAAAACGGCTTTGTACCGAAACACACCCATTTTAATAATAATTTGACTTATATACGGTGAATTCTTGAAGCGGGGCACCTTCGAGAATATTTCTTTAAATAGAACACCCCATATATTCTTCATGTTTCACAATATGCTTTAAATCCTCTTTTCGAACATCTTTGAATTTATTTTGGATGAACCATTGTTGAATTATTGAAAAAATGTAAAAAAAAAATGGTTCACCATGCTAAGTCCATGCGTATTACGACCAGTTTAGGCAACATATTCGGTAATTATACAGCCAAGGGATGTACTGAACCTACAAAATAATCAAACTTTTATCATAAATGGTGCTTTTTACGATGCAATTAATTTGGGGATTTTCAAAGAGCGTTTACTCAATTTTTTCACATGAAACATCCTCTATATTATTATATATTTGGAATAACTCAATAACTACGGTCCATTTTTGTTTTGCATTATACCTAAAGTCAATAATTCCACAGATATTCTTTTTCGTTGCAAACCGATAAATTATTTGTTTCCGATTCGATCTAACGTACCCGTCTGAGTTTGATACGTCAAGCGCTTCGTCAAACAGAATCAAAGAAATACAAAAGGTATCAAATGGTAATTTTATTGTAGGTAATACATAATACATTCTCAATGTGCCGTTTTGATTAGAACACATTCGCAGCCTTGCCAGAAAGGACCTATTCACGTCTTATAACATTTCGGTGGAAACTATTTCAAAAGCGTGTATTATACGTTGTCTCATATCGTCTGCTGTAGTTGGAGGCGTCTGGTACACAATATTTTTATGTACCCGCATAGGAAAAAATCGTCGTACTTCTAGGGCAAAACGTGCTGGAGCACCATCCTGCTGGATCCACATATTTTCCCTTAGAGCTGGAAGAACGTTCTGCAGAAGCTGAGGCAAGTCATATTGCAACAAATAAACATATTATGCACCATTTAGATGCCCATAAAAGAAATGTGGTCCAATTATAAAGTTACCCATGATAGTACCCGAAACATTTACAGTCCATTGTTTCTGCGTCTTGGGTTTTCTGTTGCATAATGATGAATATTACGACGGTTTGGGCAAATACTTTGGGTAAAGGTCGATTCATCAGTAAATAGTACTTTCAGGAAGAGGTTAAGGGATATCGTTTCATTTCCAACTCCCACTCGCAAAATGTTTTTCTAGTCTGTAAATCAGTTCTTCATGAAAGGATATACTGCAGTCATGATATTTATTTATTTTTTTTAATCTTACTAATAGTAGATCGTGATACATTAGTTTATATTGATATTTTACTTGAAGTAGTAGACGGCTCCGCAATTACTGATAACAAAATAATTCACCTGCGCCAATTGTCCTCTTCCTCTTTTATATTTTTCATAACTCACATTTCCTGTTCTAATGAACCTTTCTTTAAACCTTTCCAAACTTCTAACTGAAGGTTGCCTTCTGTCAGGATATCTTTGCGCCTATATTCGCTGAGTTAAAAAACAATTTTGTTGCGCAGATCCCATTATGAAAATCACAAAAATAGAACAATAGAAACAAAGCAGAAATCGATGGAATGGAGACACTGGTTCTCCAAGGGCTAAAATCTTCTGGAAAAGTTCTTGATTCAGTTTCTTAGGATTGCCAAGGAGAAATAATGATTGATTTTCTGAATAAGTGTAGAACAATAACTGCGAAATACCGTTCGACAATTCGACCACCCTACGAGAAAAAATTATGGAGAGAGAAGACACGAAAAGTTGTCCAAAGGTATTTTGTGATGGTAGAGTTACTCGTGTAAAGTACAGGCTTGGTTTGATTTTCAAAAGCATTGTATTTAAAAAGTTAATTACATATTACATATTAAATTTACACTTATCCTGCAAACACAAAAACTAACTTTGAGCCGAATGAGGCTTGTACCACGATAGAACGGTACCCTAGCAAAATACAGACCGCGGTTTCAAATGTTATTCGAGGTAATATTTTTCTTTATGTACATACAGTAAAATTAATTGGACATAATATGCATCTCAATTCCTATTCAGGCACAGGCACTGGTACAGGCACAGGCACAGGCACAGACACAGGCACAGACACAGACACAGACACAGACACAGACACAGACACAGACACGGACACAGACACAGACACAGACACAGACACAGACACAGACACAGTCACAGACACAGTCACAGACACAGGCACAGACACAGACACAGAAACAGACAGACACAGACACAGACACAGACACAGACACAGACACAGACACAGACACAGACACAGACACAGACACAGACACAGACACAGACACAGACAGACACAGACACAGACACAGACACAGACACAAACACAGACACAGACACAGACACAGACACAGACACAGACACAGACACAGATGTTATTACAAGTTTATTAATTTTTTTATTTTTGCAAATGATGCAACTTAACAATTTTTTTTTATTTTGTTTCGTTCCTTTTTGTGTACAAAAGTCTCTATTGGCATATTTTAAAGTGTAAAATATCCGCATCCATGTATAAAGGCATATTACATAATTTTGAGAGAAGTTATCACAAGGACAGTTAAAGAGCACTTTTTCTAGTTCTAATTTTATTTTAGTTCCTACATTATCCTGAATAGATAAAATAGGGAAGATTTGCAAAATACAGCATCCAACTCGTAAATGTAAATATAAAAGGCACTAGGTGTTTTTAAAAGTATCCCTAGCAGGATTTTCATATGCTCTATAAAAACATAACATTTCATTAGGTAGATTGTTTTTTGAATACTTTTGGCAAATATCACAGGAATGTTTATCATTACATTTCTTTATTAAATAGCCGGCTACTCACGAAAGCGCATTTGATTCAGGAACATCCAAAGTGGAGTACTCCTCAAAAGCTACATTTAATAAACTATTAAAATTTTCGGTTTGTATTAACTCGTGCATCCTACCAGAGTCAGAAAAATCAAACTTAACAAGCAATTGGTTTAAATTGTCAATGTAATCTACGCCTTCAACATGTTTAAAAAAATTCAAACAAAAACTTTTTCTAAAAGTATTTTGGAACGGAACTGGGGTAGGATTACCTGTATTACCCCCTTGTGCTCTTATACTACCAAATATATTTTCCAAGCTATCCTGATTTAAATTTCGAGTGCAAATAAATCTAGTATTGACGTTTATATCATTGAATAAATTTAATACTGAATTTATAGTTATTTGCCACCCCTTAAGGAACTTTGTTTTTGAAGTTACATTAGCAGTTGGTCCGTCACTTTTTTTCAAGAGCTTGCAACTTTTGAAAGAGTTGAAACATTTTTTTTAATGTGATACTTGCTGTTCAGTGCCAAAAAAGCCCTATTTAAAATTTTTGGTGCTGACAAAGATGAAGAATTTGAAATATCGAACAAAGTGTCGACGTTCCCTATAAAGGTGGCAGTAGTTAAAGCATCTTGGGGGAGAAGACAAACAGAACTTGACGTTTCTAACGAGGTTGCTACTGAATTACTCATTATCTGAGCAGTCAAACTAACTTTCATTTTTGGAACGCGGTAGGGTTTAAATGAGCATCAGTTAATTTAGGAACCATCCTATTAAATCTAGTTTTGTCATATTCATAAAGCATCCTAGTGTATTTACCATTCGTTTCGCAACGGTCGATCAAAAAGTTATATTTTAAAAAATTTGGTTCTCGTTGACGAGATGAGGGTATCAAAAAGATAATACATGTTAGATCCTCTTACATAGAAATATGGTTATTTCGGAAGCACGCTCATTTCCTTGGAGAAAACTAAAAAGTTGGATCCAACTTCCCACACATCAAGCCCAATTGAATTACATTTTAGAGTTGTTTGCATTATAATTTCTTGTGAATATTCTACCTTACACGAATTATGAATGAAAAAAAAAATGCCAAAGGTTGCTTCCATTTGTGACTGATTCCCCTTGCCATTGAAACCAAAGCACAATTAGCTGAATCGTAAATACGAAAACCATGATTTTGGCGGAAACCAGTAATATACTCTTTTCCCCTGTTGTAAAACATTGCATGTATGTAAATTATACATCTTTTAGCAGCCGGCTTTGAATTGCTAATTTTTAGAGAAATTGATTTACAAATAGACTCATTTATGCCCGAAAAAATATGCCACCCGGATGTTATTTTCCATAAGGTAGTCTTACTAGGCAAAAAAAATGTTTCTTGCAGAAGTAGATAAACTTTAGGCCCAAGAAAATATAAAGTTCGAGATTGTTTAGGTTGGTTGTATATCTTAGACCTTTCAACGATTTGTTCTATAAATTCAATTGCATTGTGATAAAATTAGCGAAGCTCGAGTTAAAGTTGTTTTTTGAAGGTTTATAGAATCTTATTTGCTAATTTGCTGCATTGAGGGATCTGGCGATTCGGAAAATCTGATGCATTTTCTTTTAAGAGTTTTAATCTCAATTTTCAATATTGTTTTTCTAGGAGTACTTTTAGTAAGTTTTGGAGATGTCTGAAGTTGTTCCGTAAATTAAAATTGGGTCACCCAGCATAACTTTTGTTATAAGTAGCTTACTATCCAAAGGATTTTGTTCCAAATAGGAGTCAACAGAGACGTCAGAAGATTCAAAATCACGCCAAACGTTGATAGTTGTGGTGAACCAAAATGTACTTAAAAATAAACAAACAAAATGTATTAAGGTAAAGTGGGGCAAGTGCGCTCCGATGTTTGGATAGTTAATGTTTGTTAGTAATTGTAAAACTAATGGTTTTAGGTATTTATTTGTTAGTATAGTGAGCAAATAAATTTATAATTTGATCCATCCTAGTCAATTTTTTTTAAATGACAGGCGAGCGCACTTACCCCAAATTTTGGGGCAAGTAAATAATATTTAATGTATGGAAACTATTATGGGGCAAGATCGTGATAAAGACATGAATTTACTATTTTCTCACGTTTGCAGAATTAAGTTGATTTGTTCAAAAGTTACAAACTATATTTCAGACAGAAAGCCTATAAAATTGTTGACATACGTCTTAAAATAAATGTTATTTGTTCGAAAAGACTCTTCTTGCTAAACATAATAATTTACATTTGATTAATAAGTTTCACGTTAAATTTCTGAAAGTCAAAATCGAAAATCAAGGCATCTCCGCGGCGGTTTAATTGTGGTTCAGGCAACACTTTAATAATATCTGCGTTGGCTACATTATCTAAATCTTCTATTTCAGGCCAACAACATTTTCCTTTGTTACATTTTGTAAATTCTACGGTCCACTCTTCGTTAGAAATTTTGCTAATAATCTAAAAATTATGAAAATAAGTCACGAGGACTGATATTTACTAAAGTAATTGAACCAATCCCTGTACTACATAATGCAGTGTTGTTTTCTTTATATTATACTGTACAACGACCCATCTGTCTACGTCTACGTTTGGATGCTGATACTCTTCATTTTCGGATATCTCCTCATTCTAATCGCTCTTTGGATCCATGTCATCGTCAGTGTCAATATATGAAGGTTCTTCCTCTTCATCAGAGGAACTAATTGGTGCTACGGTTGTTTTAATTGGGCTTGTTTCTTTTGCAGGTATCTTCTTTTTTTGAGACTTTATCCTTCTCCATTGAAACTTTATAAATTCTTCCATTCTAGCAATAGATTTCAGGGATGTAATCACCTCTGCACCAGGAGCAATTCTTTTTTTTTGTTTGGTTTAGGTGGGGGTTGTTTCGTTTGGTTAATTTTTGCAGAAGAATATCTTCATAGGATACTTGCGGAGTATAGGAAGTTGATGGAACAGTATTAGGTAGTTGTTCAGACAAATCAACTAATACATGTTCACCTTCTGCAGGTGTTTATCTTCAGAAGTAGGTGCTTGTTTATTTAAAATAACTAAGCGTTTATCCTCTGCAATATTCTGGTCGTTAGTAGGTAGTTGCGGGTTAATTGCTGACGTATGCTGTTTCCATAGAAGTAATGCAGAAGGCTCGAATTTATCTTCAGGAATTACTTCGTCATTGAACGGTACAACTTCTCCTTTCTTGAAGTCACTAACAATTATGTCAGTTTAAGATCCCTCCAAGTTTCTGCTAGCATAGTAGAAAACTGCACCTTCGGAATTTTATACCGAATTTGTACGTTGCCAGGCTACCAATTGTGTGTCCCACATATCTTTTAAGGGTTTAAAAACCGACAATTCTAGCGGCTGCAATAAATGACTGGTATGTGGTGGCCGTTTTAAGATTGTAATTTGTTTTTTAATTACCAGTTCTATGACACCAGTAGTCACATGTGTACCGTGGCCATCGTGAAGTACTAAAACTGGACGATTGTCGCCAAAAGTGGGACTTAAGCTCTTTTCAAAGTAAGTACGGAATATGTCTGCCTCCATCCAGCCATCCAGCATATACCGTTCCTAGAAATATTTCCTTTTAGGAAGCCACTCATTCCAAATATTTTTTTAGGTTTAAATATTATAAGTCCTGGTGCCTTCTTTCCTAAAACACTTGCTGCAACTGTAATACTCTTTCTTCCTGTACCACTTGTTATTCTGGAACACGGTTTCCCACGTGCATCTACCACTTTAGTCTTTGAAGGATCTAGCGACATGGCAGTTTCATCTAAGTATGTATGATAAACCAGTCCTCCCCGGGTTTGTTATCTTTAAACGGTGTTTTTAGTTTATTCTCCTCTACAACAATTCTTACAACTTCCATTACCTCTTGCCTAGATAATCCGAATCCCCATTTTTCTAACGCTTTTATTCCATTTATCAATTTTGTTTCTAAATCCAGACTTATAGCGGGTGCTCTGCCCACGCTTCTTTTTTATGAGATCCCGAATTATCGTCGTTGGTATGTTGTAATTTCTAGATGCTCCCCTTTTTGTAATCAATCTTGTTTTTATTTCTTCAACTGCACATTGCAGAGTTTCTGTTGAATATTTAATAGCTCTCTCCGTTTTTCTTCATAGTTGCGCATCTTCCTACAATAAATAATGTAAGAATTAGAAACTTTCACATCATTTAATAATTCTTGTAAGTTGTGGGTAAGTGAGCTCTTTGAATACTCTTTCCTTGACGCACATGCCCCAGTCCTAAAAAACTGAGGGGAAAACTGCGCGCCCCCTGTTTAACAACTATAAACATATTACTTACTGTTTTAGTCCTTAAAGTTTTCAAAAGTTATGATTGTGACACTTATTGATAACAAGCAAATTCACAACGTCGGTACTTTCAATTCGTTACGTGATGCAGAAAAATGTTGCCTAATACCAAAGTTATTGAGATGGGACGTTACGTTGTCTCCGGCAGTACCTGTGGAAGACGTGGTCGGCATATTTGATAATTTTTCGTGAGTTAGTAGTCCAGAAACGCTCTTACTCCACCTTACCTTAATGTATTACGTTAAATTAAAAATTAACCTTGCTTGCTAACCGCTTTCTGGAAAATTGATAGGATTGCATCTTTTTTTTAATCTGCTTTTGCATAAGCCCAGCAAACATTTTATTTTCAAAATATTTACTGCAAACCCTTCTGTGAAAATTTTTTCTGGTTCCATTGACAGTCATTCTAACCTTCCAATTTTTTCCAACCATTGAAGTTGCCTTTATTTTATAATAAAAATCATATTTCAATATAACACATTCAAATTTTGTGTACTTTACATACATACCTTATTGGATGATTAAGAATTGCAAAAAAAACTCAACTCACGGTTTTTACGACTGTTGGTGCCACAGTCAGTAAGACAACAATAATTTGCCATTGTCTCACTAAACTACTACTTTCAAAAAAAAGAAAATGATAAAATTCTAATAACAAAGGTAATTCGCACAAGTAAACAAAACATTAATCGGTCATATTGAAGTTATACCGTGGACGTCCGTCAACAAACACTAATACCATAAAAATCGTCGAGACGAACTTCTGGTTAACGTACCTTCTACGAGGGCGTATTTTGATGTTATCCACCCAGCCATGAAAAAAAGCACATAAGAGAACAAAAAAAAATTATTTTTCTACATAACTCCCTTTAACACTAATACACTTATTCCATCTTTTTTCCAATTGCTCCACACCCTCAGAAAAAAGTTCCTTCGGTAACCCTGCAAAATATTCTTCAACAGCTTCTTTGAGTTATTCATCAGAAGATTTTTGAATAAGAAGAAGTCTGACGGAGCTAGGTCGGGGCTATAAGGGGAATGCGTTAACTGTATAAACCCCCAGTTATTGATTATCTGCTGAACTTTGATTACCGTGCAGCAACAATTTTTTTTGTGGATAAGAATGCGGGCGTTTTTCCTCCAGAGCAGTTTTAAATTTTTATTGTATTTCCGTAGGCCTTTCCATTTATGGTAGACGTCCATCGGAATATATTCAATAAGCAAGACACCTTCAGCATCCCAGAAAACAGTTTACATCAGTTTTTGACCAAAAAACTGTGTCTTGCTCTTTTTTGGTGGTGGAGAGCCCCTATGAACCCACTTCTTTAGTAGAACGGTCCCAGTGATGTACTCAAGTACCCCAATGATAATTCGATAAAAAAATGTTTGTCCCTCTCCGACTCGGCCAAATTTTGTTGAGAAACTTCTTTTCTGTACAGTTTTTGTTCAGATGTAAGCAATTTTGGTATCCACGGTGCAGACACCTGCATACCCAAATTGTCATGCAAAATTTTGGGAACACTTGTTTCGGATATACTGACTTGATTGGCACTGATAGATAGCTTCACACGCCGTTCTTTCTTTTTAATATGAGTATACTTGTATATCAGATGTAGGATTTTAAATTAATGTTGGGTTACCGGGATTTTTATTTTAAAGTTTGTTATCGCACATTCGATAAAAGGAAGTAAATTTCATTATGGATGGAGGTGTGTGTGTGTGTTAAAAACGCATTATGTGTCGGATTAAAATCATTTGTGATATCGTGTTTGATAACGAAAGGTTCGATCGCGGGTAAATATTTCTGCGTACTTTTGAGCTTACCAGTTAATTTATAAATTGGGTTGTTATTGGGGAAGTTATTAAAAATTCATTTGAGTAGTAGGGTTTCTTATTGAAAAACATCTCGATTCTAGGTATCAGGTCTGTTTTTTCCTGGGAAATGTCCACTGTGCAGTTTTAGTTTGTAGGATTTTTTAGTATGACGATTAAAAAGATAACGTGATCTTGTGAGGGAAATGGGGTTTTGTGTTTCAATTATTTAATTGAGTGGGAATTGCGCTGTTGTGGTGAACTACTGCAAGTAAGAGATGTAGGGAGCAGGCGCGTACTGAATCTACTTGTCGGATTACTGAAGTTATTGAGCGAGGACACCTCTCCCCTTGCTTTGTTTGTGTTGACGTTTTAGTTGGATTTTTCGAAAAGAAGGATTAAGTGTTGGATTGTTAGTGCTTATATTCTGCGGATTATACTATCTTATAATTGTTATGGTAAAATTGTGTGATCGAGGAAGCAATGCCGATTTCCCTATGTTATATGCATCTTGTGGTTCCCTACAGCTTGTTCAGACAGACAGGCGGCTACTGTATATAAACTGCTTTAGCAAAATTTTATGTGCATAAAAATTAAAGATCGTTGTGTAAATAAATTAATGGTGTGTAGATAAACTCAGATGAAGCAAATATTAAGTCACCTGGATCTGGTTTGAACTTTTCGCTGTTAAGATTTCGAATTTAAATTAAACGAAACAGTTAGTTGAGCTTATGTGATAAAGCTGTCAATACTGCAATACTGTACCGTACCGAAGGAGATTGGAGGTTTATTGGTATTTTTAGGTCAATCAATAAGGGTCCATAAAATGGAAATATGCATCTCCATGCCGTGAGTCAAGATAAAAATGTTAGTCCAGAATCTGTGACCATCCAAGATAATAACTTTGCGAGATTTGTAAATTGAATAAATTTGTAAAATTGTGTTGCTTACGCGGATTAACCCGCTTTCTTTGTTTTAATATATTGAATAGGTGCCGTCAGGCGGTCGATCAGTTACTAAAAATGCTTTCATTCTGCTTTTGACCTTTATGTTATTGTGTTATATTATTTTCCATTTTTGCACTGTGTGTTGATATTTACATTGTAAAGTTTACCAAATTTCAATTCAACGTACAGTTAAGTAAAATTAAGGTATAAAGTTTAATCGATTATGGGAATTGTGAACCTTGAAAGCTTCTTCTCGGCACTTACATTTAACATTTAAAACTTTGAAGGTTGCACTTTACTTACTATTGTAAGTGAATTTGTGACTTTAAAACAATTGTACAGATACTCTGATTTATTATTATTATTACAATTTAGTTAGCGTATTACAGAGGTTTAAGTGCGTTGTTTCAGTTTTTCATGTAATTTTCGTCTTACCGGTATCATTATTTACGAATCACCAAAATTTAGAAGTCAAAATATTTCGATTACGTTCACGTTACTGACTAAATTTTTTTTATGGAAATTTTTAACGTAATAATTTATAAGATTGTTTGCTATTTTTTTTCTATTTTATTTTTAAGATATCGAATTTCATTGATAAGATTTAACGTAAAGTATAATTAGAGTTGATGGTCTCATAGCACGTCATTTTATTTTGATTACGTGCAGGTACTTTGAATCTTTACAGAAAGCGCCAGACCAAGGCTCTTATTTTACCGATTCACCTGGCTTATGCGACGCAATATAAACAAGGATTTTGTTTGTTTTAAACAAACATGTAGGTATTTAGATTGGGATATTTTTGATTATACACAAACTGGCTCACCTTTCAATCTAGGACTGTCCTTCTACTGTGAATTATGTATTACAAACTATCCTACCTACAAAATTAGTAACACACTCACTCCTTTTACCGCTGAGGCACCGGCACCCCCCCCTTCTTAACTGTTACTTCAGATTCTATTGCCATTTTCGCCCGGAACAATAGTGCAGAATGCCTTTATGGCAAGGAAAGCGTTTTTTTTTTAATAACAAATAACATTACGCTTTTGAACTTAATTAAACCTTTGTTCAACCGGATTAGTACTTAGTGGAAAAATCAACCATTCTTTCAATCCATAGGGGCTGTGATTATCAATCCAGTCGTTAACAAATGATCCTACATTTAGTAATCTGTTAATACTCTAGCATCAGGCAAGTCGTGAACGGAATGGAATTAAAACTCGTGACTATACAGAAGCTCTCCTGACAAATGGAAACTACACATACTAGACACGATTTTGTGTCGATTTAACCGAAATTACCTTAATCCAAAAATGCCGTCAAGTCACTTTTTGTTAAATATCTCAAAAACACCCCTACGTAACAAGTTCAAACTTAGTACAGCGAATAAGTCGATAATCAGTAATCACAAACCGGCCACTGAGAACACGATTTTGTGATTGCTACAAAAATCCGTCCATTTGGGGGGGGAGGGTAACAGCTTGTATTAACGAAAATTTTTTATTTTCAATTTTTTAATGGATTTTACATAAATTTGAAAGCTTTCCATGAAAAATGTGCTCTAAGTTGAAGTCGCTATCACGTACTGTTTGCGAGAAAAATCAATTTAAACTTTTTGTGTTTCTGGCAGAAAATGTCGTTTCATTACTAAATTGTGTTTACAATGCCTAGTTGGCTGTGACAAATCAACAAAATCTGACGTTACGTCAAATTGTTTTGATGTCAAACAGTATATTGTTATATTAAAAAGATAAAAATTTGTTACTTTAAATCAAAATGGTTAGTTTCTCCAATGAGGAATATGTTGATATGCATTTAGTTTATGGGGAAGTACGCTCGTGTAGCAGAACGAAGATACGCGGAAAAATTTTCAAACAGAAGTCATCCCAGTCAGTCAACATTTACAGCGTTACGCCAAGGAATAAGAGAAACTGGCTCAGTAGTTCCTAAGAATAGTAAAACTGGTAGACACAGTGATGTTACAGAAGAATACGAACACGATGTTTTGATGGGAATTGAAGAGAATCCTGACATTAGCACCAGAAGACTCGCTGCTATGTATCCTAATATTTCCAAATCTTCCATATGGGATATTATTCATCAGGTGAACTATTATCGTTTTCATTTTCAGAGAGTTCAAGCGATGTTATGTAGTGATTTCCCTGCCCGCATAGTTTTCAAACTGGTTTAGAAATAAAAATAATCAGGACCTTAATTTTTTTCTAATATTTTATTTTGCGATGAAGCTAACCGTTAGCAGGAATGAGATTTTTAATTTACATAATGCACATCATTACGCATACATTGACGAAAATCCTCATGCAATAAAAGAGACTAAGCACCAGCAAAGATTTAGTATTAATGTCTGGATAGGTGTAATCGGCAATCAGTTGCTGGGACCTGTAGAGTTAACTGGACGTTTAAAGAGACATGAGCATCTTAATTTTTTGGAAAATGTTTTACCTGATTTAATAGGCTACCCTGATGATTAGACAGAATATATGGTTCTTGCACGATGGTTGCCCAGCTCATTTTAGTGCTGAAGTTCGTCAATTTCTTAACAATAGTTACGGTAACCAATGGATGGAAGAGGTGGTCCAGTAAATTGGCCTGCAAGATCCACAGACTTAAAACCCTGTGATTTCTGTAGTTAGGGATACTTAAATGCATTAGCTTAAGTTGTTACAATAGACACGCAATAAAAAAATCGTGTTCTCAGTGGCAGGTTTGTCATAATCGACTTCTTCGTTGTACCAAGTTTGAACTTGTTACGTAGCAGTAGAAGGGGGGCACCTTCCGCCATCTTGAATTTTGACGTCACAAGACCGCCCACGTGGGGGACCGGATTTTCCACCCTTATTTTTACTCGCTTACGTGTAGGACGTGTTTTTTCACCCCTATTTATGCACATCCACGTGTGATACCGCATTTTCAACCGCTAATTATTTTTATATACCCTCGTGTGAGACCGTAGCCTTTCTTTTCGAAGGCCCTCTTCAACCCTAATTATTTTTACTCGCTTACGTATAGGACGTGTATTTTCACCCCTATTTTTACACACCCACGTGTGAGACCGTATTTTCTACCCTATAGGTCAACCCCTATTTTTTTTTACTCGCTTACGTGAAGGACCGTATTACCCTTATTTTTATTATTTCTTTTGGGGTTAAACCTTATGGCTGTATTAAGGACCTTTTGACAGCTAGGACATTTGCTAAAGTGAGGACTGGGGTGGGGGCTGGTCTTGGCTTGGGGCTGTATTTAGGGGCGGAGCTTAGGGCTGGGGCTGGAGCTTAGGGTTGGTCTAGGGGTAGGGTTGTTCTGGTAATTATCTTTAGCCTTAATTAAGGTCCTTTTGGTTGTAACCCCTGGAGGTTAGACAATTGTGCTCTTTTTAAAAATTGTATCTTGTAAGATACGCTATCTCTCTCTCTCTGGCCTCTCTCGTACTCACTCACATGTAAACAAATCAAGCTCAATCAATCAACCAATCAAAATGAATAAAATGGGGATCATAACTTACAACCACACTCATATAGGTAACGGTAATAAAATGGCATGCTTAATGGTAACTGATCATACCCTTCTCTCCTCTTTCTCTATCTCACGCATGCCTCTTTCCCAAAACAAAGCAAACAAAGCAATTAAGTAATTAATCAGATAAATCTCAAACAAATCAATTAACAATCAATCAGCCAAATCAATAAAGTGGGTCATAACTTACATTCGCATTGTTATAGGTGACGGTAATAAAACAATAACAGGTTTTAAGGCTTTATTATCGATGTTAAAAAATAGTAGTTTTACCTGCATTGGGTTGAAGTATCATCACACACACACAGATCCCAGGTATCCAGGCAGTTATTATTTTAAAAAAGGTATGATGCTTGTATCAGCTGTAATTAAACATGTACATTTAAATAAATAAAAAACAAAGACTAAATCGTACTCGCTAATTCTGCATTGAAAACAAATTTTAGAGGCATGGTTCACATGTACTCAAGCAACTGATTTCTGTTAAACATATGGCAACACTAAAAACAACTTTCTGTTTTACGTTTACACGTATAATAGCTATTAAAGTTTTCCCGTAATTTAATTTTAGAAAGTAAAAGTACTCATATTGTAGATGTAAAAACCTTTAATACCTAATCAGCACACATATGTATTTTTTAACGATATATAACAAGGATGACCAATAGGTCATTAATGTTTTATTATTAGGGGTTGTTCTGATCTACACACACATATTTTATATTATGTATAAACAAATATCGTCTTGGTATTATAAATAAATAAAACAACAACAGTTTTCAAAGGGTAATTTATATTGTACATAGACGCAAGTTGCTTTCAAATAATGATCGATTACGCTGTTAAGATCACAGTATCTACAAAATGAAATAAAACACATTGGTACACACTATCAATATTAGGGGAAATCATATACAAAAATGTAAAAATACATCAAATATCTGTGTACCCGGATTGACAACAATTTTAAATTTCTTACAACACACAGAATACATGTCAAAAACTCTCAAAAAGGATTGGCTTTTTTTTTTAAATCGAATAAGCAAAAATATGAGCGTACAAACAAAGTTAGTCATCTATAAGACTAATTCAATCACATTTTTTGTTACTGTCCAGCTATATTGTTTATGCTAAACTCCAATGCTATAAGATGATTGCTAATGAAACAAAATAAGGCAATGCGTATTCTGTTATCATGTAATACGTATATATTAATACAGTTATGCGTTGGATTTATTAGATGTTAAACATAGGGGTACTTTAAGTAAGCTGTTATTTATATTTTAAATTGAATCCCTCATTAGAATTGATATCATTAACAAAACAATATCATTTGTCACATCGATACTGACCTTCTAATAGTTTAAAAACCTTTAAAACAATGTTATATAACAACAAAATTGTTAACAGTAATTAACAATTTGTTTTTCCTCATTACAAGTGACGTTATTAACATATTGTGTTATATAACGTAGATTTAAAACTTTGATTCAAAAAATATCTTCTAATCATAATCATTTGATATTAAAAAACGATTAAAATATACATATCTCAATTTAAATTTAACTGTAGAATTATGAGAATCAGTCCTGACACAACAGTATTTTTTAATTATATCCATTTAAAACCCGGAAATATAAGGAATAAAAAAGTGTATCTAAAGATTACTATCTGTTCTGTAATAAAAACGATGAAAATAAAAAGGTCTTAGATTTTTAAGTTGACGTGTATTTGTACATTTTTAATTAAAATTATTTTTCCAATGAATTTAAACGACTGGTCTAGTTTAGCAATCAATGTTTTATACCATAATGAATAATAACAAACGCTTAGCTAAAATAAAAATTAAAATTATTACATTTCTTTTAATGCCAATTTTTGCTTCGTATGCACAATTATGTTATTACCTGACTTCACCTTCAGGTCATTCGAAGATAAAATATCATACTTATTTTACCTTGAGAAAATTGTTAGCCTTGAGAAAACAAGTTGACCTTGAAGTTAGCCTTGAGAAAATTGTTAACTATGAGAAACAAGTTGGCCTTGAAATTAGTTAGTCATAGGTTTTAAGATAGCCTTGAAGTTAGCCTCAGGACCTGGAAGAATAGTATAAAAGCGTACGCCAGGGTTTAGTTAATTTAGTTCTTGTTTGAAGAGCATCATATAGCTATGGAATCTTTAACTGTTAACCAAATTTTGGGTTTATTCAGTGCTGGTGCGTTAACCGACGAGGGTTTGAAAAACGCATACAATATCATCACTTATAAGATGTTGTGCGAAAATGACACTATCGACTCGATAAATGTTGATAATGATTTTGTGCGGCTGCACAACTAGCTGGTGGTGTGTAAGTATATATTTGTTTTTTATTTTAAGATTTTTAATACCTTTTTTTTTAAGACCTGCTCAAGTAAATCTAGAGGAGGTGTTTGACGATGATGAGATTATGGAAACTACAAATGCGGAGGATCTGATAACGGTATGTCTTTTTGAATTTTCTATTGTATCACTTACTGAATGAGTACATTACAGGTAAAAGACCAATCGGGTTCAGGCTTGCAGCAACAGGCCGGACCATCCTCAGGGTTCAATCATACTAATATAATAGGTGAATCAAATAGTAAATTTATTAAAAAATTTAATACAACCTGTAAAACGCTACGGTTTAACTTCAATGACGAGACGTGCAAGGATAATCCCCTAACGTGGCTACAGGTAAAATATACCATTTTACTAAAAATTTATCTAATACACATTTTTTACAGAGTGCATTTGATGAATTGTATTCATATATTGTAAAGGATGCAGCTCCATCAGACAGGGTCGGGATCACGCTAAGAAATCCAAACTTCCCCGATAAACCAATTGGCTTGTCGTTTAGAAGAGTGGACCAGCTGTCGGTGAAAGTGATAATGTCGCTACTTGAAAAGGTAATGCAGAGTAACGCTAGTTTTTTCTCCAGTGACTTGTTGGTGTTAAACGTTGATAGAGTGGTTATGCCTGTAGGCTATGGACGCAAAAACTTGACAGGGTTAAAATTTGCAGACTTTTGCAAATCCAAAAGACAGGGTATTATTGTAGTGCCGATAGAAATTAACGAAAATAATTGTTTAGATCGGGCTCTAGTTATAGCTATTGCATTTAAAAATAACGATACATTGCGTAGTAGTATGGTATTGGGTTATCCCTTACTTCAAGAACGAGCTACGCAACTTTGCCAAGACAGCGGTGTAGATCTTAGTCTGGGTGGTAGTTACGAACATATTCAGGCATTTCAAAATCATTTAGATTCATATACCATTGTAGTTTATAATTAGCGTATAGGTGATTCTGTTTATTTTGAGGGTCCTAGGGAGCCGTGTAGGGTAGTTTTAAATTTAATATTAGAAGACGAGCATTATAATGTCATTACCAGTCTCACGTCCGCATTTACTTGCAGTTATTACTGCGAGCAATGTAGAAAACGTTGTAATGACCAAAGGAAACATATGAAATGTATGTATCAGTGTCCCGCATGTCATCAGAAACCACCTTGCTCCATTCAAATCCCGAAAATTGTTTGTAATGATTGCAGGAGAGATTTTTACGGTCAGGATTGTTTTAAAAATCATAAGAACGCTAAAATATGCGAGAAATTGCGTAGATGCTTAAACTGCCTTAAAACCCATGAAGTAAAGGGTAAACATAGGTGCGGATACAGCTACTGTTCCACGTGTCAGAGTCAAAAACCTATCGGTCATCTCTGTTACATGGCCGTTAACAAGGCTCGACGTGACAGTACTAATGGTAAACCATCTATGTTTATCTTTTATGATTTGGAGTGCATGCAGGAGAAGGTGTGTGAGGGAACGAATGATAGATTTCTGCATGAGCCCAATCTATGCGTGGCCGCGAATGTTTGCTCTGTCTGTATCAAACATGCTGACAATTTAGATGAGGGATGCTCAGTATGTAGTAAAACAGTGCAAATTTTCAGGGACGATCCTGTTCAATCATTTCTGTCATTTGTTGCCGAGCGAGCAAGAAAATTTAAAGTTACATGCATCGCACATAACATGAAGGGGTACGATGGGTGTTTTGTGCTTAGATGCATGCTAGTTAATAATAATCAATGGAAACCCAAAGTCATCTGCAACGGTTTAAAACTAATTTTAATTCAATGTGACGCTATTAGATTCATTGACTCCCTTAATTTCATACCGTCACCGCTCTCGGCATTTCCGAAAACCTTCAATTTCCCCGAGTCCAAGGGTTATTTCCCATATCTTTTCAACTCATCCGTGAACCAGAATTACGAGGGTCCACTGCCAGCACTGGAATATTATTGTTCAGATCAGATGTCTACGAAAGATCGACAAAAACTTTTAGACTGGCACACGGCCCAGAGTAATTATGTTTTCAAGATGAGTGAGGAGATTGTGAAATACTGTCTGATGGATGTTAAGATCCTCGCTAAAGGTTGCATTAGCTTCTGGTCCACCTTCACGACCCAAAATAAAGTCGATCCGTTCGAGGAAGCCACCACTATTGCTAGCGCTTGCAACAAGGTGTTTCGCAGACGTTTTCTCAAAGAAGATACTATAGGACTTATACCGAAAGGCGGTTATAGACGTGCCGACAATCAATCCAAAATCGCGATACAATGGTTACGTTGGGTGGAACATTCTCAGCAGGTGACTATACAGCACGCAGGAAAAGCTCGCGAGTTTAGAACACCTGAAGGTGTTAAGGTCGACGGGTATTGTGCTGAGTCAAATACCGTTTTTGAATTTCTTGGCTGTTACTGGCACGGCTGCGAGGAATGTTTCCCCAATCAGGCCAACATGGATCCTACACTCGGTGTAAGTACCTCTATGCTTGCCCGTAACGAAAACACGGTGGCGCGGTCTCAATTCATACGCGAGCGCGGGTATAATCTTGTGGAGATGCGCGAATGCGATTTTAAAAAACAAATACTCGTTAACGACGAATTAAAAGCGTTTATTCAAGGTTTAGGCAAACAAGATGACGAACCCTTAAATCCACGTGACGCATTTTACGGAGGCCGCACTAATGCCAGCAAGCTTTATCATCAATGTGACGGTATTACTGAGAAAATTATGTATTACGACGTGTGTTCATTATACCCATTTGTAAATAAATATTGTAAATATCCTATAGGTCATCCAAAAATTCATGTAGGGCTAGATTGTAAGAACATTTCATTAGACACGGTGGACGGTTTAGTTAAATGCAGAGTACTACCGCCCTCTAATCTCTACCATCCTGTTTTACCGTTAAAAATGCACGGCAAACTGATGTTTGTGTTGTGTAAGACGTGCGGTGTTGATTTAAATCAGGGGGAATGTAGACATAGTGAAGCTGAGCGCAGTTTCGTTGGAACATTTGTAGCTGACGAACTGCGTAAAGCTATCTCTAAAAACTATAAAGTCCTTGATGTTTTCGAAGTTTGGGAATACGAGGTAACCACGTATGACAAAGCAACGAAACAGGGAGGTTTATTTAGCGGATACATAGATAATTTCTTAAAACTCAAGCAGGAATGTTCAGGGTGGCCTAGTCATTGTACGTCAGAAGTCGAGAAAGTACAGTACGTGACAGAGTATTATGAGAAAGAGGGGATTCGGTTAGACCCTAGTAATATTAAGAAAAATCCCGGTCTAAGGTACCTGGCCAAACTTATGCTGAATTCTTTTTGGGGTAAGTTTGGTCAACGCGATAATTTAACCCAATGCAGTATTGTATCTGAACCAAAGGACTTTTTCAAATTGTTTACCGATCCATTGGTTCAGGTACAATCCATAATACCTATCAACGATAATGTTGTAATGGTGAATTGGGATAGACCGGAGGGAGAGGGTGAATCACAAAAAACAATTAATGTGTCCATAGCCGCATACACGACTGCTCATGCTCGTTTAGAGCTATATAGTTACTTGGAGAAACTAGACCGCCGCGTTCTGTATTACGACACAGACAGTGTGATATTTGTCGCAAAACCCGACGACTGGAATCCAGCATGTGGGGATTTTCTTGGCCAAATGACCGACGAACTGGAGGCGAACGGTGGAGGAAGTTATATAGCTGAATTTGTTAGTGCCGGACCTAAAAACTATAGTTATAATGTGTTTTCTACCAGTGATAAAAGTTAAATCCGTGTGTAAAGTGAAAGGCATTACCTTAAATTTTAAGAACTCACGTGTTATAAACTTTGATACGATGAAAGATATGGTACTTAGTAATAGTAAAGACTCTTTGTTTGTATACAATGACAGAAAAATTGTTAGAGATAGTTCCTACAGTGTGATAAGTAGACCTGAATCTAAGCAGTATAGGATAAGTTACTCTAAACGACGTAGAATAGAGAATTTTGATACTCTTCCATTTGGATATAAAGAATAAACAGATAAACAGAAAGAATTATTTTATTTATAAATCCCCAACTCCTTGCTTTAATTCATTTTGCAGCTTTGCATGCTATCGTTTTGTGCATTTACGTATTTGCGTGTTTTTTCGTTTTCGTTTTTCGTGTTTTCGATTTTTCGTTTTCGTTTTTCGTGTTTTCGTTTTTCGTGTTTTGCGACTTTTTCGTTTTTTGTTTTTTCGTGTTTGTGATTTTTTTCGTTTTCGTTTTTCGTGTTTGTGAATTTTCATTTTCATTTTTCATGTTTGTGTTTTTTCGTTTTTGTTTTTCGTGTTAACGAATTTTCATTCTCGTTTTTTCATGTTTGTGTTTTTTCGTTTTTTGTTTTTCGTGTTTGCGATTTCTTCGTTTTCGTTTTTTTTTCGTGTTAGCGATTTTCGTTTTCGTGTTTGCGATTTTCCGAATGCACAGTTGCCTAACCTCTAGGGTTACAACCAAAAGGACCTTAATTAAGGCTGAAGATAATTACCAGAAAACAACCCTACCCCTAGACCAACCCTAAGCTCCAGCCCCAGCCCTAAGCTCCACCCCTAAATACAGCCCCAAGCCAAGACTAGCCCCCACCCCAGTCCTCACTTTAGCTAAAGTCCTAGCTGTCAAAAGGTTCTTAATACAGCCATAAGGTTTAACCCCCAAAAGAAATAATAAAAATAAGGGTAATACGGTCCTTCACGTAAGCGAGTAAAAAAAAATAGGGGTTGACCTATAGGGTAGAAAATACGGTCTCACACGTGGGTGTGTAAAAATACACGTCCTATACGTAAGCGAGTAAAAATAATTAGGGTTGAAGAGGGCCTTCGAAAAGAAAGGATACGGTCTCACACGAGGGTATATAAAAAATAATTAGGGGTTGAAAATGCGGTTTCACACGTGGATGTCCAAAAATAGGGGTGAAAAAACACGTCCTACACGTAAGCGAGTAAAAATAAGGGTGGAAAATCCGGTCCCCCACGTGGGCGGTCTTGTGACGTCAAAATCTAAGATGGCGGAAGGTGCCCCCCTTCTACTCGTAGCGATGTTTTTGAAATATTTAAAAAAAAGTGAGTTGACGGTGACATCTTCAAAGGGCTCTATAGCTCTCTTACGAGGCATTTTTTGGATTAAAGTAATTTAGGTTAAATCGACATAAATTCATGTCTAGTATGTATAGTTTCCGTTTGTCAGGAGAGTTTCTGGACACCCTGTATATCATCATTGAGTTAAGAGTTAAGCTGTGTGGATTCAAATACTCGTTCCTTATTGACAGGTCTTTGAATCGGTATTCATTATTAACCCATCAACACAGCCGCGTGCAGGGCTTAATCTCTCTATAAAATTTCTTCATAGTGCATTGTCTTTCATATTTTTCATCACTCGAAGAAATGTTATCAAATCAAAACAGAACCATGAATACCAAAACAATAGTAAGCATGAAAAGTCTACGATTTGCAAATTTAGTGAATCCTTTTTATGAAACTGTAAAATGTAGAAAGTTAAAGGATCAATGCAGGTTTAATAGTTGAAATAAAATGCTAATTATATAAAACAAATATATAAAAATAATTGGGTAGTCTAACGTTAATATTTTATTACACATTTTACAATATTAATTAAAAATGCCAAGAATGTGCTTAAAAACTCAAAGCTAAAGTAAATTATAATTTTATTGTTATTCTCGCACACATGTGCTTTTTCCTGGTGTGTATATAACATATAAGCTTTGTCCTTTTGTTTTTTTACAAATATAGTTAGAGTGTGAGAGAATTTGCATTCCATTGTTTTTTCTCAACAAGAATTTAAAACAGAAGCAGCTGGAATGCATAATTGGCTTTCATGCAGAATACAAACGCAAAAGAGAACCTCTATAAGTTTTATTTCAATGCAATAAGTAGAACAGATTAATTGCATTTTGAAAGATTCAACAAATTCGTTAAAAAGTTGAAATTGAGTTCTTTGTGTATATAATTAGATGTGGTATGTTATAAAGTTTTACATTTAATTACATTTTAGTTCGTGATTTAAGGAAACTGCTCTTTTATTTAATTTATAAAGTTTAATTATGATGGACAATTGTCTGTATCAAAAATAAAGCACAGGAAGGAAATCTGGTGCGTGTTTAAAGGACGATATCAATGCTGTATCACTTAAGCCCTCTTCTAACTTAAAATAGTTTGTTAAAGTAATTGAGGTTAGGGTATTTTATGTATATATATTGTTCAACATAATTTGCAATACAACTTTACATAGTAATAAATTATAATTTAGAGTGGATGTACGGTCAAGGTTATATAAGTAAACACATCAATGTTATAAATGGCAATAATTCTCTGTAATAGTTGTAATTTTTTCATTTAGTGACGCAAACATCGCCATTTGTTGTTAATTTAGTGCATGTGCCAAAATGGCAAGTTTTATTTCATACAAACCTTTTCAGAAGTACAATGTTCAAAGAAATTGCTTTTACGTCTTTGTGTGTGCTAGTTTATGGGATTGCAAACCGGAATACTAACATTTTTGTTGAAGGTAAGTAACTATTATTACTCCTTCGTATATTTTCTTTAGTTTAGATGAAATCAATAATTCCCTGCCACTTTAACTTTAAGATATAAATGTAAAGTTCAAACGCTATACAGCTTGATCGAAGTTTCTGCTAAAAATAAAAATGGGAAACTTCAATTGAAACTATTTGTTCTCATAAATTACAAGAGCCTGAATAAACAATGATTTCACAGACGCCTAAGTTCTTCCTGAATACTTGAACAAATACCTTTTATTTTATAAATTTAACCAATTTATTTTTAATTTACTGTCTTTTATGCTAAATCTTCCAAACTTTCTGTTGTGTTTGATTTAAAAAAAATTCATTATAACTCATTAATAATCCATAAATGTTAATTATAATCAAAAATAACTGGACCAACATGCAGCATTAAACACAATGAACAGTTACGCATTTTATTTTCTTTTATGCTGTAAACAACGATTGTTGAACAATACTTCTTCAACGACTTCTCTGTCAAGAATAATACTCAAAGTTATGGAAAAGTTTTGCGCAAATAAAAAAAAAAGCTTGAAATCTTAGGATTAAAATGGTCTCAACTATTTCTAAACTATAGCCTAGCTTCACCATTAATTGGTTTCCTCGTAACCTAAATAAATATGTTAAAGCAAATTTAAATGTATTGGAAGAACAATTAGTATCGAAATAGCATTCGAAATTAATAACTAATTGATGTTTGGTAGAACATTTTGATCTTTTGCAGGACCGGTATTAAAACTGTAGTTTACAGCGTTAAAACAGGAAGTAAAGTCTACTCGACAGCTTTTAGGGATACCAAACTTGATTATGTTTTAACAACAAAAGGGAAATTCCAAACGTATGTAAAACAAAACGATAATATTGAAAATAATTGAAAATCAAATATTAATAAATTGAAATTACGAGCAATAAAATACGAGTAACTGTAGTATGACTGAATCAAGAAGTAGCAATGTAACTGATCAATGATACTTAGTAATAAAGGATAGCAACCAATCTAAATGGATTGAGTTTTTAACCTAATTTTTTTAATAAAATGCTTAATTATACACCGTAGAGTGCCCAAAATTTAAGTTACTTCAGTTAATAATTAAACCTACTATTAAAGTAAAAAGTTTAGTCACCTGACTTTCAACGTTTATACACCGTGTCCAAGATAAGAATGCCCACTATGGGGATCTCGGAAACGGTAAGAGATGGAAGGTCGGTTAAATGGAACAAAAGTTACGCATTTGAGAGGATGTATTTATGGTCTTTGTAGAACTCGAATATCTCTTTTAGTTTTTGAGATATTTCAAAAAAAATTGAATTTTTTTATTTTCGTTTTTACTTTTTTCTGGCCTTATTTGAAGAGCTACCAAGAAAAGAAGAGCACATTTTCACTGCCACTTTTCTAGCTCTACTTAATGCTGTTATTCAATTTTTGATACAACGTTTCGTTTGTTAGCAACCATCATCAACTTTATTTCTTTAAATACACGAAAAAATTGTTTTTGCCATATTTAAATTCTCTCCTTGATTCTGAATTCAACGATATATCACACTTTATATTTTTGATACGTTTCGGATGAGAAAATTCATATTCAATGTAAAACATCGAAAACGTACAGTTAAAACTAATACTAGAAACATTAGAAAACTGTAAAATTATTATATAATAATGTTTTCACATTTTCTAATGCCTGTTGCGAATAAAATAATTCACAAGTATGTATTTAATGAAAATACTATTAATTATACAGTTAAAATACATCTTCCGTCGTACTGATGCATTTGATAAAAATAAGTTGGCTTTGCATTTTATTTACCTACCTGTCATAATTGATTGTTGTCCGTATTACGTTTGTTTGGTGGTCTTTGAGTTAATTACATTTTGTATTTACCTAAAAACAATATGGTAGGAGTACATTTTTCAAATAATGAAAAATTCGATATACTGACGTGTTACATTTTATGTCAACGTAATTGTTCTGAAGCCGAAATAATGTATTTAAACAAATATCTAGAAAAGCGTCAACCTCACAAAAGAACTTTTCGCACATTTGCAGTTAATCTAAAAGAATATGGTGCGTTCAAAATACCTGTAAAATCTCGCAAAAAACCTTGCAATGAAGAAAAAGGCAATACTGTTTTATTAGCTGTAACGGAAAATCCAGAGGTTTCTACTAGGAAAATTGAAGAGGCAACTGGCATAGCCCATTCCACAGCTCATTATGATACACGTCAATCTCAAGACAATGAATATTTTCCGAATAAAATAATATGGTTACTTTTTAATCGTAGAATTGCTCATTAATGGGCAAGAGTAAATCCACGTCTGTACAAAACGGCCAAACACCAACACCATTTCGGATTTAATATGTGGGTTGCTATATTCGGTATTCGAATTATAGGTCCTTTCATTTACCACAAGTCCTTAAATTCTGAACGTTATCAAATTTTACTCCAAAATGAATTAGAGATAGCTTCGAATGATTTGCCTTTCCAAGAAGTTGAAAGTTGTTGGTTTAAAATTACAAAACATAATTTTATAACAATTTTACGGTTTTCTAATGTTTCTAGTATTAGTTCTAACTGTACGTTTTCGATGTTTCACATTGAATATGAATTTTCTCATCCGAAACGTATCAAAAATATAAAGTGTGATATATCGTTGAATTCAGAATAAAGGAAAGAATTTAAATATGGCAAAAATAATTTTTTCGTGTATTTAAAAAAATAAAGTTGATGGTTGGTAACAAACGAAACGTTGTATCAAAAATTGAATAAGAGCATTAAGTAGAGCTAGAAAAGTGGCAATGAAAATGTGCTCTTCTTTTCTTGATACCTCTTCAAATAAGGTCAGAAAAAAATAAAAACGAAAATCAGAAAATTCAATTTTTTTCAAATATCTCAAAAACTAAAAGAGATATTCGAGTTCTACAAAGACCATAAATACATCCTCTCAAATGCGTAACTTTTGTTCGATTTAACCGACCTTCCATCTCTTACCATTTCCGAGATCCCCATAGTTGGCATCCTTATCTTGGACACCGTGTACACTGTGTCCATATTTCGATGCTCATCATTGCTATCTCGGTTATTAGAAGAGATAGGGCAACGGTTAAAAGGGGAATGATTTGAAGCATTCAGTGCTCACAACAAATCTGATTCCAAATTCACCCTAACTTTGTTCAATTTTAAGATATTTTGAAAAGAACAAAATTTGTCAATTTCAATTTTCCTCAATAACTCAATAACGCCTAACGCGACCCCTATTAAACCTTTACATTATTCAGACTATTATTTAAGATAAATTGTTCGCTGTAAACGGACACCCCCGATTTTCAATTGTTTCCAGGTTATCAGCACAATCTTTTGTTTTCCTTATGGTGGCCACATTGTATTTTTGGTTAGTACTTAACGATGTATAACATGCCTAGAAATCTTTACTTGTAGGTGAGATATTAACAAAAAATTAAATTAAACTCTAATATAAAATTAGTTGGCTTTGAAATAAACACCAATGCGAAATGAAATCGAAAAAGGTATGTAATACTGTAAAATAACGAAAAGGTAAGAAAAGTCATTAAAGTAAAAAGTAAAGAAACAGAGACCAAGGTGAACACTGCATGAAACCGCGTTAATCAATACGTACCATTTAAACTAATGCTATGATAAAAAGCATGCCCTGATGAACAGTTCTTTACATTTGGCCTGTTAATGTGAGACCGACGTGGCACCGTACAGCAAATTGATTTAAAAACAATGTTCCGAGAAACATGTTTTATCTTTCGGTTTGTTTTTTCCAAATAATTAAATAAGAGAAGGTATTTGACCAATAGACATGAAACAGAGTTACAAAACGTCAAAAAGCTTACAAAAATATTGGTTTTTGACTGCTATATGCAGTTCAAAAACACGCGAAGGGCAGTACTGTTTGAATAGTAGGTCGCACAACGTCTTCTATTGGATCGACCTCAACATCAACATCTTCGAGTTGGTGAGAGGTTTGCTCAGGTCCTAAGTCTTTTGGAATCATTCAATAACCCTTTGATGACTTCCTCTCTAAATTGGGTGATAAACATTTTTTCATTAACAATTTCTTGGTGGTCTGTATAGCCATTTACCTAACATGTTCCAGTTAAAAGCTCAAGTGCTAGCTTCTTCTTAGGGTCGGTTGTATAAAGTCGGGTTGACCGTCGGTTACAACACAACCAGTGGTTGATTCGAAATTTTAGTTGTATAATCGTCGGTTGGTACTAAACCTGAGATTCAATCCGCGGTTGACAGAACCGCAAGAAGACTTGAGTTTGATTGATTTAAAGCTACGGTTGAAATTGTTATTTGAGGTTAAAGCAGTCTGTTTTCTTCCTTTGTTGTTGTCAAAAATAAATAAAACCTGTTGTTATCGTTTATTTGTTATCTTCGTTAAGTTGGTTGTGTTTTTTTTTATTAATTATCTATTCGTTAATTATTGTTAGTCTTTAAATATTAGTATTTCTTTAATCAATCCTGCCGTCAACAGCAACCAGGTAAGGTTAAGTAACTTTTTTTTAAAACTGAATTACTTTAATTTTTTATGGTTTAAATGGAAAATTCAAGTTCCTTATCTTCATCTTCTAGCGAAGATAGTTCTAATCCTGACAGTCAGTGTTTATTGCATCGTAGTAGTTCATCTTCAGAGTCAGAAGAAGAAGTTTTGTTGCAATTGCAACGCCATGCACGAAATGAGCGTGTGTTTCGTCCACGGCCTGATCACTTTCCTAATTGGTCAGAAGAAGAGTTTTTTGTTAGATTTCGTCTAACAAAAGATAGTGTCGTATTTCTACTACAGCAAATTGAGGAACAGTAGATACCGGAGACAAACAGGTTAGTGAATGCCTTTGTTTATATTTACTACTTACATTTACGGGAATAATTTCAGAAATCACGCAATTTCACCATTAAATCAATTATTGCTGACGTTACGCTTGTATGCAACAGGAAATATGTTAGTATGCGTAGGTGACTTTACAGGTGTTGATAAATCTACTGCTAGCAGGTTTGTAAAGAGAGTGACAAATGCAATTACATTGCTAGCACCGAATTATATTTATATGCCTCAAAATGATGATGAAATGACAAGTACCACATTGGACTTTTATAACATTTCTAGATTTCCAAGAGTTGTCGGAGCAATTGACTGTACTCATATCAAATTACAATCACCAGGTTTATATAATAGTAGAGTAGCAGTACTTTTATAAATAAAATCTTTTGTAGGAGGCATTAATGCAGAATATTTCAGAAATCGGAAAGGGTATTTTTCGTTAAATGTACAAGTGATTGGAGACTCTAATTTACGAATGAGAGATATGTTGCACGATGGCCTGGTACAACACACGATCAAACGATTTTTAATAACTCGAGAATTAAAGGTCGTTTTGAAAGAAATGAATTTAATAATATTTTGTTGGGAGACTCTGGTTATGCACTCACAAAATATTTAATAACCCCATTGTTGCATCCCGCTACGAGAGGTGAACATCTTTTTAATGAATCACAAATACGAACTCGCAACCCAGTTGAAAGATTGTTTGGTGTATGGAAACGCCGTTTTCTAATATTATCATTGGGAATACGTTTGTCGGTAGGCACAGCTCAAGCAGTTGTAGTGGCTTGTGCTGTGTTACATAATCTAGCAATTGCTAGAAAAGAACAACAACCAGACGATGAGGATGATATACCATTACCAGTTGAAATTGAAGATAATTATTTTAATCATCAAGACATAATAGATTATCGCCAAGAATTTATTACATATTTTTCTAATTTAAATTGAAATATGATACAAATAAAAATATTTACTGTGCTAATTTTTTTTTTAGTAATTCTATTTCTAATCTTTTCCGTTCATTATCAAGTTGAAGTCCTTTGAGCTTCTCTGTGTGGATTTCTTCGTTTCTCCTATCTTCTTTAATTTATTTAAGTCCGCCTTTGATGATGTCACATCTTTTAATACCTCTAAGGATGTCTTTGGTTTTTTATTTTTCTCCATTGTTAAAATGGGGTGTTTTTTTCTTTTCAAAATATTTTCTGTCCCTCCACAGTCTTAAAAATTATGTTAATTAAATTTGGAAAATATATTACAAGTAGTTACATACCAAGGTCAGATTGTTTTGTCATTTGAGGAACATCTGTAATTTCTTCAGTTGGAACAGGTGTGGTACTTTCCGATGTTTCCAATATGTCCACAATTATCGGGTATCGATAAAATAAACAGTTAATAATGCATTAACAAGTAGTGCATTCTCTTAACATATAATCGGTGTCAAGAGTATCGCCATCGGTAATCCCTCGATTGAAAAATTTATAATGGCTCTTATCTTGGCATACAAATTTTTAATTGCCTCTTTAATGTTATCTTCAAGCGGGCCTCCTCCTGTTTTATACATCTGCCTTTGCTTTGCAAAGTACCGTCTTGTTTCTTTTTTTAAATTGTCGAACTTTGTTCTTAGCTGATCTGTAGTTTTTTTGTCAGTTACACAACAATTAAATTCTGTACAAATTTTGTCCCAAACAGCACCTATTTAATGCAATGGAAATAAATAAATGAAAATAAGCTTATGTTTAACAAGAATTGCATAAACTTGTTACCTTCTGTTTCCATGTAACTGCGTCAGTTTTTTTTTATTCGACCACCGATGAATGTTTTTGTACAAAATCCACCAATCTGTGCATATCAGAATCAGTAAACGATATTCTCTTACGAGTGGACATCTACTTTAACAAGTTTCTTATTAATCTTATGAACTACATGATAGCTCAACCTTACCTTGTTGTTGTTGATGCCAGGATTGATTAATAGAAACACTAGTATTTAACGACTAACTATAATAAACGAATAGAAACACTAATATTTAACGACTAACAATAATTAAGTAATAATGATAATAAAATAACGTTAAATAAAGGTAATGAAAACGAGGAAGCACGAAAAAGTTATGAGAATAGTGAGGGAAACTAATAAAATACTGTCATTTCACTGAAAGTCCCCAAATATCACCACTACCAACTTTTACGAAATGAATTCAACCTTTGGTTACTCAACCCTTACCTCATTTTCGTTTATACAACAAAACCAATTTCGACCACTGGTTGACATTCTACCGACGGTTGGCCAACCTCCGCTTGAAAAAACCTTTATACAACCGGCCCTTAGTGATTTTGGGCGGAACTGACTGCTCATCTTCGGATTTACCGCAGTAAACGCTGAAATTGTACGTGTACCCCTTTTCTAGACATAATTTGAAGAGCTTGATTCCGAATTTATGCCGTTTATTCTTAATGTATTGTAAAAATTTAAGTATGCCTCGAAACGGAACCAACGTTTCGTCAGTGCGAAGATTTTCTGCTGAGAAAAAACCTAGTAAATAAATTCGGCTCAAGCGCGAAATCAGTCCCTCTCAGGACTAAGTCTGTTGACGGAGCAGAGTCCTCTTCCAATACATCACGCTACAAAAACAAACACTGTAGAAATAGGCCGATAAACTCAACTAGCAGTATGCTATATGGTGAGCTAACTGGTCGTGCGTGTAGCTTGATAGCATCTTTAATAAGTTGCTAGGAAAAAAAATATGGTTTACCTGAACATTTATTTCGATGTACATGTACGTAGATAATGCAATATAACAAAGGAACAAATATAGAAAGTCTTATGTGGTCAACAGATAACCTTCTTATGCCTGCGCCGTATTGTATTAGCAAACATTATACAGGGTGGTCCAATAGTCTGGAACAAAGTTCATAATTTCCAAAATAATTATTTTTGGAAAAATCAGGAAGGAAAAAAGTTACGCATTGAAAAGGTCGCCATTTTGTTATATCTTAATCGATTGTTTTAAAATTTGGGATTTGAATTCCCATAGTTAAGAGATGTTTTTTACAATATGGCGCGTGGCCGCCATTTTGAGTTTTGGTAAAATTTTTTATGCTAAAATGTGAACAACAAAAAATAAAAATCGACCAGTGTGAGAGATTTTTCCAAAAATAATTATTTTGGAAATTATGAATTTTGTTCCAGAATTTTGGACCAACTTGTATATGATAAAGAGAGACCAGCATACGTACATTACGATGTAAAGATTTTCGCCGCCCTTATGTGATCGAGTTAGTTGGTTGGAACGGCTATTTTTGATTGATTCATATTTTCGCTCAATGAAATCTACAAAGTACGGTGTTGCATCTTACTTACTCCTTTAATTAGTTAAAGATAATAAAAATAAATGTAACTGGAACTTATTAAAAGTGTAAACTTCTACGATTTAAACTCATCATTGTAAATACCTTTCTTTTTAGTTTTTCAAAGTCGTGGTTTTCAATACAAATTATAGAAAATCTATACGTTTCGATACCAATTACAGTTATTGTTGTAAATAACGAATGACACTTTTAAAGAATCAAATAAACTGCCAAACAAATTAATACTACGTGAAAACGTAAAGAATAATCCTGCTGTAATAGTTAATTACATGCCTTTGAAAGCCTTCTAATGAGTGTTATTTTATTATAGTAACGATAATTTGGCAGATCTTTAATAGATTAAATATTACTAAACCGCCTTCAAAATGTCATTCCAGAATACCATCTACGGATGAATGCTAACTATAACATTTATTATAAATTTTGTTATGAACGAATAAGTGCAAAGGTAAATATGTATATATATGTATATATATATATATATATATATATATATATATATATATATATATATATATATATATATATATATATAGTTAATTACTAACTATAACAAATTCTCCAATCCAATCCAAAATAGAATAGGCACTTAATCCAATTTTAATTGTAACTATATATGTTTTATCAATTCAATGCTATAATGACTCAAAAAGTAATAATGTAAAATGAACACTTAAAGCTGGTGCTGCTAGTCTTCCTTCCATGACTAACGTCACGGATAGTATTTAAAAAAATATAATTAATCATGGTAGTAGAACTATCTAAGATGTAAAAGGAGACGAATATTTACTCCATATTAACCTAAGAAACAACATATGTAGCAAAAATAAAATAATTTTCATTGTGTATCAGATATGCAACAAACTGGTGCTTTCTCATGGAGTATGTTATTTCAGGCGGCCTAATTAGACTCTTGCATGCATACGTAGTGTGTACAGGCATGACACTCATTAGAACATCAGCCCGTAAAGGAAAATGTATGGAACCGACATAGCTCAGCGGTAGGGTTTTGGTTCTTACTCAATCTACAAGAAGGGCACTCGATACAACGCAACAAAGTCGCAATCACGTCATGAACTAGATCTCAACGTCCACGTAAGTCAGGAATGCGAACTGTTCACTCAATATTCGACAAACGTACACAAAAATTTACTGTTCTAACTTAATCGCTAAACGCTCTCTTAATTTGCAATATAAACCTCTTCCACCTTAAATTTCCTCATTAAAATCTTAACTCAATTACTTATACTCCAAAAATTTACCTTAAAATGCTAAAAAGTTTCGCAACATAAAACTACACTTATTCCAAATCTGGAAATCTCTGTTTAAAATAAAATTGACCTTCACTAAAAATATCAACTTAATTGTCCAAGTATTTTAAAAATTTGACATTAATTTGATTTGAAATCTCTATAAAACTTTACGTTAAAGTCAAATAAGAAGCTCTTATTATTCAAACTCAAAAAAAAAAATCATAACTTTTACTTAATAAATCGAAAAATATTACTCAACGGTTAATGCTTATAAATCTGAAAAACTAGACGTGTTCTAATTTCGAACTCAGAAACAAACACAAAAGTTCTTAAAATAACCTATATTTGAATAAAAGATGTATAAACTAAAAATACAAATATAAACGTGCAGGTTTAAGGCACTGAACTCGTAGTGCAACGGAACATACATTCGCCAAAAATACCAATTTCCGCAACAAAAGGTAATTAAATGCATTGCCTGTTGTTGCATTTCAAACATAAAAAAGACATTAAGGATTATAAACAAATACGTCAAATTCCGCAAGATTATTCTGAACAACTAGCAATTAAATTTAATTTTAACAGCAAAAGAAATAAATCAATACCTCTGCGGAGGCATCTCTACTCAATTCTCAATTGTTTAGGATACATAAAGACACAAAACGGCTGACCCAAAAAATTAAGGGCCGTAAACTCTACAGTGTGCCGGCATAGTGCAAGTGCAGGGCTTGAGTTAATTGTAGAATAGCCTTCCATACGCGGAGGATAGTTTTTGTGATATTTTATTTTTATTTTTAATTCAATTATTGGACATTTAAATAGGACGTATCGTTGAACATGTATGATAAATAAAAAAAACGAACGAATAAAATAAATAAATAAAAAATAACATTCTACAAATTACAACTCATACTGCTGATCTCAATATAGGCCTTTACTAAAATAGCAATATAAAAGTTCATTATAAGTTTTACATAAATAAACAGTTCTTAGATTTTTAATTCTCTAAAGGGATATGTTTTGTTACTTAAAATATGGCAATCTACAGTATGTAAAACATAACTTGAGGATTCTGCAAGAAATTAAAACTTAAACAAGTTTATTTGATGGAGAAAAAGCATTTTAAGCAAAACAACTTTACCATCTAGTCGAATGATTGCTTTAGAACTCAAAGCTATTTAAGCGCATCTTTTTCAATCACTTAATCGATTTAAAATTAGAACATACGTTTTCATGTAAAGCATATTTATGACAAAAACTTATTTGACATAAAATATGTATTTTACAAGCACACTACTGCCGTGTTAATTGAATAGGGCCCTATCTGCAATTTTTACTTTTTTAAGCTGACATTAAAAAGATTTATTTTTCTAGATAACTCCCTTCAACACTAATACACTTATTCCATCTTTTTTTCATCCCTCAGAAAAAAATTCCTTCGGTAACCCTGCAAAATATTCTTCAACAGCTTCTTTGAGTTCTTCATCAGAAGCGAAATGCTTTCCCCTGAGGTGCTTTGTTAAATTTTTGAGTAAGAAGGCGTCTGACGGAGCTTGGTGGGGCTATAATGCCTTAACTCTATAAACCCACAGTAGTTAATTATCTGCTGAACTTTGATTGCCTTATGAACCCGACAATGGTCGTGCAGCAACAAGTTTTTTTGTTGATAAGAATGCGGGCGTTTTTCCTCCGGAGCAGTTTTTAAATTTTTAATTGTGTTTCGATCAATTTGTGTTTCGAATAATTAAGAAAAAAATAGTTTTGGTATCTGAGCTAACACGGCAGATTATTTTTGCGTATACCTTGGTTTCTAAGAAAATCACATATTAGAAAATTTAACAAGAACAAAGTGCTTTTTAAAACAGTAGCGAGGGAAGTCGGGACAGTAATTTTATTCGGGCTCGCCGACTTATTAAATTTTGAACAGTATTTTTCTATTTATCTCATTCTAAAATGTAATTTCAGTTACTCAATTATGTACCTATTTACAGCTTACAGAACTATGCTGTAACAAACTCTTTGCGTTTATAATAAAATTTACGTTTATTTAGACAACTTAACATGCATATCATTGCTGCATAAAACATAATTTACTTATTTAAAGTGGAGCCTTCCACGCATATAGTTTGCACATTAAGTTTCAGACATGTTCATGCGCAAAGACCTTTTGGGAGCTTCGTTTTTTGTGCGATACTGAAGGGTGGGTGTAGCATCCATTACTGCTTTGTTAAATTTTTTTTAAAGTGCTATATAAATTTTATGGTGAGTTTATTTAAAGTTATTTTACAATGTTTGAGACGTTTGCATTTCAGGCACTTTTACTTTCACGTTTACTTTTTATTTTTACTTTAACTTCACCTTTAATGTTACGTGTCACCCGTTTATACACATCTACGCAATTAATTATTTTACCGTTAATCCAATTTACGGTATTAGTACGAATGATCAAGAGTGAGATTTATTCATTGGGGAATTATAAATCATACGAATACAAATTTATTTCAACCCTGAAGTGATATTATGCAACAGTTTCCAAAATGCTGACCCAGCATCTAGCCGTTTCGTGATCTACAGTGTGACCAAGAATAAGGTATACTGATTCCATTAATTACTCAGAACATTAATTATTCATTAGGTTATAACGTCACAAACATTAGCATTAATAATTAAATATAGGTTATGTAATAAAATTTGTTATTGTAAAAACTTTCTTTAACTTTATTGTATAATGGTTTACTTGTTTATTCCATATTTAAATCAAGTTGGCGTCTGAGTATTTAACAATTAGTTTCAGGAAGAAGCAACCCCGATTTTAAAGCGAACGTATCTAGGTACATGTAAATATTTTATGATTACTAAGGCAAATCGATAATTTTATGAACGTGGCCCTCTTTAATCTACGATGAGCATAAGGCCCAAAATCTTCTAGCTATAACCCAAACTGTTAAGTAGCTAAAATTTGTAGCCATGGGTGTAGAAGTATGCTTATAGAACTTTAAGGGTTGTATAATGCGATTGCAAAAATACGCACGGGCACATTTGATAACACTCACATTTAACTAAAGTGCAACATTACGAAATAAGAAGGCCGAGACAATTTCAAACTAAAACTTCAGCAAGTGAAGCTCAATTTTTTAATAAAACAAATTCAAATGGCTAATTGTGTACTGCATTATTTTCTATTCCCTCGCGCGTTAACAGCAACAACAATCAAGTATGTGAGTCCTTTTGGAATTTCTTCCTTCTATATAAGTGGGCAATCTTAAAAAGTTAAAGCCAAATTAAGCAAAGTCGACTGAGGTAACTGGGTCCTACGAGATGGATTCAACATCGATATTTTGCAATTATAGTGATAGAGGTGTTACAGCCTGAAATTTCTGCTTTAGAAGAAATCGTCAATGGAAGTATCGAGCAAGTTCACCAGGATTAAATCTATTAATAAACTTTTTTAGATTGCTTTAATCTCTATAGAAGTAGCAGACGCTGTTTTTTCGCGCCATATCATTGCCTAAATTGCAAGTGTAAATAGGAAAGAAATGAGAAATGCAGAGCTCCATAGTGATATATTGAGTATTTTAATCACAATTTTTCCAAATCTTATTTTTGGACAGAAGAAGAAATCATTGGAAACCAAATGAGGACTAGAAGGTGGAGTCGACTACTCTCGAACTAGTGCAGTATTTAAATTGGTGTTCTTGTAGTGTATTGCATGCGCAAAATGTCGTTGCTTCGAAAGGGAGGATGAAGTAACTCCTTTTAAGATATCCGGTGACTCAGCAGTGATGGAAAGCATTGAGTTCGTGGGTGTGTAATTGGCATAAGAAATACATAACAAATTAAAAAAAACACAGTTCGCTTTAACGGAAGTTATTTATTTTTGAAAATGCTAGAGAGGTAAACCCGCAAAACCCAAGCCTGAAAAAATATGTATTGCTCCAGTCAATCACACTGTCGAAAATAATAAAACCAGTTTCTATTTCCCCATCCCCTCTACTGCTTACACTTCAACCCCTGGAGTGTAGACAACCACCAGGCCTTTTCACCTGATTGTTTGCTGCGCGTGCATACTGCCTCAGGCTGAGCTTTGGAGGACCTAAGGGCAGGTCACAACCCCTTGTTTATGATTGGTTCTTAGACTCCGTCCAGCCTGTAGGCTCTGTGTTCTGATTGGAGGGCTGGCTTAAGCCTCGTTGACGGCCTCGTATGGTGACTGGAGGCCTAAGGGTCTGAATTCTAATTGTCTAGTTTCGTTTGTTTGTGACGTTATCTAATGGTGTATTTTTAAAACTAGTAAACGTTTTCTCTAATGGAGGTTGATCGGAACTCCACCTGATGGTATACTTTTAAAAGTAGACGCAGATCGCTGTAATTGGTATGACGGGAAAACTTGAAATTTCAAATAGTATTCTAATAATGGGGACCCGATGCCACCGCATAGGACTCCGACATTCCACCGGAACTTGCTCACGAGTCTTAGCCCCTTGCCGGACCCTTTGTTTGTTATGGCAGTAAAACTTATCATTTGAAATAGTATTCTAAAAATGGGGGCCGTATACTATCTTATAAGAGAGCACAAGGCATCCTAAACTTGTCCCAGAGTCTTAGTCCCACTGCAGAGTACTTAGTTGTTTGTGGCACCATCTAGTGGTGTATTTTTGAAAAACCTATTGAAGGTTTCCAGTAATAGGGGCTAATCGTGGCTCCATATAGCAGTAATTGAAGGCGGAAAAACTTAAAATTTGAAATAACGGTCCGAAAGTAGTGCCCCGTGCGATCTCATAGGACAGCACTGGGGCCCCATAACTTATACCTGAGTCTCAGTCACATGTCAGGGCCACCTTTGTTTGTCCGTGTTCTGCGTACCTTCTCTCAGATGCCTTGTGTACATCCTTTTTTGGCTTTCCGCGGTTGATAGAACAGAAATGAAAAGAGCAAAAGGCTTTAATAGTGTATTACATGTAAAACAATACCTATATAAAGGTTAAATCTACAAATGAACGAATGAATAAATTAACAATATTCTTCGCCATCCGGTATGACATGTCGACACACTGGAGAACAACGTGTCTCCTGTTGACAGGCCTATATCGCACGAGAGTTTTAATAGTGCGGGGTGGTGCAGCAACCAGTAGCTTTATCCCACAATTTTTGTAAAAGTTTTACTTCTATAACAAAATGTATAGGGTTAACGACAATAATAAAATATAATAATGAATACTTACCACGTTTTTGGTTCTACATGTGTACACATCTAGCCATAATAGTTTATAGAGCGCTATGCCACACACGCACACACGCACACACGCCCACTCGCACACAAGCACACACGCACACCCTCACACACGCACACACGCACACACGCACATACACGTGCGCGCACACAGACAACAACACATGCACCCACATCCACACCCACACACGCGCACACACACAGACACACACATACACATACACACACACAAACACACACCCACACACCCACACACCCACACACCCACACACACTCACACACCACACATCCACACCATCACAACAACACACCACCACACACAACACACACACACACACACACACACACACACACACACACACACACACACACACACAAGTAAACACACAAACACACATACACCCACACATCCAAAAATTACATTTTCTCAAAGAGTTATCATTACATTCCTCAGTTATTTTCGATTTACAGTATAGAACTAAATTAAAACAATTAGTTTTAATTAACTGCAAACACTGATAAAAACCACGTTAAAACGTATGGTGATCAAGTTGCTCTACCTGAACATTTTAAGCTTATTAAGATTGATACTGTACTAAATCTATTTCAATGTGGTTTCATGACATCATCATCATCACAGTTATTAATCAACGCTGAGTATAATTAATACAACTAATTATATGTTGATTTGAAACTAGCTTCTGTCAAAAGGGTCTTAGATTTATGAACAAGTTTCAAGAATTCATTTTAACCCAATAACCTTATTCGATTTATCAGTATGTTAACCTGAAACCAGTTTCAAAGGATCCTAGATATCAAACGTGATCGAAGTGTGAGATATTGATTTCAAGAAAATCCATAAACAGATCTTAATTACCTCCCATTTATTAAATCGCTAAGTAATATTAGAAATGCATTTAAGATGTTACTGTGAACACAGTTTCTATCAAAACATCTTAGATACAGAAATAAGATTTAAAATTCAAATGTAAGATGATGGATTTGAAACTACTCTGTCAATAGGACCTTAGATTTTTATACAAGTTTCAAGAATTAGTTTCAACCCGATCACCTTATTCGACTTATCAGCTTCTGCCTACAAACATGTTTTCAGAATTCGTTACAACACGATAGACTTATCAGTATGCTGACATGAAACCAGTTTCAGTCAGAGGAGCAAATCCATAGACATATTTTAATTACTTCTGATCTGGAACGTTTCTTTCAAAGTATCTTAGATATAGAAAAAAGTTTTAAGACTCAAGTTTAAAATGTTGATTTGAAACTTCTCTATCAAAAGAGTCTTAGATTTATAAACAAGTTTTAAGCATTTATGTCAACCCGATCACCTTATTCAACTTATCAACTTCTGCCAACATGTTAGATATAGAAAGAAGATTTAAAGTTCAAGTCTGAGATGCTGATTTGAATCAGCGTTCAACCGTGGCACACAACGTCCTTATGGAAAATGAACAAACGCCTGGGGGCATTTTAGTGTAAGCACCTTTGTATGAGTCACCGAATCAACATCTGAAACCGACATCTTAGACTTGCAACTTGAATCTTGCTTCAACAAAAGAATACAGCAAATGTACAACGTCCGTACTGAAAATGGACAAATGCCCGGAGCAATTTGGTGTTGGCACGTTTGTATGAATCTCCAAATTAACATCTGAAGACAATATCTTAGACTTGTAACTTAAATCTTGCTTCACCAAAAGTACAGTAATGGCCCAACAGTAATTCTTATTTTAAACTGAAAATAAATAATGATATTTTTCTGCTGATGGCTTATGCAGAATCTGAAAGATAATTAACTGAAGGTAGTGACTATAATTAACATCTTACGCAATGTATTTATTCCCCTACATTGCGCCTCTAATTAATTTGATTTGCGATAACTAATTCTCAGACATTTGTATTTTAAACGAACGTCCATGGAAACTCAAAACCTACAAGGACTTATACAGTTCCATTTCAAATTTCAAAGCAGCCCGTCCACTACATGCAGGAATATACCATTAGTTTTAAAAATATTCCACTTGATGAGACTGCTGCTTTTATTGCTAGTTTGGTGTGTTTGCTAGGGATGGACTCGGTCCCGGGCTTTCGGGCCTGCCCGACCAGAGCCTGACACGATTTCGGGCTGGAATTCGAGCCGGGCTTCGGGCCAGGCCTAACTTTTTCGGGCCGCGCCAGGCCAAAGAACTCCGGCTTTTCGAGTCATTCGGGCTATTCGGACCGGCCCGAAACTAATACACCTACGATAACGAGAAGAGATTATGTGTTCAAAGTTTTGTGCGCACCAGTGCTCACTTTGTTATTGTTGTAGCTACGATTTCCGTTAAATGACCAACATTTTTATGGGACACCCTTGTTTATGATATCCAATAACAAAAACCATTATAGTAAATGTTCAAAAGCGACCCATCAATACATTTTTGAATTCTACTGAGGAGGAGACTGTTGGTAGCTTTCAGCACTGTGGTACCATGAGTCTGATGTTTTAATTTGGTATCGGTTATCCTATTTTATAAATACTCAACAGTCTCGTACGTATCCTGCATCCTTCTAAATTTCATGAAATGGGCCCGTTCACCTGTTAAATTGCCTCCACGGTCGCCGAACTTAACGCCTCTAGGGTTACTTGAAGGATGATATTTATAAGGATATGCACGAGACTGTTGACCAATTGCAATACAAAATAGGATACCGAACTAACAAATCAGGTTGACTGCAGAAGGTGGAATAATTCTAAAAGCTACCAACAGTATACTCAGCAGAGTTTGAACATGTATTGATCGATGAGGAGGCGTTTTTGAACAGTTAGTGTAATGGTTTTTCTATTGGTCACCATACGATTTTAGAATTAAAATTGTTTTGTCATCGTTCGTTTAATAAATTGATTGATACATACCCTTTTCTAGCAAGTCTCATAATTACTTCAGTTTTGATTTTAGAGTAATAGTGAATGCGAAATGTGGTAACAGTAGGAGGCTGAAAAAAATGAAAGTACACCTTTCTCAAGTGAACACAATGGGGTCAACTCTTAAAGCACCCCAGGTATATTATTTTAAAATCAGTCTAATTAAGATAGAACGTTTCATGGGCGTACAAGAGGGGGGGGGGGGCGTCACTGTTTCATGACCTTTGGAATAAAGTCACTTTCTTTTAGTGTTTGAATAATATTATGTACACCAGAAAGGGAAAACATTTAAAAGGTATGTAGCATCACAATGATGTTGCTGCGCTTCCATTTTTAAGGGTGAACACTATACGTTTCTAACGCTGGAGCAAGACATATCACAAATTGTTGATTAAAGTTTTTTTAATGTAATGTTTCACATTAAATTGTATTTATAAATACTTTTACAACACTGATTTATGAAAAGAGGCGAGTATGCATCCCAAAAGGAATTGATAGTATTACATTTACTCGTTTCCTCTTAACTTAACTAATAAGATATGTATACCCCCTGATGTTTGTTTTTGTTGTGGTTCCATTTTAATCACTTCACCATTGGTATTTACAAACATCAAAAACTCAACAACAATTTTCATAGTCCAACTCCAACAGACAGAGATTAATTTTGTATGAATGCTTTGAAAACGGTTATAGGTTAGAAATCGAACCGCAAATTTCATTTTACAGTGTTATATTCGTTTTATTTCATAAATAAAAAGACGTGATTAATAATATCTGACTTGTTTCAATCGTTGTTAAACACCTAAATTTCAAGCTGCTACCTATTACGGTTAAAAAAATTTCAATTTACTTCAGAAATAGAGATATATAGTCCCTTTGTAGCTAAAAGTCGGGCCACGGTCCGACCCGGCCCGGGTTGGACCATTTTTTCTCCCGATTTCGGGCCGGGCTTCGAATCAGGCTGTACTTTTTTTTCGGGCCAGGCTTCGGGCCGTTTCCCAAATTTTTAAGTTCGGGCCGGGCCGTGCTTGCGTCAAAGCCCGGTCCGGCCCGGCCCGACTCCACCACTAGTGTTTGCAGTCGCTTGTTCACCAGTTTATTTTGTTTTGGGTTTGCGTTATATATATATATATATATATATATATATATATATATATATATATATATATATATATACTATTTTATATAATATTATACAATATTTCATTATTTACCTAGGGGAGAGCAAGCTTCAAAAATCCTACTAGTAGTATTTTTTAATGCTAGTGGTGAACAAACAACTTGTATTCACAATTAATTTGTAACATACCGCTTTTCTAACCCTTTAAAGGTTGAAAAGTGAATGAATCTACGGGTTTACTTTAATCGGTCAGTAATAACAAAAAAAAGGAGACAGTAATGAGATGAAGCGATCAGTAATGGACCACTTTCCAACCTGTGGGGGAGCTACTATCGATTTAAACTATCAATGTCAACGCAAGCAATAGGTGGAAACAAACAACTAGTTTTCTTTAATAAGCATATTTAATAAGTGAATTATTGATAACAAGTAACGACAAATCCAATCATAACATTTATGAGTTCTCATTAAAGTAAAAGTTAAAAGTCGCATTGTCGCGACCTTCAATATTAAACGAGAAGCCGTGATGGATGTTTTCCAAAATTTTTTGATTTGAACTGTATAATGTTGCTTGTTCTTTAATTGTGAATAAAATCGTATATAAACCTCGACAAAGGTACCATTCCCCTGTCTCGAGAACTGTACTTCTCTCGACAGGAATGGAACACTTTCCGCCTCGGTATATAATATACTGTTATATTGTCAACCAAAGCGCAAAATATATTATTTTTATTAGTTCAAAAAAATTACAGAATCACTTAAAGAGATTCAAAACCCAGATACATTTCAATGAGTACTGTATCACAGATGAATTAATATTCGTAGTTTTTTTTAAATAATCTCCGATATTCAAAAATTATTTCTAATTGAAATTGTTTAAATTGTTACCTACGTTAGGTAGTCTTAAAAAGAATAATTATGATCGATTATAAAAGAAAAATGTTACATTTCAAAATGGAGCTGTATTTATAAACTATTTGGATGCGAATGTCAAACTCATGTTCAGAGGGAAAATATTTTCCGAACACGATTAATATAACAACTATATAAATCCAATGAATCTCTCCACTAAATATATGATTACGTTTTAAAAAGTGTTGGACGACAAACTAGTTCGCTGTAATTACATACTTCTGTGTTGTTAAATGAAAGTAAATCAAACGTTATAGTTCAGAAAGCAAACATAGAAAGTTATGCAGTTTGTATCGCTTCTTTCAATCAAGAAAAATGACCTGACAATAACAGCGATAACAAAATTGTCAACGTTTATCATTATGAAAAAGTTGGCACTTACGACAAGAATAATTTTGTAGTGTTACCCCGTTGCGAAGACTTTAATAAATCAATCCTTTTGTGCCAAAGATATTTGTTGTTTTCTACGCAGTTCAGTAAAAAAAAACGAATGTCATGTCTACGCCTGCAAACAATAGTTGTCAAATAAATCACTATGGAATTTTAAGGGTTTATCTATATTTAAATTATATTTAATAACTGCTCCAAATTCATCATCATCATTTATTTACATTATTTATTACTGTAACTTACTCAATCGTTATTTCCTAATCAAACGAACATCCTAAGAAAGTGGTGCATAACTTAACACTGAATAAAATGAGAATAACCAACGTGTTTATGTAAATGTTAACAGATGTATAAAATAATGTGAACACGCGTTTTGATATCTTATAAATTTGTTGACATTAACCTTTGTTAACGCGTGCATTCCTTTTTACTGATGACGAGAACTCTAATTACTATTGAAACGTTTAAAAATAGAATTGCGCGATTTTAGCATAAAAATATAGGTATCCTTTATCAGGAACGAAATCGTCAAAGTTTTCGTCAAGTTTAAAAATAAAGAACCACAAACAGTTTTTTATACAGGCACGGGAGATGGTGCTTAGGTCTATCAATATAACTTGCAAATCATGCGGCAGACAAGGATATAGATTTTAGTACATGAAAAACGTTTAAGAAAAGCCAAACATGAGGGAATGTTTGAATGAATAGGATGGCGACATTTGTTTCTGCAAGTGGTCATGTAACAACCATCAGAAGATTGTTAAAAGATAAATGCCACAGGGTACAGTGAAGTCTGTCGCTCTTTTGTTTTTTTATAATTTGAAGGGCAAGTTTCCAAAATTACTTTTTGTTTATGTTGAGACTATTTAATAGCGTATTAGATTAATTACGATTCATAACCATGTGATCTTTAAAAAATAATTTCACTGTAGAAATTTACGCACTGTCCGTCAGTAGATTATGGACACCTCACACCGACCGCTTTTTTGTGGCGCCATACCCTCGCCACTAGTGTCATGGGCCACGCCCCGTCTCCTCCACTTGTCCCCGCCCCATCCCATCCGCTTGGCCCCGCCTCACGCCCACTACTTGATCCCGCCCTCTGTTTACCGCATTTTTCCGACAACCGCAGGCGCCTTTTCACAAGATCTGTTGTTCGCGCATACCGCCTCCGTTGAGCGCTATGATTGATTGAAGGGCCTAAGCGTAGGTCATGCCCCTGGTTTCTGATTGTTCCTTAAACTACGCCCAGCCCCAGGTTGTTTGCACTGATTGGAGGGCTGGTGTAAGCCTGGTTGGCGGTCTGGAGGCCTAAAGTTCTGCATTGTGATTGACTAGTTTTGTTTGTTTGCTTGTGGCGCCATCTAGTGATGTATTTTTAAAAGTAATGAATGATTTTTGTCATAGAGGATGATCGTGGCTCCACCTGGTGGTATATTTTTAAAAGTAGATGTAGGTCACTGTAATTTTTATGTCGGGAAGACTTGAAATTTGAAATAGTATTCTAGTAATGGGGGCCCGATACCATCTGATAGGACACCCGAACTTGTTCACTGGTCTCAGTTAGCCCCTTACCGGGCTCCTTGTTTGTTATAGCTGGAAAACCTCATAAGACATCGATAGGGCCCCGGAACGTGTTCGTGGATATTAGCCCCTTTACAGGGCCCCCCTATTTGTTATAACGGGAAAGCTTAAAATTTGAAATAGTGTTTTAATAATGGGGGCGGTATACTATCTTATAGGAGGACTTTAGTCCTCCTAAACTTGTAGCACAGTCTTAGTCCCATTTCAGAGGTTCCCTTGGTTGTTTGTGGCGTCATCTAGTGGTGTATTTCTAGGAAAGCTAATAGAGGCAGAAAAAACTTGAAATAACAGTCCGAAATTGGATCCCCATGCCATCTCATAGGACAGCACTGAGGCCGCGGAACTTGTACCTGAGTCTCAGCCCCATTTCAGCTGCCACATTTGTTCGTATTTCCATGTACGTCATTTCAATTGTCTTGTTTATATCCTTTTTTGGCTTTCGGCCGTTGTTATAACAGAAATGAAATTTGAAAAAGGTTTTAATAGTTTATTACATGTAAAACAATAATTATAAAGGTTAAATCTACAAATTTACGATACAGGGTCCCCTTGTTTGTTACAGCGAAAAATTTTTAAATTTAAAATAATATTCTAATAATGGGAACCGCATACTATCTCATAGGACAGCGCTAGGGCTCCTTGTTTGATTTTGGTGTCATTTAGTTGTGTAGTTTTGAAAAATCTAATGGAGGTTTCCTGTAATAGGATTTGAGCGTGGTTCCATGTATATTTTAAAAGTATTGGATGGCGGGACAACTTGAAATTCGAAATAACGATTCGAAAGTAGCGCCCATACCATCTCATAGGACGGCGCTGGAGCACGGCAATCTGTATCTAAATCTCAGACCTATTTCAGGACCCCCGTTCCGCTATCTTGACTACACCTTTTTGGCTTTCCGCCATTTTGTATTGCGTCGGACCTTTTCCGCCAACTTGTTTGCATCATCTTGTTTCCAAATCGTGGATCCAGCTAGTAGTGAATTTACTAGTAAACGTAGATTCCTGTAATTGTTATGGAAGGAAAACTTAAAATTCGAAATAGTATTCTAAGACTGACAGCTTCATATCAACTCATAGGCCGAAACTTGTTCTAGGAGTTAGCCCCTACTTTTTGAAGCTTGTTCTCCCCTAGATAAATAATGAAATATTATATATTATATAAAACAGTAAAAATATATATATATATATATATATATATATACGGTTTTTAGTGGTAAAATTTTGTATATGGAGTGGCCCAAGAACAACTTTCGACCAACTTGATTTTGTCAACTGGAAACACCTGTTTTTTATTTCATTTTCTGAATCTGATTTGATTTCTGAGTAAATCTCATGTACCATGTCATATACCTAAAGTCAACAGATCTCGAGGAATTTATAATTGAACATATCAACAATTAAGATCATATCAAAGAAGGCGGCCTTTGTTTTCTGTCAAAAGGAACAATTTATTCAAGAAACACAACAACAAATCAAATCAAATGTTTAAAATGTGCTTGACAATAGCCAAGGCGATGAATAAACTCTCTTTGCACGTTTTCAACCACTTCTGGAGTTATGGTACGCACTACTATTCTGATTTTATCTTTAAATATCTCCAGATTGTTTGGCCTCTCAACATATACTTTTGATTTGAGATAACTCCACAGAAAGAAATCCATCGGGTTTAGGTCGGGTGACCTAGCAGGCCCTTCGATAGGTCCTCTCCTTCCTGTCCACCTATTAGGAAATGTTTCATCCAAAAATACACCATTTCGAAAAGGACAAATGTTGAAATTCGACGTCAGAAATAAATTGACATACAGAACGAAATGGAAACGTGTACCTATTGTTTATGGATCACCTTGGATACGATTATTTTGCAAGTGTTCTTGATAGTTTTATAAAGACAATATTTATTTTGTTGTCGTAAATATGTCGAGATCTGTTGACTATAGTATAGTAGACGATATTTAGTCAGAATTCAAGGCAGATTCAGAAAATGAAATAAAAAACAGGTGTTTCCATTTGACAAAATCAAGTTGGTGGTCGTAATTAATTTTTGGGCCACCCAACATACAATATTGACCACTAAAAAAATTGCAGTCAAAAATAAATATCGACGTGCCCGAGCGTTTCTCCAAAACTAGACCCTTGAACTTTAAATGCATTGACATAACTTTTGGGACTCACTGTATATATATATATATATATATATATATATATATATATATATATATATATATATATATATATATACAGATACAGATACAGATACAGATACAGATACAGATACAGATACAGATACAGATACAGATACAGATACAGATACAGATACAGATACAGACACATATACAGATGCAGATGCAGATGCAGATGCAGATGCAGATGCAGATGAAGATGTAAATGCAGATGCAGATGCAGATGCGGATACGGATACGGATACGGATACGGATACGGATACGGATACGGATACGGATATACGGATACGATAGATACGATACGGATACGATACAGATACGGATACGATACGAGATACGATACGGATACGATGATACGGATACGGATACGATACGATACGATACGATACGAATGGATACGGATACGATACGATACGATACGGATACGATACGGATACGATACGGATACGATACGATACGGATACGGATACGATACGATACGATACGAGATACGGATACGAGATACGATAGATACGGATACGATACGGATACGATACGATACGATACGGATACGGATACGATACGATACGGATACGAGATACGATACGAGATACGGATACGATACGGATACGATACGGATACGGATACGATACGATACGATGATATACGATACGGATACGATACGATACGATATAGATACGATACGAGATACGGATACAGATCGATACGAATACGATACGATACGGATACGATACGATACGATACGATACGAAGATACGATACGATACGATACGGATACAGATACAGATACGATACGATACGATACGATACAGATACAGATACGATACGAATACAGATACGAGATACGATACGATACGAGATACAGATACAGATACAGATACGATACAGATACGATACAGATACGATACAGATACAGCAATACGAGATACAGATACGATACAGATACGATACAGATACGAGATACAGATACGATACGATACAGATACAGGATACGAGATACGATACGATACGAACGACGATACGATACAGATACAGATACAGATACAATACGATACAGATACAGACGATACAGATACGAATACGAGATACGATACGATACAGATACGAGATACGATACAGATACAGATACAGATACGATACGATACAGATACGATACAGATACGATACGATACAGATACGATACGAGATACAGATACATGATACGATACAGATACGATACAGATACAGATACGATACGATACAGATACGATACGATACGATACGATACGATACGTAGATACGATACGATACAGATACGATACAGATACGATACGATACGATACGATAACGATACGATACAGATACGATACGATACGTAGATACGATAGATACGATACGATACGATACGATACAGATACGATACGATACAGATACGATACGATACGATACAGATACGATAGATACGAGATACGATACAGGATACGATAGATACAGATACGATACGATACGATACAGATACGGATACGATAGATACGATACGATAGATACGATACAGAATACGATACGATACGGATACGATACAGATACGATACGAATACGATAGATACAATACGATACGATACAGATACGAGATACGAATACAGATACAGATACGATACAGATACAGAGATACGATACAGATACAGATACAGATACAGATACAGATACAGATACAGATACGACAGATACAGATACAGATACAGATACGATACGATACAGATACGAGATACAGATACGATACAGATACAGATACAGATACGATACGAGATACAGATACGAAGATACAGGATACGAGATACAGATACAGATACAGATACAGATACGATACGATACGATACGATACAGATACAGATACAGATACAGATACGATACAGATACAGATACGATACAGATACGATACAGATACTAGATACGATACGATACGATACGATACGATAAGATACAGATACAGATACTAGATACAGATACAGATACAGATACAGATACGATACTTTAGATACTAGATTTACGGATACAGATACAGATACAGATACAGATACAGATACAGATACAGATACAGATACAGATACAGATACAGATACAGATACAGATACAGATACAGATACAGATACAGATACAGATACAGATACAGATACAGATACAGATACAGATACAGATACAGATACAGATACAGATACAGATACAGATACAGATACAGACACAGACACAGACACAGACACAGACACAGACACAGATACAGACACAGACACAGACACAGACAGACACAGACACAGATACAGATACAGATACAGATACAGATACAGATACAGATACAGATACAGATACAGATACAGATACAGATATTGATACATTTAAATGAATTGATATAACTTCTGGAACTCACTGTGTATATATATATATATATATATATATATATATATATATCATTATACAGAAGACTCTGTCTTGCTTTCTTATTTCTTTCGATTTTTGGTCGGCGCCCTGTCCTCAAGATTAATGGTATATTTTTGATAAACAAGCGTTTGTCCCTTAAACGAACTATACACTCTGTAAAAATAACGGGCTTGATGCTTAATTGTGTCGTTCGTAAACAATGGAAGTTCAAAATTCTTTTATTTATCACTAGCATTGAAACAGATCGTTAGTAGGCTTCTTTTTGAAGAGTTAACTAGATTTTCTTTGTAGATTAAAAGTGAAATATGGCCTACTAGTTAATATTGACGTTATTGAAACAACTCTTATAGGCGAACAAAGTAAATCGTTAAAAATTTGTAATGATTTCAAAAATGTGCTGGTAGTGAACAAAATAGTCTTGGGAAATAATTCAGGCCGTCTTGTCTTCTATACCTTGATGTATAATATACTATTTTGTAATACAGGGACTGACTTGACTCCCTCATTTTAGAAACTAGAGTACCACATTTACTCCCTTGGGTTAAAATGTTTGTAGTTTTTAGTTTTAGTAGTAACAAAAACAGAACTAATTCCAGACATCCGCTAGTTAGCTAAACCAAACATAATACTTACATATACGTATATAGGTATAGAAGGTTACGCAATCGTTTTTTTTTCACTATCGCTAAATCGACTTATTGCATCATTTACAACGTTTGACAAGGTTTCGCCAAGATGTGAGCTGCCTTTGTTTACTTTCTAATTTATCTTTAATTGCCTCGGTCTAGCTCAATAGGTTTACGGAGGTTGATCAGTATTACCAGCTTCGTCCACACTGAACAATATATTCGTAATGGTTTTATACGTATATTATTCCTATTGTTTATAAAATGTAAATATTTACACTTGGGATTACCTTAATTAAGATACAACAAAATAAATGAAAACAATCCAGCTAAAACAAATACACAATTTTGCGTATTTGAAAATTATATGACGATTATAAACTCCGGGCCTGACGGGTAGCAAATAGTAAAAACAGCTAGTTTTATACAATTATAATAATTGTGTTTATAATATTTATCTGGTGTTGGTGACGATAAGATAGCGAGGGTAACAATCTCTATGTTTTCTGCTTTACGGTCAAACAGAAAATCAATACCTTTAAAGGGACTATATTATACCTTATTCTTCTTAAAAGAATTCGTGTTTTATATTGTACAATGCAGCTTTTTCGATGTAACCTTTACAAAGGTAAATTTTAAACGAAACTAAATAATTTTTACATGGGCTTTCTTAACTAACTATTTATTTACAGGATAATGTTAATTACGGTGCATTAAGATCTATTCTAATTAAGTTTTGTAATTAGTGGAAACTGTATTAAAAACAGAATTGGTGATTTGTACGACTTCTTAAACTCTTTGAAATTAATTATGAGTACTTTCCTATTGCATATTCTTGGTACGGGTATGCGTAAAGCGTTGGCCGCTAGGTACCTTTGGCGCTTCTGGTTTCGATAGCGACAATAGTAGCTACCTGGGGTGCCTCTAATGTGGGCCGGTTTTAATGATGACAATAAGGTATTTAAACCTTCAGGAACGTTTAGTTTAAAGATTATCGTGTACAGAATAAACCAAACGTTTTGCAGGTAGGGTATTCTTGAAAAAGGGTTATTCCCTCAAATCTGGGTTATCGCGACTTGCGATCACGATCGGATACAAGTTCAGGACTTCCGATAACATGCAAAGTTTTCTCCCAGCTCGGGGTAAGACATTTAAATCTTCGGGACTTTTAGGTATTCAGAACTGTTAAATAAACAGGATGAGTGGCAAACGAAACGTTTTACGTGCGTCGGCATTTAACAAAGGCGCTAAATCAGGATATATGCTATCCTCTGGATATCTCACGATGAGTGAGGGGTTAGGAAAGCAATTTCAGGACTTCTACTAAGAAGTAAGCTTCAAACGAAACTTATTTTAAACTGTTAAATTACATTAGGTGAGATTGAAATGTAATACCCACTGTTGTACGTAATGTTTTCGTAATTCACGAAACTCGGTGACCGAAATATGGTCTAATTACGGCGGCTTGTTGCTTCAATCTTCCTCCCACATCGGTTTTTATTTTTATTTGTTGTGCCTAGTGAGGGCGTGTTTGTGTAAGTTTGTATATGGGTGTGTACGGAATATCAATTAAAAGATTCTGGGTTTATACCCGTTGCGCTGTTTAATATATATCCAGAGGATTGGAGCAATTTTGCTGAATACCTTTCTATCCAATGGAGTAAGTAAAGGACTACTTCGAGAATATTCCGCGACGTCGCGTCGTCTACTGACGTAAGTGTACTGTTATATAATTACCTTACATGCTGGTGACAGATTTAAGCAGCAGTAAACCCAGTTGTATTGACATAATTTCAGACGCAATGTGTCGAGTTGACTCAACTGAGACTACGTATGAACAAACCGGAATAAAAAGAAAGATACTGGTCGGTCTGGGTTCTTGAAAGAGACCAGGGGAACGAGTCGAGTGAGCACAACGGAATCAGAAGAAGAGCATCTGTTGCGCGTCTCACGATTATATTCAAAAGGTCAGAAGGACGGAATGGCTTCTGGCGGTAATTCCGTAACTCCGAGATTGGTTGTTAGACTGGAGGTGACTTTGACGTAGAAAACTCGACGTTATTGAAATAACGTCGGAAGGGATGTATATTCATTATTTGATTATTTCTGTAGTTTAATTAAAACAGGTTCATTAACAAATAATTAATTCAAAAAAGTGCGTGTGCGTGTGCGTGTGCGTGAGCGTGCCCGTGTACGTATGCTTGTGCGTGTGCGTGTACGTGTGCGTGTGCGTGTGAGTGTGCGTGTGCGTGTGCGTGTGTGGCGTAGGCGTGTGCGTGTGCGTGTGTGTCCGTGTGCTTGTGTGCGTATGCTTGTGTGCGTGTGCTTGTGTGCGTGTGTTTGTGTGCGAGTGCGTGGGCGTGTGCGTGTGCGTGTGCGTGTGCGTGTGCGTGTGCGTGTGCGTGTGCGTGTGCGTGTGCGTGTGCGTGTGCGTGTGCGTGTGCTTGTGTGCGTATGGTTGTGTGCGTGTGCTTGTGTGCGTGTGCTTGTGTGCGAGTGCGTGGGCGTGTGCGTGTACGTGTGCGTGGGCGTGTGCGTGTACGTGTGCGTGAGCGTGTGCGTGAGCGTGTGCGTGTGCGTGTGCGTGTGCGTGTGCGTGTGCGTGTTCGTGTACGTGGGCGTGTGCGTGTGGATATGTGTACGGTGTGTGTGCGACATTTCCAGGTTTGACATCTTTGGACTTCCACGTTTAGGGACATATCAAGCATCAGGTCCACCAGGCACCGGTGAACACGAGGGAGGAATTATAGGCACGCGTGTGCGAACAACATTTGACAAGCTCTCTCCTCAAGAAGTACGAACAGTAGTACTGGGAGCATGTATAAAGTTAGGCATTATTCTCAGCCACAAATTTTTATTTAAAAAAATGTATACGATAAATGCATTTTTAAACTACAAACTTAATTAGATTTTAATTTTTTATCTCAATCCATATATGACTTACAGACCATTTTGTAAACGTCAACCAGCTGTCAAGATTTCGGGAAATAATTTTTATCTCAAAAACCGTAACAGATGGACCTGGTATAGTTTCAATAAAATAGATTAAAAATTATGGTTTTCATCGAATACTGCAAATGTATATAAGGTCTTCCATTCAAAATAACAAAGTAGATGGTGACTTCCGGTGTAAGTCTGGAAATATTTTCATTGAATAGAACGTAATCAATTACACCTGATTCTAAATTTTCAAGTTTTTATTTTGTCCACAACCCTATAAACTTCTAATGAACGGTCTCGCTTAGATACCCTGTATAATATACCGGTTGAATGAGACCACCCGTATCAGTATTTTTTTAAAGATCTGTAAGTCGTGGAGAGTTGGTTTAAAAAATTGTTTTAAGCCCAATAATAAAGCATAGAATTGTGATATTATTTCTCGGAAAAGTCAGCATCCTGAGTAGTTTTCTCTAGAATGTCTCCAAAATTTTAAATGACGCCAAATGTCGAAAAATGTATTGTTGAAAAGATCATTGAAAAAGAAGAAAGTTTTATAGAATAAATTATTTTCTTGCTACCACCCCTTTTAAGTAATACTCGCATAAAATTATTAAATTTGAAATTCATTGTCAGAAAACAAAATTGAAAAGTCGGATTTTACCGAAATAGACAATGTTACAAGTATTCTAGTTACACTACCAGTGGCTCTAAGTAATTCTTCAATGCTTTATTTATGGCAACCACTGCGAATTCTAAGCTTCATATCATAACTCGTTGTTGGTTTGTCTTTATGAACAGTATGCTTAATCCGATCCCAAAGGAAGAAATCTAGGGGCATACAGTCTGGTGATATTGGCGGCCACGCCACTATGCTTCCTCTGCAATCTTTCTGTTGGGAAATAGTTGACTTACTGTGTTTCTGGCGATCAATGAAAAATGAGCTAGACGTCCGTGTTGCTCAAACCACATTCTTGCTCGCGTTAAAAGAGGGACATTCTCCAGTAAGTTGATCAAGTCGTTACTTAGTAAAACTTGTCGAATCGTATCCCATTCAGTGCTTCTTCCAAAAAATAAGCGCCTATGATATTTCCTTCAAGTATACCACACCACGTATTAACTCTCCAAAGATGTTGATTGTCAATAGTTTGTAGACGGTGAGAATTGGTTTGCGACCAGTAATGTGCATTATGCATATTGACTTGTCCAGTGTTTTTAATAGTACCTTCGTCAGTCCACAAAGCTATCCTAGGAAGGTGTGGACTTTTATTTACTAACCAATTACAAAAAATGACTCGAGCTTGAAAATCATTCTCATTTAATTCTTGATGCTTATGAACGTGGTATGCATGAAACTTGTAATCTTTAAAAATTCTGCATACAGAGTATTGGCTAATTCCAGAATCCCTTGGAAGTCCTCTCGTTGAAATATGCAGATCAACAGTTACTGCAGCGAAAACATTACGTACATGTCGTAAAATTCGATTTCCGCGATTGTATGTTGGTTGCACCTGCCCTTTGGTTTAAATATGTGCTGCCAATCTCCGAAAAACATTGAAGGATTAACGAGCGCGTTGAGGATATCTTTCCGCATACATTCTTTCGGCCGCTCCGTAATTTTGTCTAGATTCTCCTGTCACGTGGCAGATACTTGTCGTTAATTCCGAAATTATAAATAATTTATTAGTGCCGGACTTCTGAAATGAAGTGAAAGTTCATGCAGATAAGCTTAATAATCTGTAAGTTTCAGGGAAGCTTTTCGATTGTAACGCTTTTATTTTATTCCTTACGTATTTGGAAAGTATTCGAAATTTTTACAAACAGTAATCGCATTTAGAGCCTTGTTTAAACAAAAGAAAGTTTTGGGTTGTTTATTAAGTTTAGATGGGAAATTAAAATTAAAATGCGATTTACGTATCGGTATCTATAGTTACTGAAACCCTTTTTACTAATTTGGTTGGGGATTAATTAATTTCTTTGGAAATATTAGTTGTTCATGATTTTATAGATATCGTTAAATACAGTCGTTTACGTTATATTGCGTCAGTGAAAAATTTTTTCGTATCAAAATTACTTTGTATTTAAATAACGTGTAGAACAGCACATAGCGCAATTTATTAAGACGGTTGAGGCGAAAAATCGGCGGAGAATTTCGATAAAGATTTTGATCTTGAACAAAGAGTTTAGCTTTTCGGTACAAGACGTTAAGGTTCAGAGTCGTTATGAAAATTTTAATTTACACTTAACGACTTACCGTTACGATAGCGGATGAAGTATTGTGGAACGAAGTTACCCATAATTCGCGTTGAAAGATTTATCGTTAAGTACAATTTGTCCAAAGGTACTTTCGAAATTCCAAGAAGAAGGTGTTAAGCGTTTATTCCGAGTGCTTTCCCCGTTGCCGGCAACAAATAAAATAAAATCGTCATTCAGAACTTGTATATAGTTAGAGTAAAGATAACCAGCGACGTGTAAATGTAAATATTAGTGTATAGTACAGCCGATTGTAATATCAATCACACCGCAACTTGGAAGGTGAAGCATTTACGAGTTGGGTCATACTTGGAGAGTCGAGCGTAGTTCAACATCGAGCACCTTTCCGAAGCCGCTGCAGAGTCCATCCTCTAAGTTCCCACCAGGTGCCTGTATAACAAAAGGGACTGTTCAAATTTAAGGTAATCATTTTTGTTAACACCCTTGCTGTGGCTGACAAAATTTTATTAAAGTGTTGTGTATTTTTTGTGTATGATCTAACGGTTGAATACGCTGTTTGTTGGAGATTAATTTCTTATTATTTTATCGTTTAAATTTTAATACAAATGTATTCATCCGTATTGTATACAAATTTTTATGAGTTTTCTTATTTTGTTATGCTGACGATTTTGTATCAAAATGTTATGTGACGAATGCGTTACAAGGGGTACGCAACTTGTTTGTTATAACCATTTGTTATGTTGGCATATGAGTAAAGTTTACAGTAATTTTAGTAAAGGCCGACGTTAAAACTAACTAGTATTACCGCCTAATAAGTAAATTAAATGATTTAATTTGAATAGAGAATGTAATGTAATGACTGTGTCGTCATTTCGAAGGTTGTGAATACATAATACATACCGGGTGGTCGTAAAGGAAGGAATAAATTCAATATCTCGTAAAGCACAATTTTTTCAAAATCGCTCGGACCCGTCGATTTTATATTTTTCAGCATATTTTGCGAAAATAAATTTTTTTTCTCAAATTATAATTATTGCAAATTTTATTCATTCAAATTAGCAACCTAATTTTTATTTCAGCAAAATTTTCGAAATGTTCCGTTACAACTAAACATATTTTATTTAGCAAATGTCTACAAATGTCCCGTTGTCACTGATATATCGAACAATTCCTTGATTTCGAACCATTTGGGGTAAAATTGCTGAAATAAAATTATTTTAAGTTTACGAATCTTTGTTTTCGATATAATAAAACGTTATAAAAATTATTTTATTTTCGTTTTCTTCATGATCTTTTTCAATTTTAAATTTTGAATGCGAATAACTTCAAAACGCATTGGTCTTAGGTATAGACATGCTACATGAAAATTGAAAATTGTAAGGGCAATCCAAAAATGCAGTAAAAATTGGGTTGCAATTTGAAAAAATTTTTTAGCAAATCATTTTTGAGACACCCTGTATAAAATTTTTTTTTTTCGCAAAATATGCCCCAAAAAAATATAAAATCGACGGGTCCGAGCGATTTTTGAAAAAAATTGTGCTTTACGAGATATTGAATTTATTCCTTCCTTTACGACCACCCCGTATATTTAGGTTGACTAACTTGTTTTTTTTTTAATGTGAACCCATTTACTATACAGCACAGTATTTACACGCAATTTAAGTCTTCGTTTTTCTTTGATTGAGATCATTAAATTAACGTCAACGTTTTTGTGTTTTGTTAAATAAAGTAATTACGTTCGAAAGCTTTACAAGTGATTATTTATTTATAACGTAACATTTAAAGGTTAATGCGTTAATGCATCAGTTTTCATGAATTTGAGCATAAAAAATTTAAACAATGGATGATTCCACGATAAATTAATTCAACACATGCAATTATTGGCATTAAAACATGTGTGTGACGTTGTTTAATTCGGTAACTAGATTTTAAAATACGACTTTTCAATTTCAAATAATTTTAGTCGCATATTACTTAAAAGGGGTAATATATAAAATAGTTTTTTTTATAAAACTTTCTTTTTTTTAACAATACATTTTTCGACATATGGTGACATTTAAAATTTTGGGGCCATTCTGGAGGAAACTACTCAAGATGCTGACTTTTCCGAGAAATAATATCACCATTCGATTCGTTATTATGGAGTTTATAGTAATTTTTTTTGAACCAACTCTCTACGACTTAATGCACAACATTCCTTTAAACAACCATTAAAGCTTAATACATGTTTATGATAAAGATGGCAATACAGTTTGCATGTGTTTTAAGTAAATATATGCGTATAGGTGATCATCAGTGAAAATAAGAGAGAAGTGAGTATGTCCGAATGTCCAACAGCTGACTTCAATCAACGCTTCAACTTAATATTGCACGAATTCTGATTTGACATCAATCTATCAAATTTATTCATTATTTATAACCTCATTGTTTTCTTCTAGTTTACGCCGTCTCGTATTATTTCTGTTCGTTGTTGTTTTGCCCTTTTATATACTCGTTCTTTATAGTTATTTTGTTCAAATTATCAAAAGACTAATTAATTAATCAAAATAAAAAGTCAGCGCTAACTTCACATAAATTGTTTGTGTACTTATTGAAAAATGTGAACATATTTGGAATCTATTCTATTCACAATAAAATTATACATATTGTTTTAATTATAAACTCATTTAAGTGCAATATTATTTGTAACTAACTCCTAAAATTATGCTGCGATTTTAAGTTCAGGGATGGGGACATTTGGTTAGCGATAAAGATTCTAATTGGCGTTTGAAAACAATAAGTTAATTCACACAATAGCGTCTGTTTACCTGTAATTATAAACATCAATGCTGGTAAAAATAATTGAAAAAATTTAGATTTGAACTGGTTTTAATTACCATAACATAACCTTAATTTTGATATATATATATATATATATATATATATATATATATATATATATGATAGATAGATAAGATATATACATATATATATAATAATATATATATATATATATATATATATATATAAGTTATTCCATTTTAGTGTAACTCTAATTCTAATACATGTTTGAATGTACCTATAAATTTAGGAAAATCGCAATACTTTTAACCACAAAACAGCATGTTTTGACTATCCAATATGACATTAGTGCCAAACGTACTGCCCAGATAACGAGTTCAATCGCAGCAGACGTTAATATTTTTATTGCACTTATTAGAATTCCGCATTTAGCTTTACTAAGCTCTAATTAATTTTTTAAGATACGTTTTATACATAATGGATTAATTAAGCACGTAAAATATTACTACGTCAATTTTAAAGTAATACAAGCAACTAGCTGTGGGTAATTAAATTATTATTTTCAAAACTGCCTTGTTATGATTTGGCAGATTTCATTCCTGACGACATTATTTCTTAAATATCTAAAAGACGGTCCATTGACTTCAAAATTTAATCTTAATACATTCAATTACAAGTAAGGACGTGCACGCGAACTCTCGTGGATATATATATATATATATATATATATATATATATATATATATATATATATATATATATATATATATATACAGGGTGGCCACCACCAACGCGTCGGTCTCTAGCACCCAAACGACTGAATTTTTTCAAAATTTGTTTGGGCGACAATCTAAAACTAGTCTGATTTATACAGGGTGATCTACAAACTTGTTACTTACCAAAGTTATATTATTTTAAATGGAATGCCCTCCTTTTTAATTTTTTTTTTTTTGAAATAAGGTGTAAAAATAACGTAGACTTCCATTAGAGTTCCCTATACCTAAACCTTACAGTTTCGGAAATATTTAACATTTTTTGAAAATGTAGGGTTGTCAAAAAATTCAAGTATTTTTGATTCAGAAAAGATGAGACAATCTATTCTAGGTCATCGTAATAAGGATATTTGGAAGTACGTATTCTGTTATTTATTGTTTCAAATCATAATTTATAAAATACAAAGAATAACGCGTAAAGTTAACAAATTTCAAAGCTAAATATCTTTGTTATTTTAAATACAACGCCCAAGATATTTTTATCGGAATGGAATAGTCTTTTGACAATAGTTCGAACTGTATTAGAGTTCCCTCTACCTAACTTCAATACTTTTCGAGAAATTAGTGTATTTGTTAGATTTTTAGAAATTACGCCATTAACTCATGTCGATCAGTTAGAATTCTGTGATTTACAAAGGTTGCAAATGTCTTAAACGGTTTTTGGTTTATTAAGGTTATCAAGGTTATACGGTTGCTGGTCTTGAAAAAGACCGTTTTACATTATGCACCGAGAGCCTACTGCTGGATTTGTGACTACAGTAAATGTTCAAACTGATGACCGTTTTCTTGAATGCATAGTCTAATTCTTTTTTCCAAATTTTGTCTGACTTTTCTTAACATATCTGGAGTAATTGTGTCCACCGCATTTCTAATTATCTCTTTCATATTGTCTGCAGTAGTAGCAGGAATATTGTAAACAATATTTTTAATATATCCCCATAAAAGTAATCCATTGGAGTAAGACAAGGCGATCTTGGTGGCCAACGACATGGTCCGTTCCTTCCAATCCATTTATTAACAAATTTCCTAGTTAAATAATTTCTAACTCTACGATCAAAGTGTGCCGGTGCCCCATCTAATTGTAGCCACATATTCCCTCTAATGTTCAACGGAACGTTTTCGAGAAGTGTCCAAAAGTCTCGCTTTAAAAATCTCAAAAATTTTCTACCATTTAAATGACCATTGAAAAAGTATGGTCCAATTACCTGATCTCCAATAATTCCTGCCCATACGTTTATGCTCCAACGATTTTGGCGGTCAACAGTATTAAAAGCATGCCTATTCTCGGTATCATAATAGTGAAAATTATGTCTATTTACCAAACCGTTGTTGTGAAATGTTGATTCATATTCATCAGTAAACAAAACGAAATTTAAAAAATCTTGTTGATCCCCTATGTTTTCAATTGCCCACAAACAGAAATCTATTCGTTGTTGAAAGTCATTGCCATACAAATTTTGATGAATTTCAATGTGATAAGCATGAAATTTGTGTTTTTTGATAACTCTTCTCACACTTCCTCTACTTAAATCTGTTTGTCTAGCAATTACTCTAGTACTAGTGTGGGAATTTTCAGCGATAGATCCTAATACTAAAAACTCACTATCTTCATTTCCAGTTACCGGTTTACTTTTATTAGGTTTTGGATAGGCAGTATTACCTGTGGCTCGAAATGTTTGTAAAAGCCTTTCAAAAGCTCTCGTATCAGGATGGTTGCGATCAGGGTACTTTTGGGCATAAACCCTGGAAGCCAAAAGACAATTTTCATGGTATTCTCCTATGGTCAACACCATATCCACTCTTTCTTGCACTGAATATTTCATTATAATAAAAAAAATCATCAATAGTTATAAACACTGTCGTATTTTGAAATACGTCAATATGACAGAAATGTTTATAAATCAAAGAATTCTAACTGATCGACATGAGTTAATGGCGTAATTTCTAAAAATTTAACAAATACACTAATGTCTCGAAAAGTATTGAAGTAAGGTATAGGGAACCCTAATACATTTCAAACTACTGTCAAAAGACTATTCCATTCCGATAAAAATTTCTTGGGCGTTGTATTTAAAATAACAAAGATATTTAACTTTGAAGTTTGTTAACTTTACGCGTCATTCTTTGTATTTTATAAATTATGATTTGAAACAATAAACAACAGAATACGTACTTCCAAATATCCTTATTACGATGACCTAGATTAGATTGTCTCATCTTTTCTGAATCGAAAAATACTTGAATTTTTTGACAACCCAACATTTTCAAAAAATGTTAAATATTTCGGAAACGGTAAGGTTTAGGTATAGGGAACTATAATGAAAGTCTACCCTATTTTTACACCTTATTTCAAAAAAAAATTAAAAAGGAGGGTATACCATTTAAAATAATATAACTTTGATAAGTAACAAGTTTGTAGATCACCCTGTATAAATCAAACTAACTTTAGATTGTATTCCTAGAAGGCTTACATATTCTCGCCCAAACAGATTTTGAAAAAATTCAGTGGTTTGGGTGCTAGAGACCGACGCGTTGGTGGTGGCCACCCTACATAATATATATATATATATATATATATATATATATATATATATATATATATATATATATATCGTGTCTAGTATCTAACGTTCTATGGTTATCTTTGTTATTATAAGAGATAGAGAGTCGGTTAAATTATCAAAGTTGGGCAGAATAATACCGATAAGAAAATTCAACATTGTTGCCAACTTTCTAAGATATCTGAAAATAACTAAAAATCGTGCAAATTTTCAACCGGCTATATCTTTTTTAATATTCAAAATACGAAAAAGTTATAAGAGAGACTTTTGATAGCTATTTTTACGCAAAATGAAAAATGTGAATTAAACATTTTTTTAGTAATTATTTTTCGAGCTACAACCCAAACATACATTTTTTTAAAGGGAACTATAGGTGGCTATGGACTCATTCGATGGTTTATTTTTTTATGATTTCAAAAATTTATAGCTTCGTACGTTTAACATTATTAGTTAACTCACAATTTAAAAAAAAAAATTTATAATATTTATTAAACAAATTAAAGTGAGCACTTAAATAACAAAATAAGCTACTAAATTTGTGGAAACAACAAGAAATAATGTACTACATTATCAAAATAAAAAAACTCTAAATAAATTTAACTTACAACGTTAACAGCAAAAAATATAAACAGATAACACAATCATAGAAGTGCTTCAAAATGCCCTCCATTATTTTGAACAACATTTGACATCGTTTTAAAATTTCGTTTTGAACTTTTAATAAACTTTGGGTTCCAATTTGTTGTATAGCAACACGAAATTTATTTTCTAAATCGTCTAGATTACCAGGTTTTACTCGGTACACTTTGTCTTTCATTGCACCCCACAAGAAAAGTCCAGGGGGGTTAAGTCTGGCAATCGCGGCAGCCAAGCTATTGGACCTCGATTTCCTATCCAATTATTAAAACATTCCTGTAAATAATTACACAAAAGTAAGCCATTGTGTGCTGGTGCCCCGTCGTGTTGAATATAATTCAAATTTTGAATTACGTTCAACGAAAGGTCGTCCAAAATTTCTTCAAATTCGTATCGTAAAAAAGTTGGATGTCTTTCGGAATTTAAATTGTAAAAAAACGGCCCAAGGATTTTGGTACCAATAATACCGCACCAAACGTTTACTAAAAAAGCATATTGATCTCTCCTCTCAACAGTAATATGAGGATTTTCTTGGGATCATTGGATATGATTTTTTCTATTGAAGATGCGGCTGTTTGCAAATTTTGCTTCATCGGTAAAAAGAATGGTTTTCGAGAATTGATTGTTGACTCGACTTTCATTTATCAACCATGTAAGAAAACGTGATCTTTTCTGATGATCTTCAACATACAATGTATTTCCTCCATGAAAATGATATGGCTTAAAATTATTTTGTTTCAAAATAACGTGGGCTTCATCTTTGAAAGTATTGCACTCGTTCGGAATTTCACGAAGCAGGTTTAAATTCGACATAAGCTAAAACACGTTCTTCTGTTTCTGTGTTAACATTAATTTTAAAATTTTGAGGTTTAATAAAATCCCCATATTTTTTTTAATTCGATTCGAGTTTGACAAATAATCTCTCATCGGGTTGTCTTCTTTCCATATAAGTTTGAAGATATAATTCCGAAGCAGCATTAGCATCTCTGTTAAACTCGTAATAGCAAAAAAGCATTTCTTTCTTCTGAAGAATAAGCCATTAATAAATTAATATTCGCTATTTAAGTACGAACTACAACTGGTTACAACAAATTATTCAATATCTACTATTTGACAGTCAATCCATGAAGAGTTTTGTTTTTAATTGTCACAGCTTACTACGGTAAACATTGCATTTGTTTAGTAAATACTATAATTACAATTTTTTGAAAATTGTTAGTTAACTAATAATACTAAACATACAAAGCTATACATTTTTGAAATCAGAAAAAAATAAGCCATCGGATGAATCCATAACCACATATAGTTGCCATTTAAAAAAATGTATGTTTGGGTTGTAGCTCGAAAAATAATTACTAAAAAAATGTTTTATTCGCATTTTTCCATTTTGCGTAAAAATAGCTATCAAAAGTATCTCTTATAACTTTTTCGTATTTTGAATATTAAAAAGGATATAGCCGATTGAAAATTTGGACGATTTTTAATTATTTTCAGATATCTTAGAAAGTTGACAACAATGTTGAATTTTCTTATCGGTATTTTATCAAGTAATTCTGCCCAACTTTGATAATTTAACCGACTCTCTATCTCGTATAATAACAAAGATAACCATAGAACTCACTACTCTACGCATTTACATTTGAATTTAGTTCAACTGATCCCAAAACCCTCTCTTCCAGCTCATTATTTTTATTTGTTCGATTACCTAAAATAGTTTAATCCTACATAGTACCAGTGAACGATTTTATTTCATAAAATTATTTACCTTTGGTTCTCTGAGCTGTTATATTTCTGTAGTTTCAAATTTGCGAACGTAACATTGTATCGCAGAAATTGTCGGGATTGGTCTATTTGCATATTTTATTAAGAACAAATTCCTAACTCTTCGTAAACTATGGTTGAATAAATTGAATCCATTTTAACACTAACAGGTCACAACTGACATTTACAAATACCTTTGACAGTTATCGAAAAGCATATAAACTTATATTTTTATCACTGGCACCCAGAACATAAACCATTTCTTCCATTGAAGAATTCATTATTGCATATGTAATGTGAATTTAACTTGAAATAAGTGTAAATACTCACACATTTTGTCGCAATGATTTAAAATTAAATGTCAGTAATGAAACTGAAATGTTTCGATTTTATTTCACGAGCATGGCTACTAAGACTAATTAGAAATAGAAGCTGATAATTTAACGTTTCATAACGAAAAAATGAAGATGTTTCTGAAAATATCAATTTCAGGTATGGGACATGGTTCAAAAAAAGTGTAGAGAATTGATGTGCTAATTAAAACTTACAATAATATACTGAGTGTTGTATTTTAAAGAATAAGAAAACGCTCTTTAAGATGTACTAAATTAGGGCTTGTGTAAAAAATCACTCTGTATAGTATAACCAATATTTGGTGACTGTGTTGTCGTAAGTACATCCTTTGGCTGCATAACTGCAAAATATGTGTGAGGGAATTGATTTGTATTGCATCAAAGAATAAAAAGCTAGAGGTTGTTGGAGGGATAACTTAACGCCCATAATACAAAATATAAAAATTTACACGAAGTGAGTCATCCTGTATATTTGGACATCTTAAAATGTGCGCCCTCTGATACATTATAACTTCCATAAAAAAATTACTTTCAAATCCTTTTAATCAGGTCGATACTGGACTATAGGGACACTGCCTATGTTCGGATGTGTGACCATTGACCAATCACAAGGTATAGACAAGGTGTCCCGGAAAGGTCTTTAAAACTCTCTGCCACACAGAGTACACCTCAAAATAAGTCGATTTAACTAAACTTACCTTAGACCTAAAATTGACAATAACCGAGCTACAAGTTGAACAAATAAATCACATCTTCGTTAATATCTTTCGACCAATTCGAGCTAATATCACAAAATTTGGTATACAGCGGTTTCTTGGGATGAGAAATTCAAATTTAGGAACGATTTTGTTGTATCTTCTGGAGGGCGTCATAAGCGACTATTAGGATACTTTGTGCCACGGTGTATGTAATTTTGAGCTTAATAAATCTTTTTCCCTGCCTTTTCTAGTTAAGAAAGGTATACTTTATTGAAGTCGCTAAAAGCAACCCTTTCCGATGAAAACGCAGGTAAATTGTCAAAGTGAGCGGAAAGCTATTACAAGGTATTGCAATTTTCTTTTTTTTGAAGAAATTGGCAAACGTAAAAGATTTTTCCTTGTTTTTATTGTTTTAATTCCTTGTTTTGAAATAAGATAAAAGCAATTTCAACAAAGAGTCCTCAACAAAAATTGCAATACCTTGTAATAGCTTTCGACTCACTTTCACAATTTACATGCGTCATCAGCTTCGGATGCATTTTTCTCGGAAAGGGTTGCTTCTAACGATTTCAATAAAGTATACTGTTCTTAATTGGAAGAGATTGAGAAAAATATTTATCAAGCCTTAAACGACATACACCGTGGTACAAAAAAGTTATAGTGATTTCAAGGTCTAATAATCGTCGCTTGTGACGCCCTCTAGGACATACAACAAATCGTTGACAAATTTGAATTTCTCATCCCAAAAAAAAACGCTGTAGTTTGGTTATTATCAAGTTTTGGACTAAGATAAGTTTAGTTAAATCGATTTATTTTGAGATTCACTCTATGTGGAAGACCTTTCCGGGACACCTTGTATGTACAGGATTCCCACTGGTCCATTTGGAAAATGCGTTTTTTTAATTATTGTACAGTTATTACTTCCATCACATTCGAATTAGGTGGTAGCTTGAAAATAAACTACACCTTTCAAAATTTTCAACAGAATCAAGATAGCTAACAAACAGTTGAAAATAGGTACTGGGAAACCTGATGGAACTCATCGCGAATTTTACACAGAAAAATGAAGCAATATACTGAGTGTTCCATTTAAAATAAATAAGTTAATGGTGTCCAAATATTTTGCGTTTTATCTAACTACGGAAACTTCTAACGAACAATTAAATATCGAAAATATGGAAAATATCGAAAATATTCCTGTGAACAAGTTATATAACAATTTTTAAATTGTGACACCATTTTACTTTTGTATGTTGATCAGTTTAATGGATTTTATGCCACTTTAATCGTTGATAGGTTAATAGGTTCAGGTTCAATAACATTTCATTTGCTTCTTAACAATAATAGTTGCTTAGCTATTTTCGCTTTATAAAAAAAAGGTGTTGCTTCAAACCTGAAAATAAATAATGTAATCTCGGACGCCAATTTGTTTTTAAGCAACAAATAAACCTTAAAAAATAGAAAAGTCACAAAAAAACTCATGAAAATAACAAGTAAAAAATAATGACAACAATGAGTTTTATTACGATACTTAATTTAATTATAATGATAATCTCTTAAAAACTAAGGTTAGTGATTCTTAATTAATTGCCTTAAACTATAATGTGAATTAATTAACAATATGAAATACCTGATGTAATTTCTTTTACTTTTTGTGTGTCACTGGAGCTTCAGCAGATAAGGAAATGCTGTCGACCCATTACTTTAAATTTTATTGCGCAATTTTAATGGAAGCTGAAATAAACATCTGATTGATATGCTGGTTATTTCAAATATATATAAATTTCTTTATAAACATCCAAACTGAATTGATTTTGTATTTTTCAAAGTAAAATTTGGTAATTGAAATCCCACTTCGCAGTAAGAATATGAAATACCTGATGTAATTTCTTTTACTTTTTGTGTGTCACTGGAGCTTCAGCAGATAAGGAAATGCTGTCGACCCATTACTTTAAATTTTATTGCGCAATTTTAATGGAAGCTGAAATAAACATCTGATTGATATGCTGGTTATTCCAAATATATAGAAATTTCTTTATAAACATCCAAACTGAATTGATTTTGTATTTTTCAAAGTAAAATTTGGTAATTGAAATCCCACTTCGCAGTAAGAAAGATATTGCATCATCTTGCAAAGTTAACGTTAAAATAAAATAAGTGGTAAGAGTATAACTAAAGTTGAGTTGCCATATAAATGTGGTATATTTAAACAATTTAAACAAAGCGAAAATGGGTTCTACTTCAGCACGTAGTTCAAGCAATGAATGAAGGGCGCTCAAAGTAACCCTGCGCAATGGCCTAAAATGACTCGAAGTGCGGAGAGGTGTGAATAATAATTGAAATAATTCAGTAAAAGACTTATACATGGACATTTTACGCCAATACGGTATGCAACCAGCGCTACACGAAATGCACTTAAGTTGCCAATACGAATGTAAATTTTAAACATACATAAAAAGGTTTTTTACAATATATATATATATATATATATATATATATATATATATATATATATATGCTGAATAATTAAACCACTTATAGTGTCTTTATTAAGTACAATGAAAGGTCATAAGGTTTAACGCAACATCTGGATTGATAAATGAATTTCGTTTCCAATGTTACAAACTTCAGATAAGATAAAGCTTCTTAAAGGATCAGTGGTGGAAATTAAATGGTTTCAATTTCCCATATTAACCACATAGAATCACAACAGAATAACAAGAAAAAAAACCGCCTAAAGGTGTTATCAGTGATAATTAACTATTTCAGAGAATGTGTTGTTTAGCACGCGGTCTTCAGTAAAACGAAAAATTATTACCACGTTACAGGTGTCAATTGATTTATTGAAAATGAATACGAGAGGACGCTTTAGTTGGGCAGTGGCGTGCTGAAAAGGTACCAAACAATGACCAATTTAAAAGGATAATGAACACCGTTTATTGGGAACTACTAAACCATCAAAGAAGTGTTAAAATCTATGGCAATTAGATTAAAATTAAGCATCAAAGATGTGTACATACAACGGATTTACTGACGTATATCAGGTGAAAATGAGCATGCCAATCCGCACCGAATGCGTTAAATTTTGAAACAGAAATATCCAAAGACAGCGTTTAAAATTGGTTGAAGTATGAAAAGTGGTCTACCCACCAGGTAATATAATTTGAATTTTTAATACTGGCATGTGAAAAATGTAAGTAAGTTATGCTGCATAAAACGAAGTGTTACACAAATATGCATTTCGCGGTCCTGATGAACATTTTTGTGTAAGTGGCCACTGTGATGCATATACTTTTATTTGGTCAGATATATCTATAAATCCTTTACACTTATTATCATCAACGATTGAATATGGTTTTTAGACTACTCGTCCTCTCTGGTTGACGTCTACCATTTCAGCAGTATATTTTGTACCCAACATGAAGACGTCACGCTTTGTCACTATCACTCTTGCATTGCTTTCCCTTCCAACAATCTCTCATCATTTTTTTAATTTACCATCAGTCCCTTCTTTCGGATTCAGGTTTCCATTTGCCTCAATGTTACAACTAAATTTGTATTTCCCTCTAACAAACTATGCGCTAAAGTCACACTCGTATAATAGTTATCTATATATATATATATATATATATATATATATATATATATATATATATTTGAAGGTCATAAGCTTGTATAATTTTACCCCGAACTTATGTCTCTTATTTTTTGTATATTGTCTGAACGACAATCGTCCCCTAAATGATACTAAAGTTTCGTCTATACAGATTTCTTCCTCTGGCACTATCACAGCTTCAGCAAAAGGGGCGATAAATTGTATATTCTACTGCATCCACAAATGCAGGGCCACGAATGTCTTTATTTCTTGTGTATTAGTATTTACCCACATTGAAATTCTCGCTTTTGGACAGATATCACCTACATTCAACTTCTGACGCGCATATCGATTGGTCTCCGTCACAATCAACTCAACAATATCATCGTTCACAAATAGTTGAAAGAAATCAAGAGGTTTTTTTTGTCTTACATTTCAAAAAACTCCACTTTTATACCTGAGCTAGGTAAACTAAACTTAATATTCTTTATACATTGGCATCTACATTTCTCCACATCAAAGGTAAATTATTGTCATCTACAGGGTCATCCGCATTTGAAGATGAATAACTCTCGTCTTCTGGCAGTTGGTATTGAGAAATTACACTTTCAATGGCATTTTCTATACTTCTTGGATTGACAATCGTGACGTCTTCATGTTGAGTACAAAATATACTGCTGAAATGGTAGACGTCAACCAGAAAGGACGAGTAGTCCAGAAACCATCTTCAATCGTCGATTATAATAAGTGTAATGGATTTATAGATATATCTGACCAAATAAAAGTATATGCTACACGAGTACGCAAGAAAATCGCAGAAAATCACAAATAAGAAAATGTCTATCACGTCCTTCAAGAAAGAATTAGTTTGTCAACTAATCGACCTTTCAAAAATTCCTACACAAGATAGGCCATCATCAGTTCGACGGGAACTGCTAGATGCGGGTCACCATTTGGAAGAAGTCCAAACCTCAGCACGAAGAAGATGTTCCAGTTGCTATGCCAAAAATTCAGAAGAACACGACAGAGAGTTTTACAGACGAAAACAAAATTCTCACGCTACAAATGTATTCAGTGCGATAAATTCTATTGTATAACATATTTTTGCGATGTTCATGTATGCAAAATATAGTTGCATCGTCTCTGTTATATTATATATAGTTCATTTTCTAAGGTATTAATTGAATAAAAACACATTTTTGTATTTTTACAAATACCCCATAAACACTTAAAAATTATTATTAATTTTATTTTATTTCATTTTATAATTTTATTAAATACATAAATAAAAAGTTCACCTCGAGTAATAACCAATAAACACTTGTTTACAATGTATTCAACAAAATAAACAAACGTAGTTCCTCCATAAAACTTTGGGCACAAAATGGAAAGTAATAGTAAAGGAAATCAGAAATTATTTTATAGAGTCCTCAAGAGTTGTAGATCGAATAAAAGACAGATCACAACAAATTAAAAATAAAGAAGGTAAAATATGAAACAAGGAAACAGACGTGATAAAAAGATGGAAAGAATATTTTCAAGGCATACTAACGGAAAATGAGATCAAAGCACAAGGTAGAAAGCGAAACGAAGAAGAAGAGTTAGGTGAAGAACAGGTTGAAGTAACAAATGAAGAACCCACAAGAGAAGAATTGCAAGAAGCCATAGAGGGTATAACAAATGGAAAATTACCAGGCCATGACGGAATAGTGGCAGAGATGTTGAAAGCTATGGGAGAAGAAGGCACAAACTTGTTCCTAGAAATATGCAAAAAGGCGTAGCACTCTGGGGTAATACCGAAGGATTGGGAGGTAGGAATTATAATACCATTATATAAAAAAGGAGAAAGACGTCGCTGCCAAAATTACCCAGGAATAACGTTAATTAGCATAGGTATATGAAAGGATTTTAGAACAAAAAAATAAGGAAGAAAATAGACCGACAACTATTAGACTAACAGAGCGGCTTCCGGAAAGGACACAGCACACAATATCATATATTCAGCATAAAATAAATAATAGCGAGAATAAGGAAACAGAACAGGCAAGCATATCTTGCATTTATCGACCTAGAAAAGGCTTTCGGCAGGGTACCAAGAGAAAAGATTTGGAGAAGTTTGGAAAGAAGAGGAGTAGCAAGGAAATTGGGAGAAGCAACTAAAAGTCTTTATAAAAACTGTAGAAATTACGTAAGAACAATGAACGCGAAATCAGAAGAGTTAGGTACAATAGATGGTCTGCGATAGGGTGGGGCTTTAAGCCCGTTACTATTTATAGTAATAATGGACGACGTCATTAAAGCGTGCAGAGAGAAAGTCACGTATCTAAATATTGGTTATAAGAACTTAGAAAGGATAAACATCACAGAATGTGCTTTTGCAGAAGATGTGGTGATTTTTGCACCAAAAGAAAAGATCTACTAACACAAAAGTTATGGTAATCGCGAAACCTCTAACACAGACTAATATACAAATAGATAAAAACAAAATTGAACAATTCGAGAACTTTACATATCTAGGAGTTAATATAAATAAAAATGGAGAGCATGAAGCAAAAATAAACAGACAAATAGATAACACATCTAAGCTGTATTATGCTTTATACAACCCACCCACTTTTGAACAAAAAAGAGATTACGAGGAAAACAAAGATAATGGTGTACAAGACAATTTACCTACCGACACTGACATTTGGAGGAGAATCGAAGAAAACACAGAAAAACAAACTACACAGCATCGAGATGAAATACTTGAGAAAGTGCTAGGAGTAACCAGAGGGAATAGGATCCGAAACCAAACAATACGGGACACATTAAAGGTGGATTCCTTGTCAACGATAATTGAAGCACGACAACTCCAATGGTTAGCACATCTATTGAGAATGAGAAATCATAGACAGGTAAAGATATTATGAGATTCAAAAGAACGCCCAAATATAACAAGGGGAAGATCACGGATATCTTGGAGGAAAAAAATGGAAGAGCTGTTGCAGGAAAGGAGAATCACGTGGTAAGAGGCAATAGTACTAGCACAAAACAAAACGGAGTGGACCAGACATGTTCACGAATGAAAGGAAATCAAGTGGGACAGTTCTTGTTTCTTATTTAATGTATCATAAAGTATGTTGTTAGTTTTGAAATGTATATATGAATGTAACTTTACACCAGTTATGGTAGAAAATTTGATTATATATATATATATATATATATATATATATATATATATATATATATATATATTTATGTGTGAGGTGTCTGTGTTGTGTCTTGTCGTGTGCTGTGTCTGTGTTGTAGTCTGTGTCTATAACTTGTCTGTGTTTCGATTTTCCGCTATTTTGTTTGTTTGTGCTATTGTGCTGTGTCTGTGTCTGTTCTGTGTCTGTGTCTGTGTAATGACTAATATTTCTAAGTCTGTGTTATGTCTTTATCGTTCTTTTACTATGTGATTACAGAACAAATATTTTCTATGTCTGTCACTTTTGTCGTGTTGTTACAAGTAAAAATTCGCATCTAATGTTTACTGGATCTAGTGTACCTGATGTGTCTTCTAGTTCAGTAGTCTTATCGTGTCTTGTCACGATAATTAAGCAATCTTGGTTATTCTGTTGAGAATGATTCATGTGTCGAAAGTATGTATGTATTAATAGCTATAATCAATGATATACGGATATCTGTTGTGAAAAATGGAATGTTAGTGAGATCACGTGTAAAGTCTTAGTACTATCCAGTCTGTACTGTGTCTACATGTTACATAAATCAATGATTTGTTTTGTGTGTGTGTGTTGTGTTGTCGTGTCGTGTCTGTGTCTGTCGTCTGTGTGTGCGTGTGCTGTGTCTGTGTCGTGTGCTGTGTTGTGTCTGTGTGCTGTGTCTGTGTCTGTGTGCTTGTTGCTGTGTGCGTGTCTGTGGTGTGCTGTGCGTGTGCTGTGTGTCGTGTGTCTGTGCGTGTCGTGTGTCGTCGTTCCTTTGCGCGTTGGTTCGTGTTGCGTTGCGCGTGCGTCGCGTCGCGTGCGCGTCTTGCGTGTTTCTGTTCTTTGTGCGCGTGCGCGTTGTGTGTGGTGTTGCGCGTTCGTTTTTGTTTTTTGCTTGTATTCTGTTGTCTTGCGCGTGCATTGCTGCGTCGTTTCGTTCGCGTTGCGTGGTGCATGCGATTTGTGGTTTTCGTTTGTGCTTCGTCGTGTTTTGTCGCGTTCGTGCGCGTGCGCGTTATGAGCTTTTCGTGTTGCGTGATGTGGTGTCGCGTCTGCTTGCTCGCGTGCGCGTGGTTGAACATGCGTGCAGCGTATTGTTTGTGCGTGCTAGCGTGTTGGTATGTGTGCGTTGCGTGTCGGTAATGTTATGTTTTGCGTTTTGTGCTATTTGCGTTTATGCGCACGTGACGTGTTATTTTTGTAGCGATTTAGTTTGTACATTTTTATATATTGCATTATATATATGTATTTTATTTTTTTTTATATTTATATGTTTTGTTTGTGTTATTTTTATTGTATATTGTGAATGTATTTTATGTATATTGGTGTATAATATATGTATTTTTATTTTTTTTTGGTATTTATTTGTTATTTTTTTTTTTTGTTTTTTTTTTTTTTTTTTTTTTGTTTTTTTTTTTTTTTTTTTTTTTTTTTTATATTTATTTATTTTTTATTTTTTTTTTTTTTTTTTTTTTTTTTTTTTTGTTTTTTTTTTTTTTTTTTTTTTTTTTTTTTTTTTTATTTTTTTTTTTTTTTTTTTTTTTTTTTTTTTTTTTATTTTATTTTTTTTTGTTGGCGGTGCGGGCGGTTGCGGGCGGTGCGCGTGGCGTGCGCGTGGCGCGTGGCGTGCGCGTGCGCGTGCGCGTGGCGTCGCGTGCGGTGCGGTGCGCGTGCGCGTGCGCTGCGCGTGCGCGTGCGGCGCGTGCGCGTGCGCGTGCGCGTGCGGTGCGCGTGCGCGTGGCGTGCGTGCGCGTGCGCTGGCGTGGCGTGCGTGCGCGTGCGCGTGCGCGTGCGGCGTGGCGTGGCGTGGGCGTGCGCGTGCGCGTGCGTGCGCGTGGCGTGCGGGCGTGCGCGTGCGCGTGCGCGTGCGGGCGCGTGCGCGGCGTCGTGCGCGGGCGTGCGCTGCGCGTGCGCGTGCGCGTGCGCGTGCGTGGCGTGCGCGTGCGCGGGCGTGCGCGTGCGCGTGGCGTGCGCGTGGCGTGCGTGCGCGTGCGGCGTGCGCGTGCGCGTGCGGTGCGGTGCGCGTGCGCGTGGCGTGGCGTGGCGTGGCGTGGCGTGGCGTGGCGTGGCGTGGCGTGGCGTGGCGGGTTGCGGTGCGTGGCGGTTGCGTGGCGTGTGCGGTCGGGCGGTGCGGTGCGGTGCGGGCGTGGCGGCGTGCGGTGCGGTGCGGTGCGTGGGTGTGCGGTGCGGTGGCGTGGCGTGGCGTGCGTGCGCGTGCGCGTGCGTTTGCGTGCGCGTTGCGGTGCGCGTGCGGGCCGTGCGCTGCGGTGCGGTGCGGGCGTTGCGGTGCGGTGCGTTGCGGTTGCGGTGGGCGTTGCGTGGCGTGGCGTGGCGGCGGTGGCGTTGCGGTGCGGGCGTGGGTGGCGTGGCGTTGCGGTGCGGTGCGGTGCGTGGGCGTCGCGTTGCGGGCGTGCGTGTGCGTTGCGTGTGCGTTGCGTGTGCGTGTGCGTGTCGTGTGCGTTGCGTTGCGTTGCGTTGCGTTGCTGTGCGTTGCTGTCGTTCGTTCGTTCGTTTTGCGTTCGTTGCGTTGCGTTGGTTGCGTTGCGTTTTATGCGTTCGTTGCGTTGCGTTGCGTTGCGTTGCGTGTGTTTGCTGTGCGTTGGTCGTGTGCGTTGTTGCGTTCGTTGCGTGTCGTTGCGTTGCGTTGCGTGTGCGTTGCGTTGCGTTGCTGTTTTTTGCGTGTGCGTTGCGTTGCGTTTTGCGTTGGTATTTTGGTGTGCGTGTGCGTGTGGTTGGGTTTTTTGGTTTTGCGTGGTTTTTTTGTTTTTTTGGTTTTTTTTTTTTTTTATGTTTTTTGTGGGTTCGTTGCGTTGCGTTGCGTTGCGTGTCGTTGTGCGTGTGCGTTTTTTTTTTGCGTGTGCGTTGCGTTCTTTTACGTTTTGCGGTATTTTGCGTTGCGTTGCGGTTGCGTTGCGTTGCGTTGCGTTGCGTGGTTTTTCGTTTTCTTTGTGCGTTTTCTGTGCTGTCGTTGCGTTGCGTTGCGTTGCGTTTGCGTTGCGTTCGTTGCGTGTGCGTTGCGTGTGTTTTGCGTATGCGTGTGCGTATGCGTCGTGTGCGTGTGCGTGGTTGTGCGTTTGCGTTTGTCGTATGCGTTGCGTGTGCTGTGCGTATGCGTATCGTTCTATCTATGCGTGTTGTTTGTATGCGTATCGTTGCGTATTTTTTGCGTATGCGTTTTGCGTTGCGTTGTTTTCTGTGCGTATCTGTGTGCTTGTTTGTGCGTGTTGTCGTTTTTGTCGTATGTCTGTTCTGTTTGTTGTGCGTTTGTTCTATTTGTATGTTCTATCGTTTATTTATTATTTTTTTATTTGCTATTTTTTTTGTCGTTGCGTGTCGTATTTTTTTTCTTTTGCGTTTTTTTTTTTTTTTATTTGTTTATTATATCATGTACTTATTTGTATCGTAATGTGTCTATGAATATAATGATTTTCTTGTTAGTTTAACGTGTCGTATCATATGTATCTTTTTCTGTGTTGTTCGTGTCTATGTTTATCTATCTGTGTTCTATGTCTGTATCTTGCTGTCATGTATCTATGTCTGATGTCGTGTCTGGCGTATCTGTGTGTTATGTTGTGTCGTGTTTTGCTTTATTTTATTTTTTTTATATTTTTTTTTTTTTTTTTTTTATTATTTTTGTTAAATTTTTTTTTTTTTTTTTTTAAATTTTTTTTTTTTTTTTTTTTTTTTTTATTTTTTTTTTTTTTTTTTTTTTTATTTATTTTTTAAAATTTTTTTTTTTTATATATTTTTTATTATTTTTAAATTTTTATTTTTATTATAAAATATTAAAATTTTTATATAATTTATATTTAAATATATTAAAAATTTATATATTTATATAATATTTTTATTTTTTTAATTTTTATATATTATTATTAATATATATTATATTATTATAAATATATATATATATATTTTTTTTTTATAAAAAATTATTATATATTTTATTATTATAATATTATATATTTTATATTTTATTTTTAAAATTTTTTTATTTAAATATATTATTATATTTTTTTTATATATTATATAATATTTTATTTTTAAAATTTAATTATAATATTATTAAAATTATTATATTTAATTTATTAAAAAATAATAAAATTTTTTTTTTTTTATAAAAAATTTAAATAAATTTTATTTTATTTTTATTTTATTTATATATTTTTTAAAATTTAAATTTTTTTAATTATAAATATATATTTTATAAAATTTTTATTTTTAAAAATTTTTTTTAAAATTTATATATATTTATATTTTTTTTTTTTTTATTTATTTTAAAAATTAAATATTATAATTTTTATTATATTATTTTATTTTATTTATATATATTTATTTATATTTAAAATATATTATATATATTTAAAAAATTTTTTAAATATATTAAAAAATTTTAATAAATTAAAAATTATTAAAAAAAAAATAAAATTTTTTTTATTTTAAATTTTTTTATATTAAAAAAATATTTTTAAAATAATTAAAATTTTTTATAATTTTAATTTTTTAAAATTTTTAAATTTTATTTTGTTTATTTTTTTTTAATTTTATTTTTTTATATTTATTATATATATATATATATATAATTAATTTAAATTTATATTTAATTAAACTTAAAGAATTTAAATACAAATTTTATTTTTATAATTAATTAAAAATAGTTTGGTTTCTAATTAATATAAAACAATATAGAACTTTTGATTTTAAATAGAACACCCTATATATTATTTTATTTTCGATTCTCCTTATAAAACATCTTTTTAAAATTATTACAAGCTAAATCTTACAGTTTTGAGATATTTGCAAAGTTAACTAAAACTGACATTTTTTGTAATTCAAGTAGGCGTATCTCAGTTTTTTTAAAGATAAAAATAATCTTTGGTATAGAATTTATTCAACTGAGCTTACTTTAATCTATTGTCAAAATTGGATTTCAATATCACGGTGATCACAAAATTAATCAATACATAAATTTGAAAATGCTATATCTTCATTTTTAAATGGCACACCCTATATTTTTTAAGCCTTGTCTTCGCTATTAGTCGGCTTTAATTTTATTAATGTTCTATACCTATCTCTAAAGTTTCGGAGATATTTAAGTTTGTTCAATTTTTCGTTGATAACATGATGAAAAGTAACATTAGTCGGTCAAAGCAAGCTGTGAATACATAAGAAACTAAAAATATTAACTGAAATACATAAATTGTAATTTATAAATATTGTATGAAACCATCATTTTAAGAGATATTTGAGATGTTTTTAAACGATTCATCGTAAAATTAGACAATTTAATCAAAGAGCGTAAAACAAAATGAACGAAAACAAATGAAGAAATCAAACTTGTCAAACAGTGCTAATATTTGTGTAGTATTGTATATTTACTTCCTAAATTACAAAATGAATTTTTCGAAAGAAGAACTTGTTAATATGATTTATGATTGAAAGAGCGTTTCGAGCAAACAGGCAGTGTTCATTACGAAGACAATTTAGAACGAGAGAGAACCGCAATTAACGAAGGTAATGAACATTTAGTTCTTCAATCCGTGATTGAAAATCCTCACTTTTCTTGCCGACAATTGGAATTAGAAGTTGGAGTTTCAAAAACATCAGAATTATAAAAAAATGTAAATATCATCAATACCATGTTCAACTTGCACAAGAATTAGACGAGGATGACTTCGTTTATAGATTAAACTTTTGCAATTGGGCCATAAATAAAAATTTAGCACGATCTTATTTACTGATGAAGCTACTTTCCACAAAAATGGATACGTTAATAGACATAATTTCCATTATTACGATACTGTGAATCCCAGATTTATAATTCCTGTTGATCATCAACACCCTGGTCACTTAATGTTTGGGCCGGATTATTGGGGAAAAATTATAGGACCATATTTTTTTCACGGTCAATGGAGATTCATTTTAAATCTTGCGCAACGAATTTGAAACTTTTATTGAAATTTACCTTTAAAACCCTTAGAGAAATGTGCTGCAATTAGATGGGCTCCTCCCATTTTAGCAGAAACGAATTATTTAATATCCAGTTTCAAAACAAATGGATTGGAAGAGGAGGTCCGATCTTTCCTGCAAGATCGACAAAGCTGGTCTTTTTCTTTGGGTTTTAAAAAAAAGTCTATCAAACTCCTCCAACGACTGTTGATATGAAGGCAAAATTGGAGACGTCATTCAAAATATAAATGTTTCCACGTTACGAAGAGTAAATTTGTCGTTTATCCAAAGACTTCATGTTTGCCAGCAAGAAAATGGTGGTCACCTTGAACATGTATTATAATTTTAAGTATTTCAGTGAATATGTTTTTTAGTTTCTTATGTATTCATAGCTTGCTTTGACCGACTAATGTTACTCTTCTTCAGTGTTATCAACGAAAAGAATTGAACAAACTTAAATATCTCCGAAACTATTAGAGATAGGTGTAGAACATATTTAACAGAAATGAAAGTCGACTAATAGACGAAGACAAGGCATTAAAAAAATATAGGGTGTGCCATTTAAAAAAATGAAGATACAGAATTTAAAAAATTATGTTATTGAATTAATTTTTGTGATAACTGTGTATATTGAAATTCAATTTTGACAATAGATTAAAGTAAGCTCATGTATGAATAAATTCTATACCAAAGATTATTTTTTTATCTTTAAAAATAACTGACATACGCCTACTTGAATTACTATATAAAAATGTAAGTTTTTAGTTAACTTTGCAAATGTCTCAAAAACTGTAAGATTTAGCTTGTAAGTAATTCTTACAAAAGATGTAAAATTATAAGTAGAACCGAAAATAAAATAATATATAGGGTGTTCTATTTAAAAATCAAAAGTTCTATATTGTACCGCTTTTATATTACACCCTGTAGAAACCAAACTATTTTTAAATTATGCAGCTTATAAAAATAGACAACTTTCGTATTTAAACTTATCTTCTAAGTTTAATGGCTAAGGAGCTATCGACCGAATACGCGCTATTGGGACACCCTGATATATATATATATATATATATATATATATATATATATATATATATATATTACATACTGACCTCCATAAAAATTGCAACACCTAGAATTTGTTGAACGATTTTATTGAAATTTTCGTCAACGATGTCTTTCATTAGAACAAACGATTAAAAATTGAATAAAATCTAGCTAGTAGTTTTTTTTTTGTTTTTTTCCTTTGCACTTAGTAACAATAAATTTGAAGAAATAAACTAATCAGTGTGTAATTAACTGTCAATTTTGCAAATTTTTTGTTCACAATTTCGTTCTGAACTTGAGAGCAATGCCAAGAGTACATCAACATCAACATTTTTCCCAATTGTCTGATTTGAGTGTGGCCGTATTATTGGCATAAGAGAGGGCGGACTTTCGTCAAGAGAAATTGCTCGTCGTGTAAACCGAAATATTACAACGGTATTGAGAAGTTGGTCCAAATGATCCGAGGAAGGGGTGCAACAACGTCGCCCTGGATCTGGACGTCCCGGCACGACTACAGATCGCGAAGAATGTCGATTAAGACTTTTGGCCACAAGAAACAGATTTTCAACAACTCGATCGATTGCAAATTATTGGTTGAGAGGTGTAGGACCCAGAATGTCAATGTCATCTGTGTATCACCGGATAAGGTCTTATGGGCTGCGTTCATATCGTCCATTTTTATGTCTTCCTATTACACCATTTCACCGTCTACTCAGGCTAGAATGGAGCAAAGAAAGAGTAAATTGAGCGCAAGAATGGCATCGAATTGTGTTTAATGACGAGTCCCGATTTTGCTTGTGGGCCCACGATGGTCGGATGAGGGTCAGACGGATGCGTGGAGAACGTCAAAGTTCAACATTTTTTGTGAAACGCAATACAGCCCTCACACAAGGAGTCATGATATGGGGTGCAATATGTTACAGTAGCAGATCACCCTTGGTGTTCATTGATGGTAACTTAAACGCCGCTGGTTATATTGCCGATGTGCTAGAACCCGTTGCTCTTCCATATCTTCAGGGGCTGGAAAATCCTATTTTCCAACAGGATAATGCGCGCCCTCATACGGCAAGGGCTACAACACGTTTTTTGGAAGAAGCTAACATTGCCGTCCTCCGGTCGCCTGATTTGTCTCCCATTGAACATGTATGGGATGAGGTCGGTAGGCGACTGGGTGATTTACCACACCCTCCAGATAACTTACACGATCTCCGGACACGGATTCAAGAAGCTTGGGTTGATATACCACAGGGAGCTATAGATTACTTGATTGATAGCATGCCGCGCCGTCTAAATGAGTGCTGTACAAATCGTGGGGGAGCAACTCATTATTGAAAAAAACATTTTTAGTTTTTGTTCCTTTGTTTTCAAATTCTAACCGTTTGTTTGTTATAATGAAAGACATCGTTGACGAAAATTTCAATAAAATCGTCCAATAAATTCTAGGTGTTGCAATTTTTATGGAAGTCAGTATATATATATATATATATATATATATATATATATATATATATATATATATACTAATATATATATATATATATATATATATATATATATATATATATATATATATATATATATATATATATATATATATATATATATATATATATATAGTTCCTCCATACAAATCTTGTTTTTGTAAGGTACGTATTGCATGAATCCAGAATTTCAATTACTTGGGCTAAACATACAAATGGGTTTACCCGGCCACTAAAAAAGTAAAACCCATGTAAAACACGGCTTGTGTGAAGCGCCGTTGAACTACGTAGCCTTAAAATATAGTATCACCGCCTGAGATGCACACTTGCCTCTCATGCCAGTTAAAGTGTTAACACCCGGATTTAAAAACGTTTCTGAAACCTCCCAAAAGGATTTTGAAACCCCTTGAATAACTTTTCTATTACAGTGCGTTGTGAAGCAAAGATTGGTTTTTAATCTTTTATACTAACATTGACGTAGCTTTTATTAATTTTATAATTAACAAGTTTTTCCTTCTGAAATCTACTCAAGATTCCCATTGTATGGGATTACCACTAATGAGCTCAAAGTTTGCAAGCATAATTATTGTTCAACAAGAAGATTATGAAAGCTGCTATTTAATTCATTAGCATTCTGCTATAAATACATATACACTAAATTATTAGATCTACCAATCACATTGTACACCATTTTAATATAAAGTTATAAAACTAACTGTAAAGTATAATAAAGAAGTTAAAAAGAAAATAAGTAGGTAATTCTGCAAAACGATGTCACAAAATAGATCAGTCGCTGCATTTTTCCTTGCTAGTTTATTAAATTATAAACAACGGTACCTGCTTCAAAACACCATTTTATGTTAATATCCGTTGTTAGTAGCTTCATGCTGATGTTCTACATTTTTCTTGGTAAACGTTCATTTTTTTAAGTAGTTCAATCTTAAAATAACAAGATTAAAATTGCAAATTTAGATTTAATGCAATAACGGATTATAAAATTATCCTTTTTAAGGTTTAAAGAACGGAATTTTAAGCACTCAGTTTTGCATCAAACTTTATTTTATCACAGACTTTTCCAGTTAATTATATGAATCGTAGTTTTTCATTTAATTTAACTACACTCAAAAATAATATAGGTCATTAATAATTCTGTTATACTAGACAGATCAACATAAATAAGATTGATTTAGTTTTTTATTCGTTTTAAATAATTGAATCGATATTGTCAAACATGTTAATTGGTAATCTTAGTTTCTCTTTAAGAAGTTGATTCCCAGAGTAATTGTAATATAACGTTCCTAAAGCGAACCTTATAGATAAAGTTAACTAAGCTGCTGGATATAACAAATTTAGCTTAATTATTGAAATCAACAATAACATGGCCAAGATTATTGTTACTCGTTCAAACCGCATTACGCGTCGTACAGGCTTAGAGAAGCAAGCGTGTTTCGAAGCCAACTAATGTGGAAATAGGCGGGGTCGCTATAAGGAGTAAAATGATTGAAAGGTAGTTCCAAACACCTTACACTTACCATAAATCTACAACTCACAATGCTCAGTTCAGGAAAAATAGGCGGGATGTTAAATTAATACTATCTGAATGTGGAAGACAGGATTGTATCCTACTCAGTAAAACCATTCAGAAGTCAAATTCAATCACACTCCAAAAGAGAATTATCCAAAAGATTAATAAAATTTTGAAATACACCGGTAGTCGTAAATTTATTATATATATATATATATATATATATATATATATATATATATATATATATATATATATATATATATATATATATATATATATATATATATATATATATATATATATATATATATGTGTTTATTAAATGGTGTTAAAGCTTCAGCTAGCGTTATAGCCCATGCGAATCTGAGAAGCCTTATAAAGGAATGAGTGCTAGGTGATGCGTCGTTTCTTCTAACGGGCCATCCAAAAATGACATTAAATTGCAACGTTGGAAGCTACACGTAAACAAATTCACCATATGATAGGTGACACAAGGCGTCAGAAGCATATTGGTGATCAAAACAATACAAAAAGTACAAAACACATTTTTTATTATTGAACAGATTGTTGAAAATGAACACCGTCCATGTCCACGCACAATTCCAATCGAAGATGGATTGAATCCAAAACACGTTCCAACATCTCCAGGGTTATTTGCTGAACGGCAGCACGAATTCTCTCCTGGACATCCTGCTCATTCTTCGGGGGCGTCTTGTATACTTTGTCCTTGAGGAAGCTCCATACGAAAAAATGTAAAGGATTCAGGTCGGGCGACCTCGTTGGCCAGGCAATTTTACCGTACACCATGTACATATCTGCGTACTCGTTGAATGAGTACATGATCACCAGTAAAATATGAAATCAAACGACGCAATGGGTGCAAAAAATGCCTGTCACACTGACGTATACAAACGTCACCACAAAATTGGCCTAGTTGCCAAGCGTATTTTTCTCAAATTCAGCATCTTTTAAAATCTTAATCTGAGGTTTTAGAAGGTGCGGAATGCAACCAAAAAATTCAACATCAATATTTTGTTTGAAAATGAATTTTTCATCGGATACTTTCCCAGATAAAAGCTAATGAAGTCGGTCAAATTTCGAACTTTGGATGGCTCGTGAAAAGAAATGGCGCACCGCCTAGCAATAATTTTGTTATAGGGTTTCTAGCTTTGTCTGACTATAACGCTAACGAAACTTTAACACTAATTAATAAATTATGTTGATGTGTTATATTAATATGAATATTTTAAGTAATTCTCGTATACATATAAATTTATATTTCTAAGTTATAAAACTCTAAATTAAATAACTATTGCCCAATTTAGAGAAATCAAAATAAATAGTCGGTCTAATAGTGTTTATATCAACAAAACATTTATTTGTTGCTGAAAAATTTAATACGTAACGATCAAGTGCTTTTACCATAGATAACATCTATATATTTTCTGAATACTTTATCTTTAAAATAGTCGTATTTAAACATCTGTCAATTTGAATTAATTGTAATAATTTAAATCTGGAATGTCCACTTCATAAAAATATTATGTTATCAGTGTTTTGTATCTGATTAACTGCAAAATAGTTCAAAATAATTATATTTTGCAACCGACCTGGCTCATTATCCATTTTGAGGTCGATCATTAAGCTCAACAATTCTCAAAGGTCACTTCAATTACCAATAGATGCAACCCGTTCTGCAATTTTACACAAGTTAATGCTAAAATTTTATCTCAGGTGACCCAAATAATCAAAAAGTAAATTAAATAATGGATATATATATATATACATATATATATATATATATATATATATATATATATATATATATATATATATATATATCCAATTTGCATATGTAAATATGTACAAAAATGTGGCTTCAAAAAGCACACCAAAAACCAATTCTTATAGATCAAAAATCTTATATACTAAACGTACACTGCGAAACCGCAAACACCCAAAAACGTGAGCCTTCGCCTACATCTTGGACTAGACTGACTTCAACCTCCTTCAGTTTCAGGCATCTTCCCTATCATCTCCCTTACCTTTTAATTAACCAATCATGACAATTTATTACTTAAATGCTTAAATTGCGCCAAAAACGGATTGAGTTCGTGAGTTCAACCGAAAAAATTGCATCAGAAAAATACACAACATAACGCCTCGTATCTAAAGCGAAACTCTTTGTTTACGACCAAAAATTTTATCGAAAAACTTCCGTCAATCTGTCCACTATCTATCGATACTAATACGTAAACCAAATCTTAATTTAGACTCCAATCTGAAAACATTTTGAATACTTTCCAAATACGTAAAGACAAAAAAATGTTACAATCTAAAAGCTACCACGAATTTATGCGTTATCAAGTTCAGTTTCATGAAATTATACTACATTTCAGTCCGGTATAAATGAAATTATTCGATAAACTAACGACCACGTGACAATTATATAACTGGAGATCAATCGGAAAGCGTAAGATAATTTAAAATTACATGCAATAAAACAGCAAAATCAAAGAGCATATTCCGTAATAGATATTTTTCTAATAAGATGAATAAATGGTCAACATGGCACGTTGTAAGCATCAACGTAATGAAAGTCACAATTCACATTAATCAATAATAAACAGTAATCAAATTCGTACAAGCTGCTCATTAAAAAATTCCCACCTCGGATTTCTATAAATATGAAGTTTACCTAAAAGAATCCCTGAAATACATAAGAACCATGATCGAGAGGAGCAACTTTTTAATCAAAAATTGCTCTGCCTCCTTTTACCTCCCTCCCCCAGGAGTTACCCCCTTCAACATCTTAAATGCTAAGACGTATCGAGTGATGGCTCGTTTAAAAGGTCCTTTTGGTTCCTTTGACGTTTTTAAAATCAGTCTATTCGTTTGCGTGAAATATAAGGTAAACCGTTTTTTTTTTTGCTCTATCGAAGTTATCTCTTAAGTCACAATTTCTTAAGGTATCTTTATTAAGAAAAATACTGTCATAGAAACAATACTAAGTGCTCCAACAATAGATTCCATAGCAATTATTTCCTTGACGTAGATACCAAGACATTAATTTAGAACTAAATGACAAATAACGACATTCAAATTTATTTTACTACTTATTAATCGATATTAATACACAGTATCTTACGTGAAGTATTATTGTTTGTTGAACCAACATTTTTTTTGCTGCAGAATTTATTCTCATAAAACAAAATTCAAACTTTACGTAGGAAGGTATTTATTGCTAATAAGAAAATGAAGGAATTCAATTTGCTCTGAGTTGCTATAGTGACGATAAAGCGAAGAAACTATTGTGACAGTGAGAGGTTATTTAACCAGATTAACTAAGATGGTTTACACTCTAAATTGTTTTAATTTTTGGTACCGAAAACCAATATGCTCGAGGAACTGCCGCTAGACATCCTGATAAGCTGGCATTTCATAGATATATCCTGGACCTTCTTGTTAAATTTACTCAGACTGGATCTGTTGCAAATATAAAACGTGATCAGCCTAGATTTTTAGATGAAACCGCTTGCGCCATTTGGGAGTAAATCCTAATACTTCATATTAAATGAAAATATGTAGCTAACCGAAAACGATATTGATGGGAGAGTTTAGTTTTATGGTCAAGTAACAATTCGAATTAATAATACCGACGTACATGTAAAGAATGCTTTAGTGATGAATGCACATTTTATTTAAATGAATCTGTAAATAAACGCAAATGCAGATATTGGAGTAATGAAAATCCACATGTGTTTACAGAAGTAAATACCCAGTATCCCGAAAAAATTAATGTATGGGCAAGCATTTCAGCAGGCCAAGTGGTTGTGCCATTATTTATTAATGGAAATTTAAATTGCAAAGTTTATCTGGATATGCAGGGAAACGTTATCAATCCGCTAATTACTGAAGCTGTTAAAAATTAACTCAGTAGGAATGAAAGTTCTCTACTTGATGAGGGTGAAATACATTTTTAACAAGATGACTATGATGTTCCGGTCCATAAATGGTTAGACAATGAGTTTCTAGATAAATGGATAGGTCGAAGAGGACCTATAGAGTGTCTAGCTACATCGTCTAATCTGACGCCATTAGACTTTCTCCTATGGGGCGATTTAAAGTCTGTTGATTATACTCTTCAACCCCAAAATATGAAAAAACTTCCTCAAAGAGTTACTGAAATGTGCCGTGCTATTCAAAGAGGTATTTTTGAAAATGTGCGCTGTGAGTTTGACTATTACACCATTGTTTGGTCAATAACGGACAACACTTTAAACACTTATTAAGCTGACTCTTCTCCGCCAAAAACCTATCAATTTAAGCTGTTGTTTAGGCGTAAGTAGGTATTTTGTAAGTTTTCAATTTAATAAATGAACATTCGACATTTCATTGGGTCTATGACAGTTTTCTTCTTAATAAAATTAATAATACATTAAGAGCTTATACGGACTTACAGGATAAATTCAATAGAGATAAACAAAAAAAACTCCAAAATAAAAGAATCGAGAGGACCTTTAAAATGAGATATTACTCGATAACTCTTATCACTTAAGATTTTGAAGGGGATAACTCCTCAGGTCGGGGGAGGGGGGGGGCAAAGCCATTTTTTATTAAAAAGTTAATAATCCGTTTTAGGCATTTCAGCGATTTTTTTAAAATCTTCACATTTCGAAAAATCTAGGGTGGTAGGTTTGAAATGAACACCCAGTATATGGCCATTTTTACATTTACATAGTAATCTGAACTTAAAACCTTGAATCCCCTATTAAACATCTGCACAGTTATCTACAACAAACAATAAACAGTGTATCAATTATTTCACTAGTAGTATTGCTAGTTAGTCTAGTTAAAATTTCTCGCATGTTAAAAACAAACGTTTTCTTTTTAAGACGAGTTCCATATAAAGAACTTTGATGTCAAAGTCTATGGACTTCCACACTGGCTAAAACGAAAATCTTAAACAATGACAACACAAAAGAACCCTAAAAATAATCTGAAAGCACTTGTTTTCTTCAATACTCTTAACATACACTTCTCGATTAACACGAATCTACCGTCAATATCATGACCTTAATTAACTGTTACGTTCGAGCAAAAGATTGTGCAAACTGGGAAGTAATCAAAAGTGTGAAACAATACATCCTCATAGAGTATATTACTTATTACCAATTATCAATTCCTAATTATTACTACGAATTTACTTATCACATATACGATCAGACAAATATATAGACAGTCTTACTTATTACATACCATAAGTTGGAAAATGAATAGACATGTTGGTCAAGTTACAAAAGATGATTGAATTCTAACAACTGAATATTTTAGTCCAGTTTTGATGACTTTACAATATTAAAGGAAAGAGTAACCTGAATTTCTCGCGCTTACATAAACTTCAAAAAATCTGCAGTTAACAGATAGAGTGCAGTAACAGTAATGTACAGGGTGGCCAACTAAGAATGCGAGGTACTGTATCTGGGAAACTATCCACCGTAGAGGCTTGCGCAAAAAAAAGTTTACTAAAACGGCCAATACAAAAACCTGGAAAATATTTTCAAGTTTCTGAAATGGCTGCTAGGTGGCGTAACTGCAATCTTGAATCTAAAAAAGTAATGTTTCTGTGAATTCTGCTATATTAACCTAATAAAAAAATAACTGATCTTAAAAGCCGAGGATAATCTGAACTCTTTTTGTTTGGCAATTTTTGACGTATGTCTAAAAAATTAAGTGATGGGGTGTATTCAAAGGTTTCCTTAAATAACCCCCTGTGTCTTCGAAACGGCTAAGCCGATGTTAACAAACTTGGGCGCGTTGAAATGGGCTATTCTTGGGCTACAAATGTTGTAATACTTGAAGTTTTGTTAGTTTCACATGTCGTCGCTAGAGTGCTTTGTTCGACATTCCGACGGAAACAGTTAATTTTCGAAAAAAAATTAAATGCATTGGTATGACTTTTTTCATGAACAAATATCTAAATGATGCCTAAACAAGCTCGCGAAAACTGCATCTCGATATCTTGTTCCTAACCTAAAATATCGGCCAAAGAAAACTATACGAAAATCCCTTAAATTTTTATTTTTTTTAACTATATTTTTCTGGAATTGTGGCCCTAAATAGGACCGATTTAAAGGAAGAAGGTTTTTAATGCCCCCGTAAATGCTCGAAATGCTGACCATCACGCTCTATGCACTACTGAAGCCTCTCATCACTAGACAAAACTGCAGCTTCAATTTCGGCTCTCGGTATGTTACGTATTGCGTCACGAATCCGGTTTTCATGTCTTCTCTAGTAGTAGGTTGAGTCCGAAACACGATGTTTTTAAGCGCCCCCAAAAATAAAAATGGAGGCAAGTTAAGTCTGGCGATCGCGGAGGCCATGGAAATAAACTTCCTCTTCCAATCCACCGCTGTTGAAATACTGCATTAATATGCTCTCTCGCTCATTAATAGCAAAATGTGCTGGGCAACCATCCAACTGCAAAAACAATGTTTGCCTTGTTTCCAGAGGCACATCTTCCAACAGCAACTGTAATTGATTGGCCAAAAAGTCAAGAAATACATTGCCATTTAGGGGTTGCTCGAAAAAATATGGCCCAATAATTCTGCTTCCTAGTATGCCACACCATACATTTAAACTACAACGTCCTTGGCGCTGAACTTCACGCAACCAATGGGGATATTCTGCTGACCAATAATTCATATTGTGCAGATTGACTCTCCCGTCACTAGTGAAGGTGGCTTTATCGGTCCAAAGAAATTGAAATAAAAATTCTCTATTTTCGCGTATCATGCCTAACATCCAATGGCAATAGTCTAACCTTCGATCAAGATCTTCCACTTTCAAGGCCTGATGCAAAACAACATGATATGGGAGCATTCTTAAAGTAATTAAAAAAAGTTTAAACGAATACCTATATATTTTGATGGCCATTAGAACTTACCTATGGTCCTTCAAAATATTTTGAACCGTTGTTCGTGATATACCTAACTCAGTGGATAATGCTCTTGTGCTAACATGAGGATTTCCTTCTATATAGCCCAATGCACGGTTAATATTTTCTTGTGTTCTTCCAATTTTTTGCCGTTGAAACGTAGGCCGAAAACTACCATTGGCTCGTAACCTCTCCACTAATCGGGGAAAAACTCTTACATCGCAAGGACGCCGATTTGGATATCGAGCCGCGTAAACTCTTTTAACTACTGCGGTATTCTGAAGGCATTTAAAATAAACCGCAAGCATACCAACAGCTTTATTATTCGTAAAACGCGTTTTGAAAGCTCAAAAATTTCTCAAAGTAACGCGAAAGTATCGACAATTTGAGGATTATGTATGTTTTGTTTAGGTATCTGTTTCCATTGCCTGATTCTATTAATTGTATTTTTCGTATATATCCATAGTGAATATGCATTCAAAGAAACAAAAAATAGGCCTTTCGTGTAACTTTTAGCATTGCATACTTGCCCGTAGTAATTTCAAAAAGGGTGATTTTATTTAAAATCGCAATTTCTAGGTAACCTGTTCTGAGCCGAAATTGAAGCTGCAGTTTTGTCTACCGATAAGAGACCTCAGCAATGCACAGAGTGATGGTCAGCATTTCGAGCATTTACGGGGGCATTAGAAACCTTCCTCCTTTAAATCGGTCCTTTTTAGAGCCACAACTTACATAATAGGAACAATTCCTGAAAAATATAGTTAAAAAAATTAAAAATTTAAGGGATTTTCGTATAAAGTTTTCTTTGGCCGATATTTTAGGTTAGGAACAAGATATCGAGATGCGGTTTTCGCCAGCTTGTTTAGGCATCATTTAGCTACTTGTTCATGAAAAAAAGTCATTTAATTTTTTGCGAAAATTAACCGTTTCTGTCGGAATGTCGAACAAAACCCTCTAGCGACGACATGTGAAACTAACAAAACTTCAAATATTATAACATTTGTAGCCCAAGAATAGCTCATTTTAACGCGCCCAAGTTTGTTAAAATCGGCTTAGCCGTTTCACAGATACAGGGGGTTATTTAAGGAAACCTTTGAGAACCCCCCCGCCAGTTTATTTTTATGGATACGTCAAAAAGTTCCAAACAAAAAAAGTTCAGATTATCCTCGACTTGAAAGATATATTTTTTTATTAGGTTACTATAGAAGAATTCACTGAAACATCACTTTTTTAGATTCAAGATTGCAGTTACGCCCCCTAGCGGCCATTTCAGAAACTTGAAAATATTTTCCAGGTTTTTGTATTGGCCGTTTTGGTATAACTTTTTTTTGCGCAAGCCTCTACGATGGACAGTTTCCCAGCTACAGCACCTCGCATTCTTAGTTGGCCACCCTGTACAATATAAAAGTTAGCTACAAATGCCTTCTCAATCACAGATCAATTTTAGTTACATTAAGAATTTATGCCCAATTTAACAAATAATAATCAAAATTGACGCCAATTGAGAACAGTAATAAACACAGAACTCGATCAACAATGATTTTTTACTACCTAATATTTCTGTTTCTATGTTTTTTTTATCACAATACGAATATAAATTATTATCAAAGTAAAATTTTGAAAGTATTTAATGAATCCGATAAACACAATTTTAATTATATCAATTACAAACAACTATCTTCGGTATTTCTAAATCATTTAATTTACAAATAATTGTAATAGATATTAAGAGAATCTGCGGTTAAATAGGTTTAGTATCTTCTAATTAAAGACAGAATTTACGTTACATCTTGATTTTAACTCTTGATATGCCTAGGTATTTTTACTGAAGTAAATTCTAGTTAACTATGTATAGTCATTACAGCAATGCAATGATTTAACATGAACAGTTAGAAATAAAATTAAATTAAGTGTATTGTGTTTTCAATGTATCGTAACAATGACAGTCTTTAAGCGATAAAGTTGTTTTATTTGTCGATTGATATTATTTTAATAGATCTATAATTGGCATTGGTTTATGGTTGTGAATTCCTTTATCATTTTCCTGTAATATTCCTCAACTTTGCAAGATATTGTATTGTAAAAAAATTTTTGCAAATTTGTTCGCGGTTCACTTTCGTCCGCCGTCAAAACGGTTTGATAGTATTTAGTGTCTCAAAGATCTAGCTATCTATTACCAAATATAATACTCAATGGTAGACTGCTGAATATAGGTATCCAATTGTTGTAGCAAGCTTATTCTTTGCATTTTCACGTTTTATAAATTTATCTGACATTTTAATTAATAACAAAGGTTTCATTTTTTACTGATTACGATATTTAGAATAATTAAGAATATTAATGTACAAGAAACACTATATTTCGTAATTCTTCAATTGCATAAACTGCATAGATTTTGGATGACTAACGAACAATCAAGAATAGATAGGTAAAATTTTCATTCTAAAAACAAAACTTGTTAATGAACAAATCACGAATTTGTTTAACCTGAACAACATGGATACACAAAAGATAATTTATGGTATTCTTACTAAAAAATGTTTACTTCAAACGAAGGTTTGAGACAATAAAATATGCCGGTCTTGACGTCGATACAGTTACAAACATCCGAACCTGGAGGTTGTTTAAACCGTCAGTGGTTTGGCTTATTGGTACCTTGGTAGACAACCACCATTCCAAGGTTCTCTTTCTTTTCCTTTTTTTTCTTCCATAAATTATTGTATTACCTAATCCAATATAAATGTAAATATAAAAATAAAAGAATTTTTACTTGTCTCTTCACGTATTAAACCGTATACTTTTTCTTAATCCAATTAAAAAAAATCCTTTAACCACTATGTGCAATTTTATTGTATTACTATATCCAGATCAGACTACACTGTAGTTCAATGTAAGCGGGACAAATGTACAGTTTTAGGAATTTTTTCAATTAATTTGAATTTGTCTTCTACGACGACAATGATGGAATATTGAGTTGGAACACATTAGTAATCTTTAGTTCAAAATATTAGAATAATGCTGATAATTGTTTTTCATTATCCCAACAAATCTTTTTTATTGCCAATTTTAGTAACATGTTGAGTCCACCTTCTAATTGCACTCAAGCTTCAAAACAAGGTTAATATAATAATAACTTAGAATATTATGTCTAGCAATTTTTTCACAATCACATCAGGATCCCAATTACTATTTTTTTTGGTACCAATTCAACGCAATAGAACCTCAGTACATTCCTTCACTTAGACTACCTTCTGCGTGGACCTTACAAGTGTTTGAAAATTGGTACGGAACGCATATTTTTTATAACATATTACCCACAACCTGCACCTGCATTCCACGCAAGAGTTGCCTATCCTCTATTAATACATGTACGACAAAACCGAATAATAACTTAGTGCTACAAGAATTCCGAATTCTACTTTACCTGCATGCTACAAATAACGCTTGGGACTTAATTTTTTTGACCAATAAATATAACAACGAATAAATTTATATTAATTATGTTTTCTTAAACATTGATAATATTCCTTTAAAAACTAAAAAATAATCTGAGGTAGCTAGCACATAACCTTTTATGCCTTTGTCATATATTAGTAAAGTGTATATTGAGTAAAGAGTAAATCAGTCAAAATACGGCTATTGTAACACTTATTTAAGATTCCTCTTATATTAAACGTTCTTGTTTCTTATTTACACTTCACATCAACTTAGTGTAAGTATAAGGATAAAGCGCTCGCGGTGTTTAATAACCTGACGTCTCTAGAGGTATAATCTTGAACATATTCTTTGCTTAATGTGCCTGCTAATGAAACTAGTTCTACGTCGACAAAAGAATAACAATAATTTAGATACAAGTTAATGAACATTTGGATAACAATTTCTTTTCGTACCAAAAACCTTTAGTAAAGAAGGCTTATGCGTGTGTATGTGTGTGCGTTTGCTTGTACGTGTTGTAGGTGTGACTATGCGTGTGCGTTTGCGTATATGTATGCTTGTGCATATGCGTGTTCGTTGGCGAAAATGGTACTTAAAAGATGGCACTTAAAACTTTGAAAACGCGTAACATCCACGCTAGAAACTACGTATTAAAATAATCAAAGTTTTTCGTAAAAATCATAAAAATGGTACCAGTTTTACTTTTAATAAGCGTTTTTCTCAAAGCAATAGATAAACACTAGAAAAAATACCTTATCAGGAGCCGATAAAGCACCTTTTATAAATATATACGCAGTCCGTCACACAGCCATAATAGAGAACCTGTAGAAGTTCAAAAATGAAGCTTACACCTGTATGTTATCAAAGATGGCAAGTTTAACTAAAATCATTACAGTGTTTAGGTTGTTACGGTATAAACTGGCAGTAGAACGGGATAACAGGTAAAATTGGGGTTTTGGTCGACTAGCTTGGTGTTTGGGGGGGTTCGGTGTTACTAAATTTTGTTCACAATAGGATAGCTTACCATAAATAAACGGTTTGAATGCCTAATTACGCCAGTTCACAGTAAATACTCAAATAACTCGCTAACCTGAACGTAATCACAGGTGGTGCTGGGACCAGCAGATCTTCGCTACACTTCAAAGGCTACAAATAATATCGCACGCTTATCTAAAATAATTGCGTGCCGCAAAATCAGTTACTAATTTGATCAAAAAACAATAATATGCTACTTTATATGTAAATTTCAAAGAAATTATACTTCCAAGAAAAGAACTCATTTTACTTCAATTTACAACCAGTTGAAATTAAATTCATCAACCCGCTATAAAAAGTGCGACCCCCCCTCATGAAGGGTCGCAACAAGCTACTAGGTGGGGCGCCGAAAATTTTCAAAATAAGACAAAAAACCACTTTGTTTTTTTGAAAGTAGTCTTTCAAATCTAGGCTGTGTATTTGAGACACACTCAATTATATCGTTTTCAAGTACGAGACGAATTCTCACTTTTGCTTTAATGGCAGTGATGGACAAGAAACTTAACTCGCATAAACATGATGTTACAAATGGAACCAAACATTTTACAGCTTCATTCGCCAACTGAGGGTATTCCTGCATCCTTTTGGTCCAAAATTCGTTCGGGTTCTGGGAAAAAAATTGGAGCTTCAACATCACTTGATATTTCAATAAGTTTTTCTGTCTTGTTCATTGGTATTTCAACATGTTGAAAGGAATAGGCTAAAAACAGACTCAGTAGCCATCTACAACTGTCGTAACTGTTTTGAATTTCTTCGGGGAAATAATCACAGAGCTGTTGTATTAAATTGAGCAAAGTAACTTTCATGCCAGCAAAAACTTGTTCAAAATTTGTAGCACGGTAATTGGATACATCTTCCATAATTTCCTGAATGCACTGGAATGAATTGAGCTACTTTTAAGCAAAGTGAAGTCGACCATAAATCTATTTTTCTTGTAAACCCGTTAATTTTAGTTGTGGCTGTAACTATGTCGCGACCTTGAAAATTACTGTTCAAAATATTTAATTGTTCAAAAATATAAGCAAGCAAGCCAAATAGGATCGGAACATCGATTTTCATATGAGGACCTCTCATCTTTCAAATACATTAAAAGCTCTACTCTTAAGTAAAATACTCTTTGTAAGACGTTTCTCCTTGAAAGCCACCTTACTTCGGTGTTTTAAAAAAGATTTTCAAATGTCTTCGCAGATTTTTCGAAAAATACGACTCTGCAAAGCTATTCCTTTAATGGAATTTACAATTTTAGTGATGGTTTTCATAACACAGTCCATTTCAGGAGGTAAAGCGTTTGACGTAAGAGCTTCTGGATGTGAAAAACAATGTCTCTATGTGGCATTAGGCATTATTGCTTGTAATCTGACGACAAGACCAGATTGATGGACTGTCATAACTTTAGCGCCATCTGTGCGTATAGCAATACATTTTCCCCAGTCAATATCATATTTGCTTGTGCGTTTCACAAAAGTGACTAATACACATTTTCCAGTGGTACTGGTCTCCAATGGGGATCAAAACAAAATATCTTCTTGAATGCTATTATTTGTATCATATCCTAGAAACGTAATAAATTAGGCACAGTTAGATATATCTGTGCATTTATTAAGATTTTCCACAACTTGCGCTTGAATACCCTCTGTCATATCACTAGTTCGTCTTTGGATAGTATTATTTGATTTTTAACTTTGCAGCCTCTTTTTTGCCAAACATTATATGTACCATTTCAGCAGTTGTGGGTAAAATCAGATTTTCGGCAATTGTGTACGGGTTGCTAGTTTTGGTAACGCGATAAGCAACTTTATAACTTGCTAATAATGCTTTTTCATTAGTAGTGGTTGCCAATGAAAAACTATCTTGTTGTTGGTGAAGGACGTTCAGCTTTCTTTCAATGAATTCTACAGGTTTGTCTTTTTTATCTGGATGTTTGCTATTTAAATGTCGAAGTAACTTTCATGGCTTCATGCTTTCGTTTGGTAAGACTTCTCCACAAATAACAGATTGTGGTTTACTGCAAATAACGGTAAAACCATATTTAAGATATTTATCACTGTAAAGTTTGTTTTTATTTTTGTTACTGCCACTTTCAGGAATAGATGGTTCTGCATTTCTTTTTAAAAACTTTGCAATTTATCGTAGATACGTAAAACGGGCATACATAAGCCGTAATATATTTACTCAATACCGTAATCGCCACAACGCGCTGTTTATATAAAGCCAAAACGAAGCTACGGGAACGTTCCGGAATGCCATCTAGTAGCGAAGTAAGGAATAGCGCTTTCGCGAATATCGTGGAAAAGTATTGCGATGTAGACAGAAACAAAGATGTCGCTGTGTACTGTTACACGTCCAATCCGCACTAGGCGTCGCGTATGTTTACATTAATAAGCGGGTTGCCAAGCTAGCTATAGTAGAAATAGGCAGGGGAGTAAAATGATTAAACAACAAGCTCAAACACCTTACACTTACCATAAATTCACAACTTATACAGCTCAGTCCGGGAAAGATGTCTCTTGGCGCCACCACAATCTTAAATTTTGCTAAAATAAATTTTCTTAGGCGAGATGGTAAATTAACCCTGTTTGATTGTGGAAAACAGGACTGAAGCCTACTCAGTAAACTCATACACTAACTTCTCAAAGTCAAACACACTTCCAAACAAATCAACTCAAAATCTCGGAAAACTTAGTGATATACGGGTCGTTATAACGTACTAAACACACCCTGTATAAATGGAAACTCCAATTCATAAAAATAAATCGTTGACTTATGTAGTTTTTAAAATGTCCCTCGTATATCTACCAATTTAAATCTGCAACGGTTAATTAACTTTAAAATTAAATAAATAGTCAATGCCCAATTTAGAAAAACCTCTAACACAAAATGAATAAACGGAACGATTTAATGATATTCGTTATCTCAATGAAAACTACTCGTTAATTGCTAAATAAGTCAACGTTAGAATGATTAATGCTTTCCTTATTAATGATCTCTTTATATTTGATTAAAATACCAACTTTGGTGATCGTAGTTAGACATTCATAAATATATTTATGCTTTATCACTTCAAATAATAACGTTCTGCTTTATGGAAATACTAAATCAAAATAGAGTATTTTGTTATTAATGTTCTGCTTTACTTTCCAAATTTTTACTGAAATTTTGTGAACGATCTAGCCAATACAAGTTGTCAGATCGATCTTTAATCTCCAAAATAAAATAAGGTGAAGACTACTTTCAATTATTAAAAATTATGTAACCAGTCAAGTCAATATCACAAATAAACAACAAAATAACACTCTGTACATATATTGTGGTTAAATATTTACACAACCGTGGTCGAAACCACCAAATAACCCTAATTTAAAAAAATCCCCAAATATCCAAATCTAAAATATCGATACAGCTCGATTATTTTTTTTTTATTTTAACTTAAATGAATAATCGTCAAAGCAAAGAAAGAAAATTATCTTAAAAAGGTGATCGTGCTAATTCTTACAATAAAGGTCATTTAACCCGTTTTCTGCTGGTATGATATGTAGTCCATTTAATCGGTGAGCCTTAATTCTTTATTTTCTAACGGTCTTTAAATTGGCGAGCACTTTGGGTACACACACAACAACCGTATTCCTTTAACGCACCCGCGAACAGTTCTTCATTCACGTGTCGTTTTGTTTTTCTTTAATTTAACATAACATCGAATTTATGTATAGATGTTAGCTCTTCACTACATCCACGTTTAAGACAAAGGGTATGTTTGCTTCCCCTTTGGATGTCTATCGAATCTCTTACTTGCCTTTTTTATACAATCAAATTGTATTTGGTGACTATTGTACTAATATACTTCGAACATTCATAAAACCACCACATCTTTAAGCAACTTTTACATTTTCGATCCGTTAACTTAAGTGATTACCTTAAGCTTATAAAACTTATGTAATGTCACGCGCTGTACTAAACACTTTTAACAAAATACTTGTTTAATTTTCAGATCTGCATAAGCACTTGTAATTTATTGAAGAAAAATCATATAAAATAGTTTTTCCTTCAACCCTCAATTTACTACTTTGTTTATTTATAAATGTCTACTTGTAATCAATCCCACTAAAGGTTATTGGAGTCATTCTACTTATACGCTGCACACATTACGATTTTCATAAACAAAACTCCTGCACTAAAACATTCTAAGCGTTAATCATAACCCAGCGCGCGTGACCTCTAATCTCGTCAACGATTAAGCTTCTCCCCTATCTCAAGACGGGCACTCCCTTATATGCCTTTAGCCCTCCTTACCAAATGTATCTCGCGCTAAATTCAAAATCTACCTATCATAATCGCGTATTCACTGCGTCCCAACATCGCGTCATAATGTCCAACACGGACTCAACCACGCTACCCTGTACAACACCCGCCGCCATCTTTATTTTACGTGAAAATTTATAAAATCTCCTCGAGTAAATCATCTATCGTCACCACATTCATTCAGTATATTCACCAGGTCGTTCTTCGTCTTTTCATACATATCTTGCATGTGCGTGAATTTTATTTTGGCATCGTTTTCGTGAAATCGTCCCATTCTAATGTCCCTTTACGTACACATACGCATTCAATTTACCAATATTGCACATTACCAAAAATTTCCACAATCAAAAACATGCATCCATATTCCTTACTACACGTTAATACAATTTCAGTATACCACAAACTCACTCATTCGTACGTCTACAGCCATTTTTTTAGTTAAAATTCCTTCATACACAATAGCAAAGAAACTAGTAGTTTTACCAGTGCCGTATCAATAGAAATTTACTCAAAACATTATTTCTCAACCAAATTGAACGCTTTCAACACGAAAATCTTTCTACAACATTCAAATATTCCTTCATACGATAACTAAGGCTTCGTTAAAAATCCAGTGGCGTATCATTTACACCAACTTACATTACGCATACACAAAAAAAACTCACTTCAGCTGCACTCAAAATACTGCACATAGATGATGCGTTAAAATAACCTTACAGCACAATGTGCAATCGACTTTTTATTATTTATTTTTATTGTAAATGCTAGTCTGGCAGAGTACTACTTTACTAGTGGGACAGATCCCAATTATTAAAATAATTGTTGAATTTTTTTAATGTATTTATTTTAAATTTAAACAGTAAAGTAAAATAAAATTTGAGAAACCATCAGTTACTTGTAAATTAGACACGCTATTTTAGTCGCTATTTTGGCTTGGGTGATGAGTAGGGGGAAATAAAGGGTCGTGAACAATTTTTTTAACAAAAAGGGGTCGCGCTTAAGATAAGATTAGGAACCACTGTCACAAATTGATGTATTTATTTGCCATTATTAATTTTGTAATTAATTTTAAAAGACAACTTTTCATTAAACTTTATCTAATTTGTATTTATAAAAGTTGATTCAACTAAAACTTTTCATTTCTAATTTAATTATGTACACATATAAATGTCATAACAACATTACCTAAATTGTACTTCACAGCAAAGTGCCAAGTAATTAGTTTCCAACACTAAAGCAATTTTGGCAACTAAAGCTTTGTAACCTTTTGGCAATGTTTGTTTAACTAAATTCATTGTACTTTATGTGATATTCTACTGTATACGTTAACTATAAATATAAACTGCATAAGTACTTACTACTCTATAGTTGTTTAATATGCTTTACTACTATATAAAGTGTAGTGCATAAATTTTAGTGAAACGATCTCATAAATTGCAGGTGAGCTTAATTATTATAAGAATAGTGGAACTATATTTATTATACCTATACGCACTTATTTTTGTTTAATTAATTAAATATAATCGTCTGTAAACAAAACATATTTGTAAATATTATACTACCGTTTGATGAACAAAATTAGATCGCTAAATATGTAGATTTTCGTTTAATGTAACTGAGATTGGCTTTCTTCAGTGATTTACATATTATAAAACCAGAAGCCTGTCCCTAATACATTAACGTTTATAATCCATTACACGATATTTAAGCTTCACAGGTGTTTTAATTAACCTTTTACTTCTACACACATTTAAGTATTTTTCACTTTTACCTAAATTTTGGGTTTAATTATTTTACGGATACATTGTCTTTGAATTATCTTGATTTACATTTCAATGGCAGTAATTTGATAACCAATACATTTTTTTTAATTCTCTCCTTCAAATAAATTATAAATAGAGAATTTAAGCAGTATTCAGATTAATAAAAAGTGACCATTTAGTTATTTATAAGTTGAAAATTTATAAATGTTTTTCTCTTCTTAAACATTTGGGGTCTGCACTCAGATATAGTTTGATTCAAATAAAGTTAAAATTACACGAACTAAGTCTTTAAATTCATTAAATTAAATTAAAGTCAATTAAAGTCATTAAATCAGCAAAGTATCTTTTAGTTAATATTTTTATCGGCAGATGTCTCCACATAAATTTCCATAAAACATCAAAGAAAGTTGAACATCATTGAATGTTTTTTATATTTTAAACTAGAAATATTACTCATTATATCCACTTATTTTATTGATAGAGTCAAAAATATTTTGCTGCGACAGTGAATTGTTATAATTTAGGACATGGTTTGATTATAATGACATACCATCATAATACATGACCTATATATTTGTAAGTAAACAGATACTTTTTTAAAATACTTATCTTTTTTGGGATTTTTAATGGTGTACTTTAAATTATACAATCTAAACGTTTCGATAACACTTACAGTTATCTTCGTCAGTAGTAATGTTTGTTAAAATTGTTAAAGATGTAGTAAACAATTTTGTCAAATTTGAAAATTCAAACATAAACATAAGCTGTATTAATAAACAGTTTGAAATATACAACTATAAAATTGATAAGAATAACTAGGTCATTAAAATTAAATATTGTTAAATCTAAAGATGACAAACCAGAACACTCTCTACGACGAAAGCTAACAATGAAATTTTCCAGCCAAAAAACACATTTAACAAAATTTAATCGAGTTATGATGTAAGTGTAAAGTTGTGAAAAACTTCAATTTTAGAATGATAGAAGTATTCACAAATCCAAACATTACATCAAATTTCATTGTTAGCTTTCGTCGTAGAGAGTGTTCTGGTTTGTCATCTTTGAGGCATTTTAACAATATTTAATTTTAATGACCTAGTTATTCTTTACTACAATTTTATAGTTGGCTTATACGTTTCTCAAACTGTTATATTAATAGCAGGCTTATGTTTATGTTTGAATTTTTCAAATTTGACAAAATTGTTTACTACATCTTTAACAATTTTTAACAAACATTACTACTGACGAAGATAACTGTAAGTGTTATCGAAACGTTTAGATTGTATAATTTAAAGTACACCATTAAAAAATCCCAAAAAAGATAAGTATTTTATTATGAGTGTTAATGGTGAAAGTTTACATTTTCATAGATACTTTTTTCTTCAGACGTCAATAAAAGATGACATTTTAAACTTCACCTGACAGCGTTAAAGTTTGACATTTTCACCGGCGGCTGCAAGTCTTTTGCATCCCCTCACAGAGGATGCAAAAGTAATGTAAGTTAATAACTCAAACACCCAATTTGGAAAACAACGAAAACAAAGGAGGGGGCACGTTTTAAATGTAAAATACCTTTCGGTCAGAATTTAACCAAATTTTGATATGTTCTAGAACTTGACCAATTGATCAAATGTCTTCATTGCCCGAAAGCTTAACGCTCAACAGTTTTTGATATACAGGGTCTGCAATATCACTATTTGATACTTTCAATATATCATAAAATGGACATTTTTGCCCATATTAACGCGTAACTTAGTGAAATGTTATTTTTTTGTGCTACTGGTTACAACCTTTTCTTTACTTTCATTATTTTTGTACATACACCTGATATACAGGCTGAGACCAAATATATGTATCTGAAAAGAATTATACGGTGGTATTGTTTTGATATTTTGGTGAATGGAGGTTAACACATATATATGTCCATTTAAATTATTATTGCAAGTTAAGTCCCCTAGACGTCCGTTATACAGAGTGTTTCATTTCTTTAATACATTTAATTGAGTATTATTATACTTCCTAGTTAATTTTCTGATAACTTAATTGAAATGTCTATATTAAAATAAACTATTTGCTAACTGTATATATCTACATAATAGTCACGATGTGTTTATACTGATACTGGGTGTCCAAGTACAAAGGACCAAAGCGATATCTTAAACTTCATATAGGTACGGAAAAAACCGTTAACATAAAAAATCCCTTGCAATTGGATGTCGTTGCGAAATACAAAGCTTTTGGAGATTGACAGATAGAAAGGTTAGATGTGTTTCATTTATTATGCTCACTATTTTCTAATAAAGTTTTCAGTAGATTCTTTTGATAAAGAAGGCGCTTGTCGAAGTTCATCTTTATTTTGCAAAACTAAGAAAAGAAAATTCTTTAAGATACTAGTGTCTTCACTGTTCACACCATCGACAGACCGGTTTCGCAGGTCTACCTCCATCATCACTACCGCTTTGTACAGTCATTGGAAATAAGAAATGTTTAAGTAGAAACGTTAATGAACGTATTTTAATATCTTAAAAATATCTAAGCTTAATAAGATATCAGTTACCTGAACTGATGAGGCAGAAAACAGTAAATAATTTTTGGTCTTGATACAACCATTGTCATAGAAATCAAAAAGTTGCATAATCAAATGTTAAATGTCTATCACCTCTACATTATTTGCAATTAGTACATGATTTAAAACATTTGTAGAAGGATATTTGATTAGCTCTTGATATCTAGCGTATCCTAAAAACCATAGTACAGCTGCCACATGAGAACAAGTACCTATAGTTCTGGCACCAGTCTTGCAGGTGCAGTAAGCACCTAATATTGGGTTAGGTTCTTCTTCCTCATTATTCGGCACAAATGCGATCCACAACTGGTAACGAGTAGCATTTCTGAGGCGAGAATATATCCTTACCCGTATAAAACCGGGTTCGTAGTTTTCATCAAATTGATATTGAACCTGGCGGTCCCCTATTTCATTGTCCTGTATATAAGAAGGAGCAAGCTTTAATTGAAAAATACCTACAGTTAACTCTTGAAGATAGTAATGTGGCAAACGTGGGAATGAGGGAACGATAATTTCATTTAAATCAACACATCTGCCCCTTCTAGCGCGTAAGTTTTCCTCCTCAACCCTGGCTTGAACAACATCTGGCTCTTGAACTTTTTGAAGAATATTTTCAGCTAGCTCAATAGTAGCATCTTGCATTAAAATGGGTGGAAAATGTTTATTTATAATTGCTCCAGCATTTTTAAGAAAATCAGCAATATTGCAAATGTGGGGTGTTTTTATCTTAAAGCTAAAAAATTTAAAAATTGATTTTAAGTGCCCATTGCGTGCTTCTACGATCCACCAGGTTTTCGTAACGAGACGACTATCATTAGCCTGTAACTGACCTCTGGGCAAAAAGGCTGCCATTTTAAAATTAATACCTAATCTATTTAAAGCTGGAATAGCATACAAGTACCCGCGGTCGAGAATGAAAATATCTCCTTCATTAAACCATTCACGCATTTCATTCACATCTCTATTAAATTCACTTATAAGTATGTTAGCATCGTTGTTTTCAGAATTTGAGAAATATGGCCCTTGAATGTCTAGAATAAATCCGCTCGGGGCAACAAGCAGAGATGGCTTGATAAGATGTTTACCCTTATAAGTACAGTAGGACTGTCGCAAAAATTTAAAACAAGAACTTTTCTCTATTTCTAGATAAGTACAGTCATTATACACTATAACTTGAGGTCGATCCAGGTTTTGATTATATAGACGATTTGCAAAAGGAGTTACATGATTTTCGATGTAGCTGTCTCTTGTTGTAGCAGTAAATCCAATATTTTGTGGTACAAATCTTGCAGAAAGAGAATGTCTAACTAGAGATATAGCTAAACTGGCTTGTTGTCTTGTGGAATAATTAAAAATAACCGCTAAAAAATTATCACTAAGACCTTGTCGTAACTTGCACAGGAATGCTAAGAGGTCTTTTTTACTTACATATCTCAAAGAATTTCCTGTTCTAACGGGGTCACAAAAGTTGAAAAGATTATTAAATTGATCTTTGGTTATAGGAGAAACTGCTTTAAATTGAGAATCTGTGAAGTTATTTTCGTCTTCGTAAGCCGTGTGGTAGCTTTTTTTCTTAATTTCCTTACGTAATGCTTGTAAAAAAATATAAATCTCATTACCTGCTAATAATGGCCGATTTACATATCGTAACCCAGGGAGCAGAAACTCAAACAGATTACCATTCTCATCCAAATGAATATTACAGCAGTACATATTTTCTCTCTCAACAAAAATATTAATTCTACCTTTCATAGATATTTTATGTATATCATTCCCATCGTTACAAATGCAGCATAAGTGAGTTGACCTTTGTAGCACATAAGCAAACAATTTGGATTATTGTCTATTGCTTGAATTTCCCATACAATAGAAATATTGCAGGCATTGCAGATTCGAGTTTCTTCTATTATGACCCGCTCTGGTAGATTTGTTTCGCGGCGACGTGCAATCACAATTTCCTGCTTTCTTGCATTTACCTCACCACTTATTTTCACCATAACCCTAGGAACTAAAGCATTTCCACAAGCAAAACATGGAATTCGATTCATTTTTCACATAAACTCTTCAACGATTTTAATTCAAAAAGTAGATTTGCAAGTAAGCATCAACAATATCACTTAATTAGTGGATTAATTTTTGACGTTTCCTAGCCACCTACTATATTGTTGTTATTTTATAAGTTTGGGAATAGAAAAACATAATAATTGTAGTATGAAAAACGGAAAGAAAAGTGCAAAATCAGAAAAAAATCTAGTTGTACGAATAAAAGCAGAAGAAAAAGCGCAGTACCACATTACAGTTTTGGTTTAAACGAATAAGTAAATACTAAATATAACTTTATAAGAAAATAGTGAGCATAATAAATGAAGCACATCTAACCTTTCTATCTGTCAATCTCAAAAAGCTTTGTATTTCGCAACGACATCAGTATAAACACATCGTGACTATTATGTAGGTATATACAGTTAGCAAATAGTTTATTTTAATATAGACATTTCAATTAAGTTATCAGAAAATTAACTAGGAAGTATAATAATACTCAATTAAATCTATTAAAGAAATGAAACGCTCTGTATAACGGACGTCTAGGGACTTAACTTGCAATAATAATTTAAATTATATATATATATATATATATATATATATATATATATATATATATATATATATATATCTATATATGTATGTGTTAACTTCCATTCACCAAAATATCAAAACAATACCACCGTATAATTCTTTTCAGATACATATATGTATATCAGGTGTATGTACAAAATAATGAATGTAAAGAAATGGTTGTAACCAGTAGCACAAAAGAATAAGATTTCACTAAGTTTTGCGTTAATATTGGCAAAAATGTCCATTTTGTGATATATTGAAAGTATCAAATAGTGATATTGCAGACCCTGTGTATCAAAAACTGTTGAGCTTTGAGCTTTCGGGCAATGAAGACATTTGATCAATTGGTCAAGTTCTAGAACATATCAAAATTTGGTTAAATTCTGACCGAAAGGTATTTTACATTTAAAACGTGCCCCCTCCTTTATTGTTTAGAGTTATAAAGATTAGAAGTACAATGATTAAAACTAACATTTTCTCCAAAATAAAATTCGCCAGAGGTTACAGTGGAGGTCTCGCTGCGTTCTAAGGAAATGATCTTTAATTCTTCCTCTTCTACATGGACTTCTGTACTCGTAGCACTTGCACTAGGTACAAAAATGTTCAAGGCTGTCTCTTTTTTTGTTGCTGGAGTGTCTTCAATATAACGCTCAGATACAGTGCTGGATTTCCAGCCACCGTGGCGCTTCAAGCACATTAAATCTGCGCCGCCGTCCACCAACAGTGTAGCTGAGGTTGTTCTTAGACAATGCCCTGTGTATTCACCGCTCTTGAGCATTTTCCATATTTCAAAAAAAATCGGCGATCATTCATATCTCGTGAGCGCAAAGCAACATGTTTGTTATATAAAGTTAAGAAAGAGAATCCCCTACAACTGCAAATGATTTAATTTTTTTTGTTTTGCTATCTGGAATTTTAATATGTAGCAGAGTTTTCAGGTTCTCAATGCCGTCTACCTTCATCTTCACCAATTCATCGCAACGTCATGCTCCTGAGATACCAATAATCAAAACTATATTAAAAAAATACAATATATAAAGACTTGTTTTCATTCTATTTCCAAAACTTACCTTCATTGCCAAGTATTTTTCGTCCGACGCTTCCGATAAAAATTTGTTAAATTGGTCTTTTGTAAATACTTTGGCCTGCTTTGGAGTTTATCCTTCATTCTGCTTCTTTAGATATGCACGAAGTTTCAAGTATTTGCTTATATCTACGCCATGTCGAATGCTCAATAATGATTTTATCATCGAATATTGGGACCACATTGTGAGCTTTTCATTTTCATTTTTGTTGCTAATTCGACAAAATAAGCTAACATTGCGGTTTCAGAGTAGCTTTTAATATTTTTTTCATCGCACCATTTTATAAATTGCTGAAAAGCGCGTTCATAGATTTTGCTCGATCTTGTAGGTAATAGATGATTTATTGCTGTATTAGCCGCTTCAGTAATTTCTGACGGCGTGTAATTCTCCAAATCCATCATACTCGTAACAATGTAATATTTTAATTTACACAAATAGGAACAAGAAGTTTAATAAAATACTTACAATAACACGGAGAATCTTCACAATTTTCAACTTGTTTAATGCATTGTTTTCAACGAAAACTAGCAACGTCTACTGCTGCTTGCCAGAGCACGCTAAGTAAATCTAACTATTCGTCATTTTCACAACCTAATTATTTTTTCTTATTTCACAATTAAGTGTAAAAAACGTCTGAAGAAAAAATAGTATATTTTATGCGGAACACAGTGACTTTTTGTGGGTCACCCGTATTTGCCGGTCTCACTACGTTCGTCCGTCAAGCCTACAGATTCGCCACAAAAAGTGTCACTTTAGCTCCTTATAAAATAATATACTATTTTTGCACGATTGAGCTTTTTCGTTTATTTGCCATATCTATTTCCAAGACGTAGGATATGTTTACTGGTTGCGAGACCCAACTCGTCGGTAAGTATTTACTTACCGACGTCTTTTACTTACCAACGTAAAATTATATATACTATATTTCACAACAATAAGAACAAAAAATTTGAACATTTCTATTTAAAACGCCACTTTTGACTGTTCGTTTATTTAGTAGAAATTAAATAATTTCAATTGTGATAAATTTAATACAATCGTGCAAAAACAGTATTAGCATTACGAACATTAAGGGTTGTACCGGTCTCCAACCAAATTGGAGGCCGTCGACCGGTAAACGTCCCTTACTGTTCTTGATATTCAATTTGCTATTTTTTTTATTATAAATTAAATCATTTCAGGTGGAAAAATTGATAAAAGTTGCAATTAGTTTGTTATTCTCAAGATGTATAACAAGCCTTCTAGAAGCATAATTTGAAGTCGACATAATTCTTGTAGATACTTTACGATAACATAAATATCGATACATTTGTGATTATTTCATTTTTGTAGAAGAAAGTGTGTACAGTGTAATTAATATATTTAGAAGTTCAACGAAATTATAGATGTTTAATATTTTAATTTAGCACATAGTTTAAGTAGATTTCATATTGCTCCAAGTTAAATGAAAAGAAATTTACAAAACAGTACATGTATTCCGTCCACCTATTGTAGAGTTATCAATATGTTATTTAAAAATTAGAATATTTATGTTACTTTGGAATCAAAACATTTGAATTAAAAAAAATTATTCACTATCAGTGTCACTCTCAGGAGCGGAATCGTTGACAGACATAATTAATTGTTGAACAACCTCAAAATGTTTTTAAATTTCCCACCACTCCAACCTAGACACTTCGACATGTTTAATGCATTTCTGCCAATATATCCTATCAATTCGTTGCAAGGATTCTATCCATATTTATTTTACATGGTCATCGTTAAATTTGGAATTGTGTCTTCCTATATTTTTGTTGTAATCTTCTTTGCAGTTTGGCCACACCAGTATAATTGGATTAAATTGACAGTAATGCGGTGGTAACCGTAATACTCTGTGTCCATTCTTGTGTGCTATTTCATCTATTTCGTACACCTTTGGTATCGCATTATCTTCATAAGCTATTTTGTGCTTTAATAGAAAATTACATATTTCTTCCTTCTTAGATTAATTATTTGTTTTTTTCTAGAAGTTTGGAATGATAACTAACATTGTTCATTACAATTAAACATTTAAGTTTGCAATTAAATTATTTTCAAACCATTTTGTAAATAACTCCGCACTCATATTAACTATAAATCTAAAAAATACAGTTATTTCATTAGGAATTATAATGTAATAACTAAATTACAACAAACCTTTTTCCTTCGCTCATTGGCTGCTTCTTCACGCTTTCCTTAGATTTATCACGCCAGCTTCTTTTGTGCGATCCTCGACTGCAAATCCAAGTTTCATCTTAGAATACAGGATTGTATAGTTTTTCTTTATTTTTGTAATATTCTCGTAATAATCGTGCACGATTGGCAGCAATATGTGATTGTTCCAGAAAACCTCTCTACCATCCTCTACTTGAGATGAAAAGCCAATAGAATATAAGAGACGTCTTAAACTTGATCTACTGAAATCGAAAACTTGACTATTGCTTAATTCTTTGTTAATAATGCCAGCGTAACTTGTATACCTAAAAAATAAGTATAGTAGTATACATGCCTTGCATGTTTGTATTTACATTTTGAATGCAAATTTTTCTCTTTACAGCATCCTTCACATAGTCAACCGCTTAGCTGGTGACTATGGAGGTATATTTACTTTTTGGCTTCTTTAACTCTTTTTTTTTAAAAACGAAAAGGAAAAGACCACGTATTTCATTCCCTCCCCAAGGGGTAGGGCGGGCTGCTCGAGCTTTCCTAGCTCCTTCAGCCACAATCACGGATTCCCAGCATACATATATACATTACATATATATGAATGGTAGAATTAAGGATGGGTGTGGTCAGGATAGGATCGGAAGGAACGGAGTTAGGGTTCTGAGGGAGAAAATAGTATCCCAGCATTCGTCTAAGTAGCCGTACATGGTGTGCATATACGCAGTGACCATGCCGCTACATGTGTATGAGGAAAATCGTCTTTTTTTATACCAACCCCACATGCTTCAGACGTGCGCTAAAAGTAGTCCTTCCAAGTGTCACATTTTACACCATAATGTACTACATACCTGCATAACAAATTCAAATGGAACGTCAAAACATTGTGAAGGAAACATCTAATGTTATAGATATTCTCAACAATGAATTAATAAAACCATAATAAATTTGTAGGATAAAGTGTAGATATTTTTTTTATAAAAACGATAATTTATGATTCACCAATTACCTTGATTTTCGCTGCCCACTTCACAGCATTGTAGTAAGACTACTAAATGAAACAAAAAGGAAAGGTCGCGTAACAAAATCGACCCATTCATATTCAACGTGGAATTTATGAAATTAATTAATTAATTGCATATTTACTTTTGGAACTTATTCGAGTAGCTTAAAGGTCCTTGATCGTTATTATTCATTAGAATTTGTTTGTTTTTGAAGATCTCTAAACTTTCATAACAATCAAGTTCGTGCTTATTACTAACATGTTTGGTTAAGGATGCCTTATCTACTACATGATTTTTATCAAACGTAAGTAGGGCTACAGCAGACTACAACGTTTGTATTTTATATGAGCTAAATTTTCTTTAAAACGAATTTCGATAGGTCGTTTAGTTTAACCCACATATATCTGTTCACAGTTTTTATAATTAATTTTATAAATGTCCGACGTATCCTGCTTATCCACTTGATCTTTTGAATTGCTTAAAAGAGTTTGCAAACTATTATCTGAAGTAGTAACTGTTTTCGAATTTTACATACTTTGTTTCTGTTTGTACTCTAGTGTTACCTAACGTAGTTGCATTCTTAACCCTCATCCTATGTGTTTATTTCCCAATTATATTCATAGTGCGCAATTCTTTATTATAATGCGGAACTGAAATAATTATTCAAATGCAGTTTTGATGAAATTGTTTATTCTTAATGGACGATGTGAGCAAATTATAGTAAGAACATGCAGGAAGTTTAATTAAATGTTCCCTGATTTACAACCTATGAACGAGAGAAAACAAAATAACTTCATTAATTATGGGTCGAAACTGAAACCAAACTATTTTCAGTGCATCAAATAATAATGAAAATACAGTAACAAAATAAGTAAAAAAATGAAATTATTTTGTAACCGTACAAACTTTCTCTCGTTCATCGGTTGTAAATCACGGTACATTACATTAAACTTCCTGCATGTTCTTGCCATAATTTGATCATATTATCCATGAAGAATAAACAGTTTCATCAAAACTTCATTTGAATATTTATTTCTCCCCATTCTTAATCTTTCAATTCACTATTGTTGATTTGTACCGAACATCCTATTAATAATCCATTAACTGTCAAATTTTAATAATGACATGTCCCACCTTGATGTTTGTGATTTAAAATCACAATAATAAAAATAATGATTCCTTAAAACCATGACATGTTATGGGAGATTGCATTGAATGTGAAGTTTTAGTCCAATTACAATATCATGCATGACCACCAATCATGGAAGCCTGTAATGAATCTTATTTGCTGACACCAGGAAAGATAACTAACAACTCAAATTAACTCCTACCATAAGAACCCATTCCCTTGATTCCACCTCCTATTGCAATTATAATGGGTGTACCATCTTCGTTTAATTTTACATGTTCTATTTCTTCTTTCGCAACTGTACCCATTAACTGCTTGTTTAAGTTATGAACAATAAAATATCAACAGATATTCGTGGTTCTTGCACAACTGCAAAAAGTTCTACAAACTGACTGTAGCCAATACCAATTGATAAACATTCTACAACGCTTGCAATATTTGTTGAACCGACTAGCGCATCACAACTGTTCGTGTTTACGGTATTAAATTTTACGTTGAAATGTGAGAAAATTTTCCAAACTAATCAAGTCTTCTGGTGTAAGATCGACGTCAAAAAACGGATGTGGCCAACACATAACTTTTTTATGCACACATCTGCTTTATTAGCAACTAAGGGCAAACGTTAATCAGTACCGCTACAGACCTACAACGCTACAAAATGAAATAATACGTTTTCTAGAATAATTATGCAACCTCCTTTGTAATACGTTCACAATGAAAATAGGCAACGTTGTAAAAACAACAATAAAGATTTATGAAGTATTGTATAAAGAAGATGTGTTAGTTGAGGCTTAGTACTGAGAAGGACTGTTTTCGCACTCGAGTTGAATTCATGTGATATGATTTTTTTCCAAGCACTTTGCTCTCAGATTAGAACTTGGTACCTTTCACTTACAAGTCTGACACCTTCACCACTGAGACACTGAGTAACTCAATATATATATATATATATATATATATATATATATATATATATATATATATATATATATATATATATATATATTTGCGCAGTAGTTTATTACACACGTTGCGCTTATTGTAATCCATGGGGGTTTCATTTCCACGCTAGCTTGGCTTATTGGATTTTCTCCTAATGCGATGTATGTAGCTTCTTTGATTTTCTGGGGAGTTGTATTCTCGTCATTTGCAACTATTTGTATGTTATCCCATTGGATGCGGTGGTTTTGGTTCCAGACATGTTCGGCGATTCTTGATCTTTCTGTTTCGCCCTTGCGGACGTTGTTCTTATGTTCCTGAGTTCTCACTTTCAGTGGTCTTGTTATGTATCGTGATTCTATCACGATTATGTTTTGTTGGGTATTGCCATAGTTATAAGATGTTGAATGCCAAGAAAATAATAAGTAGTATTTTTATAAATAAATAATGTTTTTATAATAAAAACACATATGTAATTCCAGATACAAGAACATCTAGTACTAGTATTACAAAATATACAAGATTTTGACGACGAGTAAAAGCAAGAAAGAACCCTTATACAATTTAAATTGAAGAATTGAAATGTTCATTTTGTAATTACCATTTCAATAGTGAACAAGAAATGTCAAATACCAATGGACACCAATTCCAATTTCAGTTACGATATTATTGATCAGTTCGAAATTTTTCAAATAGAGACTTTACCGATTACTTTACATGAGCTAGAAAAAGAAACAATGAGTGACAATCAATTACAAAAATTACTTAAAGGTTTACAAAATGGTTTTGAAGTTGGATCTCAACTGCCCTGAACGTAACTATCGAAAAAATAACCCTACGAAAGTTTCTAGGCATCACTGGCAATAACCATCATCACCTTTTGAAAGAGTTCATATTGATGTTGCTGGACCATTTATGAATAACTATTGTTTCATTTTAGTCGACGCTTATTCACGGTTGTCAGAAATTCATTTAGTTAAAGATACAACTAGTCAAAGTGCAATAAAAATTTTACGTAAAATTTTGGCATTCCAGAATTTTTATAGTCTGATAATGCGCAGTCATTTGTGTCACACGAATTTAAAAGATTTCTTAAGAAAACGGTATTTTTCATAAATTAGTGCACCATACGATTATGCTACAAATGGTTTGGCAAAAAGATACATTCAGTCAGTTAAGAAGTCAATTAAAACTTTGAAAAATAAATTTTTATTTCATTATCGTATAACTCCTAGTACTGTAACGGGTCTTCCCTTCAACTTTGATGTTTGGTGGACAAATTAGATCTCGACTAGATATTTTTAAACCAAAATTAATTAACAAGTTTCAAACGAAATCTAAAGAAATTAAAAAGTTTACAGAGGGTCACGAATAAATGGCAGTTTGGCAGAGAGAAAAAATATAAGGCTAGTTACATTATCTTATAGAGTTCGACGATGTACGTTGTTGGAAACGTCATAAGAATAATAGACAAAAATACACCTACCATGTCTGAGTCAGTTCTATATTATCAAATTTTACTTCTGCATCCAATTCTGTTCCAAGTGGCGGTTTGCGTCATTCACCATGTTTGGTACAAGAGTAGGTTGTATAGATTATTATTTTTTTGATCAGTGAGAGAAGAAACTATTATGTATCGTGATTCTATCACGATTATGTTTTGTTGGGTATTGCCATAGTTATGAGATGTTGAATGTCAAGAAAATTATAAACAATGTTTTATAAATAAATAATGTTTTTATAATAAAAACATATATTTAATTCTAGATACAAGAACATCTAGTACAAAATACGCAATAGGTCTACTGTTCTCTCCTATGTATACTCTACCGCATTCGCGTGATAGGTTGTATACACAATTCTTGGAATTCTGGTCTTCATTGTGTGGTTTGGTTTTGGTTAGTATTCCCCTGAGCGTTCTGGTCGATTTGAAGGCAGTGCATATTCAATACAGAGAATTCGAGAATATAATCATAATTAAATCTTAAACTAAGGGTTATCTATTATTATCAAAATACACTTTCTATTATTGTTATGATCATATGATCCCATTAATTAAGAAACTGGGAATAACTACATTTTCGATTAACAATTGCAAGACAGGTAATTATTATTAATGGTAATAATTTGTTGATTGATTTAGGATTTTCAAGGTCAAAGAATAACTCCCAATTTTATCATTCCATTGTTTATCTTATTTATTACTTAATCTCTTAATGATGTAGGAGTGTTGAGCCAGCCCCAAGTACACCTTACTAAGATAAATTTGGTAAATAGCAAGACGCGCCTCAAATTAGTGTTTACAAAATGTGATAAACTTCAAACTAAAAAATGAAAATTATTAAATTAAAAATTAATTATTGTGTACATTTTATTTTGTAGTGTTATTGCGTTGGATAAACATTCATTCGTAAATATATTAAAGTATAAAGAGCGGTATGTCGTATTCCTAATTATTACTGCCTTTGTTAAATTTTAAAGTAGTAACCAAGTTTAGAGCTAATTCTACTTTCTCATTGTAACTATAGAAGGTTATGCATTGTGTGTGCGTGTGCATTTCGTGTGACGTGTGCGTGTGCGTTGCGTGTGGTGATGCGTGTGCGTGTGCGTGCTGGTGTGCGTGTGTGTCGTGTGCGTGTGCGTGTGCGTGGCGTGTGTGTGCGTGTGCGTGTGCGTGTGCGTGTGCGTGTGCGTGTGCGTGTGCGTGTGCGTGCGTGTGGCGTGTGCGTGTGCGTGCGTGCGTGCGCGTGTGCGTGTGCGTGTGCGTGTGCGTGTGCGTGTGCGTGTGCGTGTGCGTGTGCGTGTGAGTGTGCGTGTGCGTGTGCGTGAGCGTGTGAGTGTGCATATGCTTGAACGTGTGCGTGTAGGTGCGTGCTTGCGTGTGTGCTGCTTCGACACTGCGTCTGTGTGTCCGTGTGTTAAAGTGCGCGGTGAGTTCGTGTGAGTGTGCTCCTGTGTACGTTTGTTCGTGTGTGAATGTGTTCGTGTATGCGTGAGTGCGTATGCGCGTGTGTGCGTGTGCGTGAACGGGTGTGTTCATGTGTAGGTGTGTTGGTGTTAAGTGTGTATATGTATGGATGCAGGAGTGTGTGCGTTTGTGCGTGTGTTTGTGTATGCGGATGTGCGCGTGTTCGTATGTGCGTGTGTTTTTTGTGATTGTGGACCTGAACAGGCTAAATTAGGCCTATCGTGCTAAAGCACTCAGGAACACTTAGGAGGATGGATAGAGGGATAATGCATTGTGCTTGTATGTGTGTGTGTGTGTGTGTGTGTGTGTGTGTGTGTGTGTGTGTGTGTGTGTGTGTGTGTGTGTGTGTGTGTGTGTGTGTGTGTGTGTGTGTGTGTGCATGTGTGCGTGTCTGCGTGTGAGCGTGTATGAGCGTGTCTGCGTGTGTAGATATTGTACTTGTAGCACGTATTGAATTTCGTATTTAAGCTTCTTCATTTTCTTAGCTGCTGTATATATATATATATATATATATATATATATATATATATATATATACCCTATCTTAAAAAGTGTAATTTGAACTTATTCGCAATAATGCAAATTCAAGAACAAAGCAATCGCTAAGTGTTGTATCTTGACTTTACTGACAATGATGATGCTATTACCCAAATTAATTGCTTGCCTTACGTTGACTTGCCTGGCAATAATTAAAACGTTAGAATTTATTTACAAGTCTGATATTTAATTACTCGCACACGGCCAAATCTGAACAAAAGAGTTGGCCGTCTAGTGGTAGCTGTTTTGTATTATTTATGTTAGATAGGCTTGATGAGGTTAAGTGTTGCATCAAGCGGGACAGGTAAACAATGAAACTACTCTAATTGGAATTAACGAGCATTACGCAATTGATGGTTCAACCCGTTAATTTACTACGTTGGAAACGAACCACCAAGAAAACCCACTTTATTCGTAAATAATTAATTGCACAATTGTACATTAATAAGTCAAATAACAAAAAAACAATGAAAGGGTTCAATATTTAATAAACACCATTAAATCAGGTTAAAGTGCGTACAAAATTAATACATTAAGGAACACAAAGTAAAAAGCAGCTTAGTAAACACATAAACATAATAAAAAAAACAAACAGAGAAATCACATCCACAGTTGTGTTATAAATAAATCCGAACAAAAGTCGTAATACCAAACATGTGGCCCTATAAAACAAATCATGTCGGTCTTTAAGTAAATAAGAAAGTAGTAATGCAGATTACGGTAAATATAAAATATAACAAACAGTAAAATTAAACGGGTAGCAATAAGGCAACTGCAATGCAAGGGCAAAGAAAATAGGCGAGGAACGTACACAATCGTTTAGTGACTAATAAAGCACAAAATACATGCGCACAATTACAATAAATACATATAAAGAGAAATTCGTTCGCAGGCAAACAATTATAATTAAATACACTGAATCAAAGACACAAAAAAAACAAAGCCTTACAGGGTATGTGCAAATAAATCATAACAACGTAACCGATACACAAGCTAGAGTGACTGCATTAGAAAATACAGCTCCCTTTTCTCAGTCTACACGTTCATGTATACAAAACAATAAAAAACAGTAAAAATGGAATTCGAGGTGTTTTAAGGTCATCTGGGCCCGTGTGTCCGTCAACCCTCGGTATTGCCTATTTACAATTCTACCCGGGATTTATCTTTACAAGTTTGTTCACGCCCATCTCTACAAATATAAACAGTCAACACTGCCAAGTCACACTAACACTGAGAAGGGTTACGGTACTATCTAAAACGCACCCCTTTTATTTTAACAGGTTTCAACTTAAGTAGCCGGTGCTCGTAATTAGATACTTCTTGCAAGGCAAAGATTGATTTATAATATGTTACATAGGCTGGTTGCATTGGTTGCTAGGAGCTTTAATTACATTAGAATACCTACTTACACTTGAATATATTCCCTTTAGTTAAGCATTTTAACACAAACACGACGAGTTAAGATACGCGGTTTTAGTTATTTTCCTAAAATATACACGCTCTAATGTATTTATAGACACAACGGTTTACAATAAGGGTTTATAAGTAAACAATCCAATCAATCCGGCTCAATCAAAACTGTAAACGCAACTGCCTTCCCCTCCGACTTCAACTACCTATATCTACTCCCTAAATCAACCCCCGTTTTTCAAAAGTAATTTAAAAAAACAGAAATGATTGCGTGGGAAGACTTTTCATATTCATTATTGAACGAAATCTTAATTTTAAAAATATGCACTCGTCCGTAGAAAAACCTACATCTAATTTCCTAGAACCAAACAAAGATGTTTTTTGATTTGCGGTGTGTTCCGAAGTAATTAATTATTAACTAGTGATGTTTTTACACTGAGAATGTGCGCCTAGAAGTTTTCAACGATTCGTCACGCCAGTTTCGGCAAAACACCTGTTTCTGTACCCTAATATATGTGTTCTTTTCGTTTTCAACCCTTACTGAAATGTCAATTTCGTACATTCCAATATTTCTTACATAAAACACATATTACGGTAATAAAAGTTTCTCGGTACACTACCTACAATATATATATATATATATATATATATATATATATATATATATATATATATATATATATATATATATATATATATATATATATATATATATATCAGCGTCATTTGGCGAAAAATTCCTAAGGTGGAATTGAAGTATTCATTAATTTTTTTTCTGAAAAACGATCAAGTTTATAGGAATATTTTTAGGCATTTTGTTTATAAGCTGCTGGCCACTCGAATTTACACGTAGTGATTTTTAGGCAAAATTTAAAGTTAAATATTTTCAATAGGAAAGCAAATTTTTGAGCGCGGCTTGCAAATTTTAAGAGCTAGTTTTTTCGGATTCAGCTGCATGACGTATATTTATCGTAGGACCATAGGTTTATTATATGCGGGGTGATCAATGAAGTCTTGCAAAGAAAATGAAAAAGGTTGTATGAGTAAAATTTCAGCGAAAAATTTTTTTGGCCGTTGCAGTATGGTTCTTTACTAAGGTAACATCAATATCTCTAGATGTTTTTGTCAGTTTTTGGATTAAGGCCCTTACGCCTTGCACACACTACTCAACATAAAATTTGGGTAGCAAAATTTTTAAAATGCTATAACTTGGCATTGCATTGACGGTTCTTGTTGATTTTTGAGGATTTGGAATCCTTGCTTCACGTAAATTTTCTGTGGTCTAAGCATTTTATTTGAGGGTTAATATTTACACATTATACCGGGTCGATAATAAATAAAAACGTAGGGTTTGGCATTATTTAAGTTTTTGTAAAAATAAATTCTCACCTCAAGTTGTTTTTATTTAATGTTCTTTTCGCTGTTCTGTCCGAAACTCACACCCCACTTTGTTGTCTCAAAGAGTCATTCAGTTTTACAGAGTTCTTTGTCCACCTCCATGCCCATAGTTATGATCGGGTGTAATTTCTACGCGACGCGTCAATTTCAATGTAGGCATTGGAAAAAACATTTGTTGCTATGGAATTAAAAACTGTTAACATTATTTTATAAATAATCTGACACATTTCACATGTTATAATTTTGTCAATTTTAATTAATCTGAGGGGTTTAAGAACGGCAGAAAGGGAAAATTGCATTCGACTTCTCACCGAAGGAATGTCAAAGGAGCAAATTGCGCACATTTACAATGTTAGCCGAAAGACAATTTATAATTTGAACCGTGTCGTCGAAACTACTGGTGATCATAATTATGGGCATGGGGGTGAACATGCGCTTCACTAACCCCACCAGTTAAAGTTTTTACTTTATTTAAGGTTTCGGGTCCTTGATTCTCGACTAGTGGCGTGTGCGGGTGGTAGCGCGTCATTAGCTTTTGGTGTTGAGGTCTTTCCTGACCGACGTCACCACATTTTCCGTACTTCTTCGTACATTTTCTTGTTATTTTTTAAATTTTAATAATTTCATTTATTAGCTTAGTGTTTGGAATCTCCGCTTTGGTGATCTCCGAGTCCAAATTTTAAGAGGGGGTGTGTAACAACCTTTTTTGGTGGTTGTATTAATAAATACATTAATCTAAGATCATTAATTTATTTGGCTTAAAATTAGAGGAGTTTTTAATTATTTTCATATAAAATTGAAAACTGGCAACTTAATTTGCACTTCATATAACATATCTTTTGTGTGTAATATTACATAAATAGTTTTAGTTCCCTTTCTTAAAAAATTGGATTTATATTATGTAACAGCGCAACGCAAGAAAACTTTTACGCTTGAGTTATTGAGAAAGCTTTTCTTAGTTTAGTTGATGCTGACTGTTAACAGCAATAAGTATGATTTTTATTTAATTTTTTAATATGTGCCATCAAGAAAATTTTGATGGTAAGCTTTTTTTCTCATTGTATTTAAAAACTAAGCATTTGTTTGTTTTAGGCACGTTAGGTGGCACGTTATGGCACATTAATTTGAACGTTAATTTGCACTTTTCAATACTTATTTTTAAAGTATGCATTTTTTAAGTACTTAATATACTAATCTTTACTGACACGTATATATTTTTAAAATATATTATCTAAATGGCAAGTTTACATAAGTTACCCGAACAACGCCAGTTCTGCATTCTGTTACCAATAAATTTGGCGAATTAAACTACAAGGAAATTCCATAAAGCAAGCATTGACTTCACCACAGAAACCCTTCTGTTCATAGTACCTGTATCAGTTTATAAACAGAACATTTAAAAGGTAAAGTTTTTTATACTTTAGTTTAAGTCTCCTGAATATTTTTCACATTTTCAACCATTTATTAAAATAAACTTATGTAATTTGTTATTTTATTTTCATTTCTGTTAAATGTTTTTAGTATTCATTATTTAGGGTTTTGTTATTTTCCTGATTTAAAGATAACATGGCGCTCGAGAATTTATTATTTTATACATAATTTTTAATAACTTCTTATGCCATTAAGTGGGAACAATCAAGCATAAAGAGGCAACTAGCAACTCAGGTAGGTTAATTTAATTATTTATTAGAACTCTCCCTATCTCAATCTACCACTGAGTCAGAGGCACATTATTATACAACATTAGTATTTTTGTTATAATTTTGATCTTCCGTTTGAAGCTAATTATTGTTATAAGGTCTAAGGGCCTTAATCCAAAAACTGACAAAAACGTCTAGAGATATTGATGTCACCTTAGTAACGAACATATTGCAACGACCAAAAAATTTTTTTGCGGAAATTTCACACATACAAACTTTTTGATTTTTTGTATGACTTCATTGATCACCCCATATATAATAAACCTATGGTCCTACGATAAATATACGTCAAGCAGCTTAATTCGAAAAAAACTAGCTCTTAAAATTTGCAAGCCGCTTTCAAAAATTTGCATCCCTATTGAAAATATTTAACTTTAAATTTTGCCTAAAAATCACTATGTGTAAGTTCGAGTGGCCAGCAGTTTAGTTGATTCAATTTTATGGAATTTCTTGATCCGAAACCAAATAAGACTTAAATATTAACAAAATAAGGTTAAAACGCGTAACCTGTATTTACAATACACGAGCAGCTTTGTAATTTTTTAATTTGTCATGTAAATGTTTATTAATGTCTATCTATACATGAGTATTTACACGCACGCTTACGCATACGCACACACAGACATCCAATCGAAAATGGTGTAGATGTTTTTCAAAGTTCTGAAAACTTGCAAAGCTTCCGACCATCTGCTTTGAGGCGCAAAAAAAGATTATGACAAAGGATCATTAAATCATGTTGGGGTCGCCCATTTCAAACCACTCATGGATGAGTGCGTCTGTGCGTATATGGATAATTTTAATGGAACGATGTTTTGAGATACCATCAAGTTTTTATTAAAATGTGTTCATAAATTTAGGTACCTTATGTAAGGCGCTAAAGTACCTATTGTTAGTTTTTCTAAAACTAGTAACTTTAGAGTAAAACTTGTAGAGACTTATTTGAAGATAATAGGATAATATATAAGTTTTCTTAGTGAACTTTTTCCGTATAGTAATTTAATTTCATATGTAACAAATCTTTTGTATAGATGCCTGCTGTATTTTTCCAAAACATTACTTTTTGGAACGACTCGAGTGCTATTACGACAATTAAAGGCATAAACACTTGTGTTAGGTACGACGAAAATCAATATCAATAAGCAAACGGTTTTAGTACATACGCGTTTTCACTGCACTCATTTGTTCAATTGTTTTTAATTTCTAGGTATTTTTTCGTTTGTCACCTTTACTGTTTTGCTTATTTCTTACTATTCGACTATAACATTTTTAATCTCCTTTAATTTCATAAATAATGTTGTTCAATGTTCAATCAATAATACACCATTAGTCCAATTTTCAGGGGTGGAAGCCCTTCCAGTGGATCTCCATTTTAAAAAGTAGATTTAAATACTTGCTCGGTTATATCTCGATAACCGTGAGACTGACAGACATTTTTCTTATTAACAACTACCTAATGTAGAACTTTTATCAATTAACAACCTTTTTTGCGTTAAGTTTATTTCCTAGACATAATAAAGCTTTTCTACATACGTTCTACAACTCAATTTTCTTGACAAAAGAAAACCTAGTTTTCATCAAATTTACTTTATATCGAAAGCTTTTATATTGTGTGTAATGAAAGGCTCAAACATCCGTAACATTCATATTACTTGCATTACAATCCGGGTTTAGAATGTCGCTTAAGTCGTTTTATCAACTGAACGCAATTTTAGGAAGCAAATATTTTGACGTCCAATAACTTTAATATAAAATTACAGTTGCACACTGAGTTAATTAAACGTTAATAGGTTCTGAATCCTTATTGTAGAATGTAGAAAATGCTTTAAGTTTATATTGTCTTTTGAGATGAGAAGAAAAATATTCACCAGAATTCATATTTAAATTTTCATGTTGGTCTTTTTTGTATATTTTGGAAATATGGGGTAAGAGCAATATTTACTAATAATTGATCATCAACAATAGAAATTATTCATCTTATTGGTTTCGGTAGAACATTTTTCAATAATATTAAATACATCAGCACTAATTCTTTTCACGTAGTCCGAGAATTGAAAAACAGATGCCCATTTTCGTTCCAATAACACTGCTGTAAGTTTCATGCTATTCCTATCATGAGTTAAGATTTCTAAAATTGTTTCAAAGACTACGTGAAGGATTTTACGATATTACATGAATAACGATTTATATTTTAATGTCATTATTGGCCTTGCTATTTATGTGCATCTCGTTATCTACTTTGCTGTTATAGAATGTTAAGAAATGTTTTGCTGTGTAAACTTATATTTTTCCACCATTTTCATGTATCATACATGGAAAATGGTATTAAGATCGGTTTTATATAGACCGACTCTTTTATTCACCTTTCTTCGAGTTTTAGGATCAAAAAAGCAAAACAACAAATGTGAAATATTCATCCTCCCGGCCGCATGTACGATAACTGAAGAAAGGGGAAACCAGTCGAACTGAAATAATTACAGTGTGTATAGTTAGGTGAAGGTGTTAGTATGGCTCATTTGTGATCGATTGAGCCATATTTACCTATATTCAAAAATCAACGGGTTTCGAGATTTTGTGATTTTGTAGTAATTCCCTATTTTCGTTCAGCTTAAGCCGATTCTGTAGGAATTGATCCTTTTAAATAGTAATTTAGGTCAAGTTTTCGATAGTAGAATATGTATCTTACTTAAAGTGAGAACTGAGAATTTTATTCAATAATTTTACATTTTGTGTTCAAAATGACCGCCACCGTCTCTTATACAAGCGTGAGCTCTCTTTCTTATTTCTTGACAGGTAAGTTTTCTTTCAAAATCATTCTTCATTCTTCTCGCTCCTTCTTGTATCCTTTGTATTAATTGCTCACAAGTATGAATTTCAGTCGCATAGACCAATTCCCCATATGTGAAAATTTAATGGCGTAAATCCGGGCTTCCAACCCGGCCACACAATTGGTCCTTGCCTACTTATAAACCGGTTTAAAAACCATCTATTCAACAACGCACGAACATTTAAGCAATGATGTGCTAGACAACCGTCCTGTTGGAAAATTATGTATTGTGTATCAATGATAGGTATATCATCCAAAAATTCTTCCTTGTGGTTTCTCAGAAATTCTTCATATCCTTCCCCTGTCAAAACGTTAGGAAGAAAATATGGATCTATCATTTTATTACTTATTGGACCCATCCGAACATTCACACTAAATTTCCTTTTGAAAGGTGTTTCTTTTTAAATGTGGAGTTAATACCTTTCTACAAAATCTCGCTTGGTCTGTCCACAAAATTCTAGATAAAAATCTGGCATCTTTTTTTTCAGCATTTAAGATAAAATGACAAAATTGAAGTCTCCTGGTTAAATAATTTTTTTCTAACCCTTAAACTCGAGTATAATGGTATGGGTGTAGTCCATTCTTTTTCAACGCAGACCAAACTTGTTTTGGGAGGTCCCAATTTCAGCAAGCTTTGCGGGTACTAAGCGTGAGAGTATCTTCTACCGTTTGAAATATTGCTTCATCTAGGTCTGGAATCCCAAGTGCACCAGCATTTCTATTTTTTTTTAACAGTACCAGTTTCAACAATTCTGCGATAGGTTGAAGAAAGAGTTCGTCTGTTGGGAAATCTCCGTACGTATTCTCTTTGTGCAAGAGAATACGTAAAGACAATATCAGTATATTCAGCATTAGTAAATGTAGCCATCCCAAATAAAAACGAATGATAAATAATGAATAAATAAATGATAACAAACAATAATAACAGAACGAACAATAACGAAGAAAAATTAACTATACAAATTCAAAAATCACGAAAGTCACTAAAAAAGGCGAATTAATTTATGAAATGGCACAACAAATCAGTTTTGTTTTTTTTGTCTAGAAAGAGAGCGAGTTTGTATAAGAGACGGTGGTGGTCGTTTTGAACACAAAATGTAAAATTATTGAATACAATTCTCAGTTCTATTGAATCTAGGTTTCAATGATTTAGTTATTCTCAATTTAGAATTTTCGAGAGGTAGCGCGGTTGAAAAGCTTTTTTAAGCAACAGAATATTTGAAATCGATTCTGGTTTCTTTCACACTCTGACTTTAAACGTCTACAATTTTCTTTTATAACGATATTCCTCATACTTTTGTATATTTTAAGTGAAATGCATATTCTACTATAGAAAACTGGATTAAAATTACTGTTTAAAAGGATCAATTCCTACATAATCGACTGACACTGAACGAAAATAGGGAATTACTACAAATCTCAAATATCTCGAAAACCGTCGATTTTTTGATATGAGTAAATATGGCTAAATCGATCACAAATGAGCCATACTAACACCTCCTTGAAGGTTGGGATCTAACTTGGAATCACCCTGTATATTAGAGGACACAACACGTGCACTTCTCATACACATCTATTTTACTCTAAAAATAAGTGTCGTAAATGATATTGTGGTAATTGAGACAAGACATATTGAAGAGACAGTCCTAGATTCTATAACAACACCAGGCATTGTCTTCGTTTTGGATTCAAAAAATACTAATACAATTGACCACTAGTTTAAAAACACCATTTTCACAGTAAACTACTTTACAAAATACCAGTTTAAGACAAAAGAAATATTTCAGCATACTAGATACATTAGACTATGTTTACTATCATAAAACTTTATTTTATCAATTTACTGCGTTTATGGCACGCTATAAGGGAGGTGTGCCGCATAAAGGGCAAAATGGCGGACACTATCCGGTCTATGCTTACAGGTCTTTAAATCGACGGATAAAATCCATAATGGGGAGAAAGTGGTTTATCGCGAATTGTTCAAGTGACAGTTATACAAGTGAGCAAATTTCGATCTGCTCCATCTATTCAACCGAGCTAGTAGCGTAGTGGTATCAATTTACTGTGTTTATGGCACACTATAAGGGAGGTGTGCCGCATAAAGGGCAAAATGGCGGCCAGTATCCGGTCTATGCTTACAGGTCTTTAAATCGACGGATAAAATCCATAATGGGGAGAAAGTAGTTTATCGCGAATTGTTGAAGTGAGCAAATTTCGGTCTTCAAAGCTCCATCTATTCAACCGAGCTAGTAGCGTAGTGGTGACATGACCTGTTTAACATTCGAGAGGTAATGGGTAATCTACCTTGTATGAAGCTTTTTCAGGGGGTTTTCCTCATACACATCTAGCGATATGGTCACTGCGCATATGCACACCATGTGCGGCTACTTAGGCGAATACTGGGGTAGTATTTTCCCCCTCAGAACCCTAACTCCGTTCCTTCCGATCCTATCCTGGCCACACCTATCCTTAATCCCACCATCAATATATACGTAATGTATGTATGTATGCTGGGAATCCATGATTGTGGCTGAAGGAGCTCGGAAAGCTCTCCCGCCCTCCCACTAGGAAATGAAGTGGAATACGTGACCTTTTCCTTTTTTTCCATCTAATCATCAAGAGCTTGAAAAACGGACTGAACATGTTCCGGCAAAACAAACGAAAGTTGTGTGCCACTGATTACGTGTGTGAATGTAAGTAAATAAACAAAACACGTTGAAAATTGTATAATGTAATTAAAATACTTAGCTTTTGCGTTTTAAATGGTTTATTTTTATATTTATTATGTTAAAACATCTTAAACAATTCTTAAAGATATTACCACAACTGAGGACGATCACTGTAATTGTTACCGAAACGTATAGATTTACATAAATATAAAAATACACCATTTCAAACTCAAAAACTAAGTATTTTAATTATGTGTAATAATGGTCAAAATTTAGATTTTCATATATAATTTAATGATTTTGTACATTTACCACATAAGCATTGAAAGTGTTTATTTAAAGTCATTCTTAGTTCCTATTGTGTTCTAATATATATCATGTAAGACGACTAACATTGTGTTGATGAAATGGAGATTGACGATATTTTAAATAACGTTTCCCTTTCGTTTCCCTGCAAGCAATGTATTTAAGTTCGATATAATCCGCTGATGCTAGCTAGCATTATTATGTTTTGATAAGAATGCAAACAGCATGTTAAATAAATTAATGATGCACATTTTAAGAAGGGTAGCGAAATGAAGATAAAAGGCAAAACTGTATAAAAATGTGGTTCAATTGTTCTACGCTTAAATATATTTAATGTAAATATTATGATCTTTCTGTATCAAATATATATTTTGCTACAATTAAATGTCTTTCTTATGCTATCACTAAATAAAATGTCAAAAAGTGCGTAGCTAATTAAATTATATTACGCTGTGTAGACAGTGGACTGTATGCAAAGATACAACTTAAAACTATGATTTAAATACGCAAGTATATAAAATAAACCTCAACCGTTATGAATTAATACTTTTAAATAAGAAACCTGAATTTCACAATACAAAAAAGTATGTAAAATTGAAATGTTTATACTATTTGTCAATTGTAAGTATATATTGTATATCACATCGCAAACTGTGAAAGTCATACCCAGATAGCAAAAACGGTTTGAAACATGCTGGAATTAAGATTGCCATGACAGCAGTGGCAGCTTGATTCCAGCTTGTCACGTAAAGCTATCAAGCTTATTGATTATGTTTGGCACTCTAGTAGCACGTAGAAAGTGTACTTACAGCGTTTTCCACATAATATGGACTCTAATGTCACAAAACATGTTTTCCTGCTGTAAAATGTTAATACAATCGTCAGTTCCGTAACTGTCCCACGAATCATTTTGTAATACAGCTAATTCATTTGCAGAAAACCAATGAGTTGAAGAACACTTTAGATGCTACTTAGATGTCATAAAATAGTACACAAATTGAAACGAAAATAAAAAGGAATTACTACGGCAGTAGAATGTTCACTGGTCCATAGCAAACACGTGTCACAAACACGTAGCATCAGGTCCGTAACAATTTTATGTTTCTGATATTACCTTGACTGTATAACCCTGCAGCAGTGAACTAGTACTGTAAAAGTATGTAGTAGAGTGTATGCTTTCAGATTTCCAAGGTAAGATTTTTCAAGATACTCTGCAATTTTTATTAAAACGTTTGTATTATTGAAAAACTAAAGGTTACCTTTATTCATTACTAGTTCGGTAACGTGCTTAGCGTGGAAACAATGATGTTTAGTGACAAAATATTTGTAGAATAATACGGCGGGATTACAACAGAACATAACCTCACAATTTCACACCAATGTGTATATTACAAAAGGTGAAATCATTGAATTTAGTCCATTTAAATCAATTCCGTAAGAGTCAGTTCCGTAACGAACCGTCAATTACTAAAATGTTACGGAACTATTGTAATCGTTACATAACTGATGGAGTAGTCCTTTGTTTAAGTTAAATGTGTTTCCATTAATATTAGTACATCAAAAATTATCATAAGTGTGGTATTTCAGTAAACGATGGATCCGAAATTTATAAAATTGGAAGAAAGATTGAAAAAAGATAGAGAGTTGAGTTTAACTAAACTGCAGTCAAAAAAGTAAGAAAATATATTAAAGAAAAAAAAAGGTGTTCCTAATGAGACAAAATAAAACCAATAATTACTTTTAATAATTAATCAAGACTGGCATGAAACCTCCAATGCTGAAATAACGGCAAGTTATACTAAAACTAGAACAAAGCAAAAAGTAGAAAAAACGGTCTGAATATTAAAACAGCAGAACCCGTTCATATTTTAAATGAATATGTCTCACAAGAGGTTAAACAAGACTGCAAAAATTTGATTTTTACACCAAATATTAATCAGAACTGTCTAGAAAATAAGCAGCTGATCAATTGAAACAGCTATTGGCACAAAAAAAAGTAGATCTAAACACTCCAGTAAACTGTGAAAGCAGTAGTAAGCAGGGAAATTTATGTGCCGCCAACACCGTTAGCGCAGCCGCGCTTCAAAAGAGTCTTATATAATGATACTGCATCTCAAGACAAGCAAAAAGACAAATTAAGGAAGAATAAAAAAGGCAAAAAGAATCCGGAAAGAGAAAAATCTAAAGATAGATTGACAAAATATAGAGCTAACCCATGTGAAGAAAACCGCGAGGAAATAAAACGCAAAGGTAGAGAAAGGTATAAATTGAAAAAAGAAAGAGGTGTAGTCAAACGCATTGGAGACTGCAATAAAAGAGAAAAAAGACTCAAAATAAAGAGGTGGAAAAAACAAAGAAAAAAATATAGGCAACAAGTAATAATGAAACAAACAGATTTGGATGGTAATACTCCTCCGGAATCGGGCAATTTTAAAAAAAGACGAAAAACATATTAAAGACCTAAAAACAAAAGTAGAATAATACAGAAAGCGACTATACAGAATCTCAACACCAACTACTTTTAAAACAAATGCTTCTCCAAATACTAAACTTAAAAATATAGCAAAAGGTTTACAAACACAAAAAAACAATATCACAACATGAACTTAACGCAATATGATAGAAAGCAACGTCGCTCTAAAATGATAGCAACCAACAAATTAAAAGTACAGACCTTCTTAGAATTGGACGCAAATTCAAAGATGTGCCCCTGAAAGAAGATTGCATTAAAGAAAATAAAATACAGAAACAAAAGAGAATTTTGCTTAATTCTATGAAAAATTTGTATCAATAATTTGTTAAAGAAGAAAATGGTAAGATGTCATACACGACGTTTTGCCGCTTTAAACCTTTTAACATAGTATCTCCGAACATGCGTGACAAACATTCATTGTGTAAAAATTATTCTTTTTCAAATAATACCCCATAATAAAGCTGAAACTATAATAACCGAATTAGTTTGCAGTATGGATATAAAAGAATGCATTTTTAAACAATGTTCTCCATACAAGAACACGCGATACCTTATCAAACTAAACCAGACAATAAATAAAAATTTGATAATAAGTTTTCTACAATGGCAATCTCCAAATCGCTTGGTCAAAAAGAAAGAGCCTTATTTCAATTTATCTGAGAGAACTCTGCTGTTTTGATTGCGAATATGATGTGAAAATAAATGCAATAAAATTTATGCTTTTAGCAGATTGTATTTTTTTTAATATTATTTTAGGTTAAATTTGTATATTTATACATATTTAAAAACGAATTGATCCTTAAGTAATTGGTACAGATGAAACTGGTAATAAAATTCTCAAGAAAATCGTTATTCTATCTGATGTTCTTATACCGGCTAAAGACCAATTCAGCAATAACCAGACAACTGCTATGAATAATAATAGCAAAACCATAGGTTTGTGTTTATTTGCACTTATTCACTTAAATTATCAGCTGTCAACGAGCGTACCATATTAGTTGCAGTGGTTAATTAAGAAACACACTCTTTGTTACGGGCATGTAATTGAGTTATACCTCCAACAAAAAGAGATGTGACTAATACGTCATGGAACGCAATGAAAATAATTCCACTTAAAATGGAAAAAGCAAACCGCCACGTTTATTTTTAAAACCATACAAATAGATTTATAACATTATATTAATATAATTTAAATTAAAATAATTCTATCCAGTACATTATTACCTACGTATATTAAACTCACTAGGTTATTATTTTCATATACTTGTATGACACCATAAGCGCAAAGAAGTTAATGGGATAATTTAATGTTTAATCACGGGTGCTTGATAAATTCGATTAGCGCACGAATGCTTTTTGTATGATTTATCAATATCTGAAGCAATTCTCAAAGATTGTATTACTAATGACGACGGTAACTGTAAGTGTCATCGAAACGTTTAGATTTGTATAACATTATACAAAAATGCATCATTAAAAAAACCCAAAAAGATAAGTATTTTAAATATGTGTAATAATGGTGAAGGTTCGCATTTTTACAAGTGTTAGACAAATGCAGTGATTGGTTTAAATTTAATTTAAAGCTGAAAAATACTTTAACACAATGTTTTAATTATTTAGAAAAACAAAAATAATATTAAAATGTAACACGTCTTCTGAATCACTATCATTTAACGGAATTATTAATGGTTCTACCGTTACATCAAGAGTTTCTTCGCGAGACCACCACTCAAATATTATTTTTTCAGTATGCATACTAGATTTTTTCCGCACCTCAGTATCACATTTTTTCAACGACTCTTCCCACGTTTGCATTACAGTGTAATCGGAGTAATCATTTCTACCTATACGCTGATTACAATTTGACTTACAAATTCCCCAAATATTTTCAATCGTATTGAACTGACAGTAATATGGCGGTAATCTGAGTATAAAATGCCCGTGTTATTTAGCAAGATTCAAAAGATCTATTTTAAATTATTGAATCCAAAGTTTACTAAAATCACATTTGTACTCGTAAATATGTTATTAATTATAGGTTTATTATTATCGTGATTATAATGTTATTGGACGATAATTAGTGGAAGTATACCTATTTAATATAAATTCTAGACGAATTGCATATTTAGTTGGGGGTGTACGTTTGTATTTTCAATACCAAAATGCCCGAAAAATTTTTAAACTAACATTGCCAAGGGCTTGTATTTAATGTGTACGAATATTTATGTCTAGAAAAAGCTAACTTCCGACCATTGCATAACGTTGTGGCAGTGCAGGGAAGAAGAGCTGAAGATCAGTGTATCTACATTAAAGAAGATCGTCGACAGTAAGAAAAGGGACCTTCCCTTACCTAAAATTATCCAGAACGCTCGTAAGAAGTTTAAAACATGATGTTCCTAAAAATCCAAAATATATTATACGAAATATCATTTATGAGAAATATGCTCTAAAGGAAGTGGTTACATTAGAAACGCTCAGGAAAACTTTAGCGGAAAAAGAATTACTAGTAACAACTCCGCAAAAAATGAAAAATATTGCTTTTTCGGACACAGATTTTAAAATAGATCTTGTAAATCTTGATACACAGCATAAATATGAAAAGTAATACGTCGTGGACAACATCATTCAGGAACACGGGCAATTTATACGCAGATTACCGCTATGTCACTGTCAGTTCAATGCGATTGAAAATATTTGGGAATTTGCAAGTCATGCTGCGCATAGGTAGAATGACACTATAATCACTGCTGGGTAATTCCTCGTTGAAAAATAATTAGCAATTACAGTTACATTCACGTTTGTGTAATTGTACTTAATTACATTTTATCAGGTATTTTTGAATTGTAATTAGATCCAAAAAATGTTAAAGAAATTGTACTTTGTACTTAGACACATTTAAAAAAATGTTTTTCAAGTACAATTACTTTATATAAAAATTACTTTTTGTAATTACAATTACTTTTTCAAGTACAATTACTTTTTTAATACAATTACTTTCTGTCAATACAATTACATTTTAAACATCTGCATCAACATATGCTGATAATTTCAAACAGGGAAATTTCCTGTTTAAACTGTAATTTTCGTTTCGACGCGACATGCGTTTCGAGCCAGCCAGGTGAATCTCACCTCTCATTTTATTACCTACAAAGTACTAGGAGGCACTAGCAATCCGCGTAGGTCACCCCGTTATTGTTAAATAAAGGTAGAAATCCAGCACTGCGGTGCCGTTACTTTAAAACCGGTCAGTTTAAACTATAAAATACTAATAGACATTTTAAAATGTAAACTTTCGCAATTATTACACATAATTAAAATACTTATCTTTTGGGTTTAAATAGTGAATTTTATTTTTATATTTATATAGTTCTATACGTTTCGATAACACAGTTATCGTCCTCAGTAGTAGTGTTATAACAAGTTTATGAAATATGTAAAAGTAAAACGCCATTCATGTAATAGTTTGATAAACGTATAAAGCCAACTATGGAATACAATTTTAGTCAAAAATAGATCCTTAATAAATTAAATATAGTTAAACTGCCTTAAAAATGAAAAATTATAAAACCCTCTAATGGTGGTCGAAGGCTAACCGTGAAAAATGTCATAATCAAAGAGCAAATTTTACAAAATTTAATCAAATTATGATGTAAATGTAAAGCTGTTAAAAACTTTAATTTGAAATTGATAAGAGCATTTACAAATGAAACTTGACATATCAATTAAAAATATAATGAAATCTAAGAAGGAATAGCTTTGTTAATAATTGTTAGTGTTGATTTACAGTGAAAACACAATGTTATACGTTTAATATAATTTTTAATTTTAATTTCAACTACATACGTTAAATTATGTGCTGTGGTAACTCAACATATAATTTGTAAAGCGTTTACTTTAAGGTCTAGAAAAAATAAGTTTTGTGATCACAGTGATATTTAATTATTTTCAGGCATCTACTTTTTATAAACATGACGAATTGCGTCTAAACGATTCGTTTTAGGTACCATGTGTGACACATAAAGTCGTACTAAAATTGACCAAGGAATCCAAATATGTAATAATATACGAGGGGGTCGCGTTAAAAAAATGCAACTTTGATATAAATCGCCCTGTATAAACTTTGCGATTCAAGTGAAAATATTTTAGGTTTGTAGCCCCACCACATTCCATCAACAAACTTTAGAAATAATCCTAAATGAACCTACTATTTTCCACCCTCGCACTATTGGTCCACCCTGTATTTTCATCACGTTTAAGATCAAATAAAGCACGGAGCTAACAGAAGGATAAGCTGCTCTTTGGAGGTTTTGCTTGACGTAATATGTTAACAGTTTTATACCTAACTTCAATCTCAGCATCAAAAGCTAACGATTCAATAGAATTCTCAATATTGTAAATTATATCAGAAAGGTTTGTAACTGTTGTTTTATTATCAAAAGATTTTATCCCAATCTTTAGTATAGATAAAATTGTTATTAAAGTTTCTTTTAACATAGAAAAATTTTGGGATAATTTTTTAGTCTCGGCATCGTAGTAAAAAAGTAAGTTATGATAGTAATTGTGGTTTATGTTTTCCTAATTTTTCAAATTGTCTAATGAAACAAATTTGTTCTTACACGTTAAACAATTCTAAAAAAATTTACTACTACTGAGGGCGATAAATGTAAGCATTATTGAAACGTATCCAATTATGTAAATATAAATACAGACATACACCATTTAAACGCCGAAGATAAGTATTTTAACTAATAGACATTCACCATGCGCTAACGATCCGTACTAGGTACCCTTTAGGTCTGTCATTAATCGTGCTAGATTGCTGCACCTAAACAAAATCCTGAAGCAATAATTGGATCACGACTTTTTGATAATTCGCGTATGATACACTTGTATTTCTTTAATATATCTATTGTAACGGTTCATTGCCATGGAATTCGACCAATTCTTAAAAATTAACTTATATAAATATGCGCATTCCTAAGTGGTTAAATTGAACAGAATGTAATTGCGGTTTCTACACAACATATACAAGGAGTAATAAAATAGGGATTGATATCGTGGATATATTATTTTAACTATGTTTATGAAGTATCTTAACACATGGAAGCCTTAATACCAAGTTTCCTAGGGTGTCGTATATATGCATATGCGAAAGAGTGTGTGTGCATGTGCGTGAGCGCATGCGTATGCGTGTGCTTGTGCATGTGCGTGTGCGTGTGAAAGGCAAAAATACCCCATTTGAAGTTCAAGGGTGCTATTTTTAGCTGTTTACTTAAACGGTTAACTTAAAGAAAATCAATTAGATTATGGAAAAAAACAAAAACAAGTTTAACATTACCTGACAATATGCAACTCTATTGGGAAACCCGTGTACTACATTGTCAACCACGTCAGTAGGCTTTTCTGGAATACCAATCATCAATTCTTCCAACTTTTGAGGTTAGTTTAAGCAAACGTCACAAATGCGGGGATCAAGCTGATCAGTCTATCCCTTTTCTGCTACCAATATTCTCATTCGAAATGATTCGAACTACGTATTGACTAACTCGAATGTCGTAATAAAGGGAAGATCCACACTGTGCCTTCATTTGTAGACCACAGGGCTGATGCAAGAGGAAACTCAAACCCCAAGAAACTCAAATGTCAAGCTGGATCATGGGCATGTGTTCATTGATCCAATAAGCATTATGTCGCAATCAACAACGACAATTGTATCAAACTTACAGGTCTGATATGCCCTTTTTGGATTAGAATTTAAATATAATAAAATAGTTGCATGTTGAAACGTTTTGATAAAACAATTATATTTATTAAACAAAAAGAAGGCCAACTGAATGTGTTCACAATGCTGACTTACTATTAGGCTATTATGTGTCAATAAATTGCAAGTAAGTAACCTTTGGTAGGTAAGTAAGTAGGTTACGTTAAAGGTTATAAAAAGAATTGTATTAGTATTAGTTAGACAGAAGAAGTAGTAGTAGACAGAAGTAGGTAGTAGTAGACGGTAGTAGACAATATAGACAATGTAGACAATAAGAGGTATGTATAGTTAAATCAGTCAAGTTAGTATAATGTTCCAGGTTAAGGGTGAGTCAAGGACTTTCTTATTTAGTAGTTATTTTTTTTTCTACACGCTTATTCTACAATCTGGACCTCAACTAAAACAACTAAAAATTGTATTGCTAGTTTAGATAAAATTAAAGTTATAGAAAACATAATCCCAAGTAATAGATTCGTGAGAAGTAAAAGAAAACGGGAAGAGGTTAGGAATAAGTTAGTAGATCTATTTAATCAATTTTAAAGTATAGCTTTTAAATTATTATAAGGAAGGTCATTTAGGTGATAAAAATGTTAACAAAACTGTTAAAATCGTATTTCAAAAAATCTATGATATTTTTGCAAATATCAAATGTTCAAATAGTATACCTGAACGAATTGGTTGTCATCTTATCAAAGTAGGTTTAATAGAAACAATAGTTGATGACATTATAGAAGAAGAAGCTGAAGAATTAGACGGGGAATTTCGGGGTAGTTTTGTGACGGTTATTAAAAATACTACTGTAACGGCAGATACGCTGATTGCGAATAAGGAATCACCCACGAACGTCCCAAGCGCGTTCTTCACTCAAGACAAAAACAAAATCAAACACTAAATCTTCAAACACAAACAGCAGCTACACTGCCTCTTCGAAGAAAATAATTTTTTGATATTGCAAACAATATTTAGCGGTGATGATTCCGACTTAGATTCGTTTTTAAATGGTCTCGAACTTAAAATCAAACGTCGATGGTCATGAGGATATAGTCAACGCTTTGATAAAAACTATACTTTCAGGTCGTGCTAGTAATTTAATAGCTAATATAAACGATATTAATACAATTATAAGTAAATTGAAGAAGGAATACGAAGAGACACTATTGAATTGGTAACCAATGCTCTTCAGAAATATAACCAGAATTATAAAATAGTCCCAAATATGCCATGGAAATAGATCTTGCGGTGAAATTGAAGGGATGCTATATAAATGAAGGAGCATCTGCTAATTTAGCTGAAAAGCTTACTCTAAAAACTAAAGAAAATGTGTCACACGAACGAGCAAACATTTTTTTCGAATTATCTGAATTTACGTCAACCGATCATCTTATTAAACAAATTCGTAAGTTGTCTACTGAAAAATCGACAGGTAATGTTTTCAGCATGTCAAACAGAGGAAAATTTGTTCTCCTTAACAGTTTTAGAGGTCGAAACTACTCATCAAGCAGATCCAGTCGTGGAAATTTTAGTGGATGTAGAAACAACAATCAACATTACAACAATAATAACCATCATAACAATAATTGTAATAATAATAACAACTCTTTTCGATTACGTAATTATCCACAATAACGTGGAAATTGGAATCAAGGAAATTCTAATCAACAACGACCAAATCAAGATTCTGGTGAGCGTAATGTCTACAAAGTTCAAGAGCAACAATCTGAAGATCCTCAATCATCGGAAAACTGCCTGAACTCCCCTCAAACTAGTCCACTGGGAGGCCGGAATTAAGATGTTTCAACTTGGACTTAGCATTGAGTAACTTTATAATTGTGAAAACTCGTATGACTGGTTATAGAGACTTAGCATTCATCGTTGATTCGGGAGCAAACATTTCTTTGGTTAAGCGAACATACGTGAATCCAGAACAAATTGTAAATTTTGGAAATGCAAGTAATATTCGAGGTATAAGTAAACAATCAATTCAGTCTATAGGAACAGCGTATACAAATGTAATGTTTGAAAATGAAATTGAAATTTCTCATAAATTTCACATCGTCCGCTCATCATTTTCTCTATAGATCATAATGAATGGAAACTAAAAATGGGTGGAAATCCAATGGAAATTCCTATTTATGAAAAATTTTCTAAATCAATAATTATCATACCTCCAAGATGCAAAGTTTTGAAAAGAATTGATTCATTGTTTTGGAATAATAAATCGGATAAAAGAGTTGGAACCGGGTGTGTTTATTCGTTCAAGTATTATTTCCTGAAGTGCTCCATATGTACAAATACTTAAAGTAAATACGGAAAGTGTTAGTGTAGATGTAAACAATATCATATTACATAATTTAGAAAACTATTTTATTTATAATACACATTCAACAACTGACAAAAATCGAATGAATAAATTATTTAGTGAATTAAATATAAGTAAAACACCTGATTACGAGAAAGAACTTTTAAAAAAATCATGTGCGAAGTATTCTGACGTTTTCAATCTACAAGGAGATCCATTAGTATGCAATAATTTTTACAAACATAAGATAAGAATGTAAAGCAATGAGCCCGTACACACTAAAAATTACAACATTCCATATAATCTAAGAAATGAAATAAATCAACAAGTAGACAAACTTTTGAAAAATGGTGTAATCTTTCAGTTCGCATAAATCGCCATCACTTTTGGCTCCAAAAAAATCAACTGACGGAAAACCAACTTGGAGAATGTGCGTAGACTTTAGAAACGTTAACAAAAATATCATCACTGAAAACTTTCCAATTCCGAAAATGGCGAAAGTCCTCAGTAATGTTGGAAAATGTAAATATTTTTCTATTCGTGACTATGCTAATGGTTATTATCAAGTTGAACTCGAAAAAGAATCTCTTGAAAGTTTTTCGACATCGAAAGGACAATTTCAATTTTGTCGAAGCCCTTTTGGTTTGGCAAACAGTCTTGCAAATTTTCAACGAACGCTCAACATCGTTTTAAGTGGAGTACCTCACTCATATTTCTATTTCGATGATATTGTTTGCACAGGAAAAGTGTAAACAATGCTCTGAAGAATTTAGATCAAGTTTTTGAAGGATTGAGAAAGTTCAACGTCAAATTAAATCCAAAAAAGTGTAAATTTTGTTTAAAATAAGTATCATTTCTTGGACATACTTTAAGCGAAGATGGAATTAGACCAGATAAAGACAAACATTTCGTAATAAGAAATTATCCAAAGCTTCAAAACTGCAAACAAGTAGTACGTTTTATAGCATTTTGTTACTATTTTCGAAAAATTATCTTACATTATAATGAAATCATCGAACCATTTCGTAAAATGTTGAAGAAAAATGCAAAATATTTCTGGGATGACAATTGTGACGAATCGTTTCAACAACTCAAACTGTTGAGTGGGCCAATTTTAAAACATCCTGATTTTGATCCTGATTTTGTCGTTTATTCAGATGCCAGTGCAATTCATCCATATATATATATATATATATATATATATATATATATATATATATATATATATAGATATATATACAACAAAGATTTTTACGTTTATTATGATCATCGTGTTCTACAGTAGGCTTATTGAAGGTTAGCAAAAGATGAAAATTGCCGACTCAATAAAAGCAGAATGGCTTTAGCAGATTGTAATCATACAGTGGTGTACATCCCTGTAAATAAAAATGTCGTAGCAGATACATTACCTCGATTGGAAGTAACTTCGAAACAATTACAAGAGTGAGCCGGAAAAGTAGAACAAGTTAATGTGACAACAACAGATGGAGTAAGAAGACAAACACACGAAGAAATTGAATTACAAGCTGCAGAAAAAGACCGAAATACGAAAGTTATGAATAAAGTGGTACCAGAAGAACAAGAAAAAAGGAATGAAGTTGATGCGAATATGAAAATAATAGAAGTTTTTAATTCTACGAAGTAATAAAAATTCCTAGTATGAGAACTGATAATTATGAAAATTATATTGATATCAAGTTGATATCTAAGACGAAAATGATCGATCATCAAAGGACGAAGAAACTGTATAAAAGTTTAAGAAGCAAATACTTTTTCAAGAATATGGCTAAAAAAGTAAGAAACTATGTGAAAACTTGTAAGACATGTCAGATGAATAAAAGGAAAATTTCCAAAACACAAACAATGGAAATCACTTCAACACCTCCAGAAATATTGGATATTGTTACATTGGATTTGGTTGGTCCCTTGCCAATCACTGAAGATGGATCTAAATATGTGTTAGTTGCTCAGTGTGAACTATCGAAGTACTTAATTGTGGTCGCGATTAAAAACAAAACGACTATTACAGTGGCGAAAGCATTCGCGAAAACATTATTTTAGTGTACGGAAACCATCGTGTGCCTTACTGACTTGGGATCAGAATGTGTGGTGAAATTATTGGACATTATACATAAAAAATCCACACATCATCAAACAGTGGGGTCAAATCAAAAATCTTATTTAACATTAGTAACATTGTTCAGAAATTTTCTAAAAGATAGTGATTGGGATAATTTATTAAAATATTTTTGTTTTGTTTACAATACATTGCCTCATGTTGCTACTAATATTGCTCCGTATACATTATTATTCAATAAAAGTCCGCGTTTAACAATAAAAGTAGAGTCCGCAGTCTATGAACCAATTTATAACTTTGGCAACTATATTACCGAAGTAAAGCGTAGAATTATGCATTGTCGTGAAAAGGAACCTGAACTATTAGAAGATAAAATATGATAAAAATGTAAGACCTTTAGATATACAAATAGGACAAAAAGTTAAATATTAACTTAACTAAGGAAAATAGAAAAAATAAGTTTGATATGTAGTTGACAAAATCATCAGTCCAAATTGTAAAATTGGTGAGAATTTTGGAAAGTCGATGGTAGTTCATACAGATAGACTATACAATTTTTATGATTGAAAAGTGTCAAATAGGTTATAAGCAGAGTTGTTAATGTGTGAGATAAACTTACGTTCTCAGTAGTAAATTGCGTGGAAATGACTTTAAAGGTGCATTTGTGTAAAAATTTTCTCTACATTTTGATCAATACAAAGGCGTATTCTGTCCTGGAAAGACCTCTTTACATTTAATAACATTTGAGGTGTTATTGCTTCAAAGGCGTTGCGTATTCTTGCAATAGGTGTAGTCGGAGATACGTTCTAAACAATACCTTTTATATAGCGCCATAAAAAAAATCTACACATGTCATATTTGGGGATCTAGTTTGCCAATTTTGTGGTCCTCCCCGTCCTATCCATTTATTAGGGAAAGTTCTATTTAAATATTGTCGAAATCGGAGTTCAAAATGTGCCGGAGCACCATCCAACTGAAGCCACATATGCCTTCGGATATCTGTTGGAATATCTTCTAACAGATCAGGTAAATTATGTTGCAAAAATGTTCTAAACTTTTGACAGTTTAAATTTCCATTAAATAAATTAGGGCATATTAAGTGCAATTCCAAAATTCCGCCCTACACCTTAACAGACCATCGGTGGTGATGATCAAGGGTGCGAACTAAATGGGGATTTTCATCACTGTAGTAATAGAAATTGTGTCTGTTATTATGGAACGTAGGTTCGTATGAAGATAGTACAAAGTCTAAAAAATTATCATTTTCGCCCATTTTGTCGAGAGGCCATACGCAAAAATCAAGGCTTCGAATGAAATCCTTATCAAGCAAATCCTGATGAACTCAATACGGTATGGATGAAATTTGCGACTTTTAACCATTCTACCAACGCTTAGTTTGATGATATCTACTTCTCGACTTATTCCCAACAAGGGCGACCATTACCTCAAACCCATTGTCTCCATTTCCAGTGACAGGCTTTGGTCTGTTAATTTTCTGGTATGCTACACTCTCCGTTCTACGGAACACTTCCAACAATCTTTTGTTGGGATGATTGCGAGTGGGATATTTTTGAGCATAAGCCCTTTCTGCTAATAATAAATTTTCTGGACTTCCTCCAATCGTTAAAAAATCATATCAATTCTTTCGTGTACAGAGTATGTTTTCATTTTTACACAATTTATGTATGACGAATTCGCTTCTTAATACAAAGTGACTACCTTAGAAATACAATATTATAACGTTATATTATTTAACAAATGACAGATAATAATTAAATATTGTTAATGCCACCTTGCATCTTCAAGTAAACCTAGAGTATCAGAATTATTGTAACTTAATTAAAAATTTCCAAATAACTCAAAAACTGTTGAGTTAGGTTGCAATATTAGGTGACATTTGATTTATCCCCTGTGTCTTTTCTGAACAAAAATTTTATGCTGTCTTACACAACAACCCTTTTCCAAAGTACTTACAGCGGATACGCTGTTTCAATAATAATAAACGTAGCAAAAGTAATAAAATACTTATCTTTTTTGGGTTTTTTAATGGTGTTTTTTTTTAAATTATACAATCTAAACGTTTCGATAACACTTACAGTTACCTTCTTAAAAATTAAAACATAAGCATCAGCCTGCTATTAATATTGCAGTTTGAGAAACGTATAAAGCCAACTATAGAATAAATTTTGAAGTCAAGCATGTAATTTCAAAAATCATTAAATATCTTCGAAACGATAGGTTTTAGGTATAGGAAATTCTATTGCAACTTGCCTTTATTTTATTCGTAGATTCTAAAAAACATATAATATACTAGGGGTTCCATTAAAAAATATAACTTTGATGATATGAATCTTTTTTGTGAACAACCTGTATAGTTGACATTATTTTTAAATTGTGCTCCTAAACACCCTGTATATGCTCTGAGAAAAAAATTCCAATAGGCTCCTATAGAAACTCCGTGGCGTATACGGTGCGCCACCCTGTATGTATAATACTTCTTATTGAAAATCAATTTTTATTTCTTAATTTATTTATAAGTTTACAATCTGTCACGTAGTGACAATCAGTAAATGATTTAGCATTTGGTATATGACATGTAGAAAGTTTTCTACGAAAATTCTCTTCTAATTCTAATATTCTAATTCTAATACTAGCTGATTTGAAACCGAACCAATAACTTTAACACCAATGTACATTATGCGAAACGGTTTGATAGGTATGTTGGCTTACATCTATTAAGTCTGAGTTCTTCCTCATCAGAGTTTAATAAGTCCTCAACCACCGAGTTAGGGTGAACACTTAATTTGTCACAATAGCGAACACCGCACTTTTGTATTTCCACGTATATTGTTGAAATACCTAGGTCTCGTCGTATGAAAATTAATAATAAAGAAATGTATCTTAGACTGGGTGCCCTACGTAAAGATGTCTAAGAATATAAGTATTTGTGGTTTGCACAGTACTATTTATTATTTGTATTTCGATATTAACATACATTTACTGGCTTCTTGGCTAAACTATTTCAGAGATATGGTATATAGTATTAGCCACAAAACCATAAAGTAAACGGAATATTATTTGACATATTCTATATGAATAATTATGTAGCAGGCTCACGCTCACCTGTTTAATTTTGATTGCAAAACTTTAATTGCAATAAAACATCCTGTAAATGTAACACGAGTGTGGTAATTTATGTGCACCTAATTGTAAAACTCGTCAAAGTTTCGTATTGTAATTTCTGGGACAAATTGAGAGGCTCACAAATTGGTATGAAATATCCGAAAATTCACGTAATGAATGGGCTAGAAGAAAAGAAAACAGGACATTTATTTAACATAACTTTTTGCTTCTAAGCATCTAAAAGGATTACAGCGGTAATTAATATAAACAAATATCCCCCTTTTTGGGTTACTATCGAACAATTCGTCAGATACGTCGTATAGCATGTACCTATAATAGATTTATGTGCGTATAGTATCGAATAAGTCTAATTTTCAAACGTTGGATACGACTTATATCAAGAAGGACAACAGTTAGAAATTGGCAACATAGAAATTATGGCACATACTAGTCAAATTATCTGATTTAGTCGTAATGATTGTGCAATATCCACTGTAAGAAACTTCGCTCGTCCTCTACTTTTCCATACTTGAAATACAATGAAATAGTAAAATGTTATCACCGAAACTATTTCCGATATTTATCCACAAGACATATAGAGTTAGTAACGATGTTGAGATGATTTACAAAAAAATTAAACTAGGCATCCATTGTTCTACTTTACTTATTTCTCATACAAGAAAACGTAATCGCTAAAAAAACAAACTTGAGAGAGACATTTTTATGAATTACAAGAATATTATGCAGTATATTTGCCCAATCTAAATTTGTTTATGCAAAGCAAAGAAATCAGGTCACATAAAGAAAGTGCGATAGATTTAGGGATAGTTCTAATGGCTAAATATGCAGAATAATGGACTATCATGTCTCAATAGTTACGATTACGTAATTAATGCGGAAACTATTTCTGGGATTTATCGTGAAGTGGCATAGTACATAGCACATAGAAATGCGTAAATGTAAATTTTCACGATTATTACACATAATTAAAATACTTATCTTTTGGCTTTATTAAATAGTGTATTTTTCTTTTTATATTTTATGTAAATTTATACGTTTTGACAACAATTACAGTTAACATCCTCACTAAATAGTAATATCTTACCTGAGTTGTTAAAATAAATTTATGAGATATGAAAAATATGAAAACGCAAATATAAGTCTGTTTTTAATATAACAGTTTGATAAACGTATAACGCCAACTATTGTATCTACTTTTAGCGAAGAATAGTTAGATCTTTAATAAATTAAATATTTCTAAAATGCCAAAGAATAAATTTAACAAAATGTAATCAAATAATAATGTAAGTGAGAAGTTGTCAAAACCTTTAATTTGATAAAAACATTCACAAATGGAACTTACCAATTAATTAAACATACCAATTAAGGTTATTATAAGTTTTGTTATGAACGAATAAGTTTACAAGTAAATATGCGTGCGTGCGTGCGTGCGTGCATGCGTGCGTTCGTGCGTGCGTGTGTTTTTGTGTTTGTGTATGTGTGTGTGTATGTGTGTGTGTGTGTGTGTGTGTGTGTGTGTGTGTGTGTGTGTTTGTGTGTGTGTTTGTGTGTGTGTGTGTGTGTGTGTGTGTGTGTGTGTGTGTGTGTGTGTGTGTGTGTGTGTGTGTGTGTGTGTGTGTGTGTGTGTTTGTGTGTGTGTGTGTGTGTGTGTGTTTTGTGTTTGTGTGTGTGTGTTTTGTGTTGTGTGTGTGTGTGTGTGTGTGTGTGTGTGTGTGTGTGTGTTTGTGTTTGTGTGTGTGTGTGTGTGTGTGTGTGTGTGTGTGTGTGTGTGTGTTTGTGTGTGTTTGTGTTGTGTGTGTGTGTGTTTGTGTTGTGTGTGTTTTTTGTGTTGTGTTTTTGTGTGTGTGTGTGTGTTTTTGTGTGTGTTTGTGTGTGTTTGTGTGTGTTTGTGTGTGTTTGTGTGTGGTGTGTGTGTGTGTTTGTGTGTGTTTGTGTGTGTGTGTGTGTGTTATGTAGTGTGTGTGTATGTGTGTTTTGTGTGTGTGTGTGTGTGTGTGTTGTTATTGTGTGTGTGTGTGTGTGAGTGTGTGTGTGTGTGTGTTTTTGTGTGTGTTGTGTGTTTGTGTGTGTTGTGTGTGTTTGTGTGTTGTGTGTGTGTGTGTGTTTAGTGTGTGTGTGTGTGTTGTGTGTGTGTGTGTGTGTATGTGTGTGTGTGTATGTGTTTTTGTGTGTGTGTGTGTGTGTTTGTATTTGTGTGTGTGTATGTGAGTGTGTGTGTGTGTGTTTTGTGTGTGTGTTGTTTTTTTGTGTGTTTGTGTGTGTTTTTGTTTGTTGTGTGTGTTTGTTTGTGTGTGTGTGTGTGTGTGTGTGTTTGTGTGTGTGTGTGGTGTTGTGTTTGTGTGTTTGGTGTGTGTATGTGTGTGTGTGTGTATGTGTGTGTGTATGTATGTAGTGTGTGTGTGTGTGTGTGTGCTAGAGTGCGTACATGCGTAGGTGCGTGCGTGTATCTTAGTAGTAAGGGTAAGCGGGTTCTGCGACAAGAAGTGATGTCACACCAACCAGCGACGTGAGCGAGAACTTAAGCCTCGCCCCCACCGGAGGTTTGTGATTGGAGGACCAATGGAGAAGAGGGCGTAGCTCCTCCTACCGGAAGGAGCAATGACGTCAAGCCAATGGGATGCGAGGATGGGCCACGCCCCTGTTGGGTTCCGAGAGGGGTTGGCCTAGTAGCTGTCCAGTGAGAGATGTGGCCGCCATGTTCGATTGTACAACAACATCTGGACGTCTTCAGCGGCTTCCGGTAGGTTCTTCGCCGGATTCTGAGGGCTTATTTAGAGGTCTTCAGCGGATTCTGGTATGTTGGTTTCCGCCGTAGCCATGTTGGGATTGTTCAGTAGCCTCTGGACGTCTTCAGCGGCTTTCCGTAGGTTCTTCGCCGGCTTCTGAGGGCTTCTTTAGAGGTCTTCGGCGGCTACTATTGGTTTCCAGCGCCGCCTTCTTGCGATATCGCAATCTGCGGGGCCTTGCAGACATCTTGTTTGTCGCTGTTGAAGAGGAACTTCCGGTTATAGGATAAAGCCTGAAAAAATTGTTTGCTCCAGGATTCAAACTCGAGCAAGTCAAGTTATGAATCTATGCATATCCATATAAGCAACTGAGCTAACCAGGGTTTTAGATATTAAATGTAAAAAAATGTGATATAAGCGTAAATATTTAGGCTGACGTCAGTGACTGAATGAGTAGCTTTTCATTTGGTTGCAGTAATCAATATCCGGTTTGCGATCTAAAAAATGATTGCTAATGTACACTATAATACGTAATTACATTTTTACAATTAAAATACAGATTATATTATTGTTTTTAAACTAATAAAATAGCTGAGAATAATAATGTTTAATTAAAGCGTTTAGTAATAAATAGAAAATAACAGTTGATAAATGTGTGATACTAATAAGGTAATAAATTATAAAAAATACTTTGATGTCATGAATTAAAACTATATGGATTTCTTGGAAAGCTAATTACAACAATCATTATCATATGATGCTGTATGTAATTGCATTATATTCTAAAATAATTAATACCCAAAACATTAAATAAAAATTCAATTTACACCGAAAAATTTCAATACAAAGTTTATCTACAAATAACATACTGCGTGTTTACATAAATATTTCAGCTGACGTCATAGTGAGTGAAAGAGTAGCTATTCAGGTTCTAAAAAATTATTGCTAATATACACTATATGTACTTACATTTTATAATTACTATACAGTGTTTATATTTTGCAATTAAAGTACAGTTTTATTATTGTTTTGAAGTAATACAGAAACAACTTCCGACGCACATTCTAAATATAATCGTTTGTTAAAATTGACTAAATAATTAATGCATTTAGTAATAAAAATTATAAACTTAGAATTCGCAGGTTTTTGTCCGCATATCCTCCTCAAAATATTAATAAAGCTAATAAATACGTATATTGTGTAATAAAATCCTAAAGAACTTATTTATTCCAATATTAACAGATATTACAATGTATGAAAATAAGGTTATCGACCGCAGACATATCCGTTTTGTAATCAGCGGTATTCAAAATTTATATGTAAACTATATCATTTCTATAGGAAGATAATGATTTAAATTGAATAATTGCGCAAACTTTCTACATTCGGGTGACTCAATATATTGATAAAATTCCATCTAAGAAATACCAATAATAATCAATAAATGATTAAAACAGGTTTACATACTTACAATATAATTTCCGCATGCACTTCTTATCGCTAGCACAGGTAATAAACGGATGGCATGCACTTTATATCGCTAACGTAGGTAATGTAAGATAGCTTGGGGGATGCAACTAAGCTTCATTCCCATTTAATGTCACATAATGTCAAATAGGGTAGTAACTTAGTTGAATAAGTAGTTAATTGAAATCAATCGAACGATATGGATGCTGAACAAACGGGTATGCCTGATATAGGAAATATATGAGATATTGATGATAAAGCTGATTATTCATGGATTGATACACCTGAAGCGGTGTCTAAAGGTAATTAGAATTGTGGTATAGACATCTCATTAATAGCTTTGTTGTAGAACGTTTTTTATTAACGTGGGCGCTATTTATCGATAATTTAACCGTACTCGAGGTAGGAAGTTCAGTGAAGAATAATGACTTTAAACCTGTAGTACAATTATTTTGGACTACATTTACCGACATATGCTGCCTGCACTTTGATATGGAGGAATGGCGCGAAATCTCGAACATTAAAACTGAGCATCTATTACGTCAAACTCTAATATCTGACGAACCCCAGAAAGCTATCTATATAGGTTATGGTATAAAAATTGAATTGCTGTTTATTACCGACGAAGAAAAGCGAATCAGAATAAGCAGAGGAAACAATGCAGTATTATTATCCGAGCAAGCAATCAACCTATTCTTTTCGCCTGTGCAGGTGATAAATTAGAAGCTGAATTATATGAATGATTATCGTAATTATTCGATTTATGAAGATTTTGTAAATGAAGTAGCAACGAATCTATATAATAAAGGTCTAAGCGATGAAGAAAGTATATTATCTAGAGGCAAATTTTTCTGTCAAAACCTTAGATTGCTTTCCACATTAATAGGTCATAGTTGTAATGTAAAAGATTATTCATTTTTAAGTGAAATTGTACACATCTTCCCGCAAAAGTTTATAAAAGATGTAGCTTTAACCATTAATAAACCATATTTGTAAAATATATGTAAAAATAAACTAGTGATACATTTTTGAAAGCGGATTCGAGTTTGATCGCTGCTCTATCTAGTGGTATATTAAGTATATCTAGGTTCCTACAATTATTATGGCGAGAAAACTTGAAATAGGTTCTGGAAGGTTTGCATGCTATGCTCTAGACGCCTAGCTTCCGGTATAAAAACAGGTGTGAAAAATAAAACGCACATTATGTGAAACAGTACTTTATTACAATGATTCAATATACAACTTTATTCAGCTTCATATGATAATTACATTTTACGTACAATGCTAGTAAATGGTTCATACTCAATTAATACATCATGAAATAACACAATATGCCGAAGTATCGGCGGCAAAGGATACATTATGAATACTCTCGTTTTGAGGAGTGCAGTTAATCATAAGTATCGGTTGACTCTTAAATTGTTCGTAACCAAGCATAGAACCTTGTGGAAAATTATAATATTGATTTCGAAAGTTTAAATATTCTTCGCAAGTATCCACGTATTTGTTATCAGCGAAAACGTGATTTTGCTGCTCATACGGATACCTTCTATTATTAATATTTGCTTTTATATTCAAGATATTTAAGTGATCGAATTTTGCTGCACTCTCTTCTCTATTATTTCGCTTCTTCGTATGGAAAGCAACCCGTAGCCATTGAGGACGTTAAAATCCAGTATTGCTCTTCACCGCCCAAACCATTGACGTTGATAGTAAGGCCGGATATATGTACAAATCTCGAGCGTGAAACACAACTTATATCGGTGAATTTTTATTAATCTTCTGATGGATAGACAGCTTCATAGCATCATTCGGAATTGCATATGGAACTTTCCACGTAACCTTCGTCAAGTTGATCTTAACATCCGTTTCACCGCCTTAGCAGTCGACATCGGTCTTGGATCGAACCAATACCAGCTCTTGACGTATGTTGACTAGAGGCTTCGTATAACCTTCCGCAAATCCCAACACATGCTTGAGCGGTATGGAAGAGCAGAAGGCGGTTTTGGTGCTATTTAACAGTTGATGAGGCTTGTTTTGGGAACTCCATCCTGCATGCGATAAACAAGTACTTTGATCTGCAGTATATGAGCAATATCCTTTAATGGCGCTGTTAATACCAGGTAAACGTACGGTTTCAATCACTTGGTCGCCTAACATGAATCGAATCTCATCGAAGAGGAAGAGAGGTGCATTATTCGAGAGATTATATGCTTTGTTTGCTTCATTAGGGGTTAAAGTACCTTCTAAATATATAACACTATCGTAAGTAGCAGTAATGAGATCGGATTTTTGCACAACCAGATTAATCACATCGGAGTTGCCGTATGCGTTTGTTGTGTACGGATAAGTTCGACGATCGCATTCCACGTACCTCACCTCCGTGAATAAACTTTTCAGCGCTTCTTCCATATCGTCTTAATACTTTATAGCCGAGATATTGTAGAACCTGATCGTCGTCTTCGGTTAACGATGTGCTCTCGTCTGCCGAAAATCTTAAGACCCATACTTCTTCAGTTCCAATCTAATAAAGCCTGTCCGGTAGAACTGAACGGGTATCGGATTAACAAGGAGGATTGTCAATATATGGTTCTATTGTGCTTGAAACCGCCTTAATGCTTTGCTGTCTCGTACTTATTGTACGTGACAAAGAAAGATGGATATATTATGAATAATGCCTCTATTTCTGCCGAACAAAAGCGTTTGCAACTTTCACACATAATGACAAGGCAATAAGAATCAGATGCAGGTAGAATAGAAATTCAATAGGTATAATAAAATGCCAGTGGTTCTCAACACTGCTTTAACATTATATAATTTGTGAAGAAATGCAACTTTTGTATAATAAAATAATAATCGATTACTAATTACCTATAAGTAATTTCAATTGACACTTTCACTTATACTTATAACAACAATGTGTTTTTTCACTGGAGGTTCCAACTCGCCGCCATTTTTTTAAAGCACAGATTTTCACCGTCGAAACCGAAAGTTTTAACGCGTTTGTTGTTCTTTGTTGAACAGAAAATGTAGATAATAGTGGACCACCATTTTCTTTTTTCTTTAAAATAATCGACTGTATTTAAAACTAATTCGCGAATTTCTTTACTCAACTTTTCGGCATTATATTAATGGTTAGTTTATATAAACGCTTACTCAAAGAATAATGATAATATAGATATTGCAGTTGTTTTATTTATACCTATATGTACCTACTAAATGGTATAATAATCTATCATTAATTACTTATTGTTACAGTATTGCATATTTATTTGGATTCTTTTGTAATTGAGTACACTAAAACGTCATTACCATACTTAGGTATACAATGAACTTTCTAAATGTAAATTGAAATACCTATACTTAATCGAATATTCATTATTATGAATGGCTTTTATAAATGTTTATTATAAAAACTTGCATTCTTCCATAAATTTTAAATGTAATGTTAAAGCAGTGTTGAGAACCACTGGCATTTTATTATACCTATTGAATTTCTATTCTACCTGCATCTGATTCTTATTGCCTTGTCATTATGTGTGAAAGTTGCAAACGCTTTTGTTCGGCAGAAATAGAGGCATTATTCATAATATATCCATCTTTCTTTGTCACGTACAATAAGTACGAGACAGCAAAGCATTAAGGCGGTTTCAAGCACAATAGAACCATATATTGACAATCCTCCTTGTTAATCCGATACCCGTTCAGTTCTACCGGACAGGCTATAGTTACTTTCTCGTTACCAAAGTCCACTAATTGACACTCTTGATCAACCAATTTCAAGGTTATGTTACTTATACGTCGTAAGCACAGGTAAATAAATAACTGTAGCCGGCTCCTTGATTAATTTATAAACTGGTTCAACGTGTACGTCAAACTCGAATATTGTATGCGACTCCTCACTGTTCCTGTATGCCCCTCCGGTTAAATTACACTCTACATGTATATTTGTAGCGTGAATTATTTGGACATCCAAATCAGATTCGTGGGTGTGGCCTGCTCTGTAAACGTTAGGTGAGAAGCCGAGCTTGCGCCCAACAGAATCCTCCTTTCTAAAGTCTACGTTATGTATAGATTTAACTTCACTTTAGTGTATTATTCTTTGCTCTTAATATAAGGTCGATCGTGTTATGCGGGTTAATCTTACGCTGTAAAAATTTGTTAATTTCCACAATTTCATATACACCACTCGGAATAGTAATCTCTTTATGCTCGCCAGTTTTCGTAATATAGTGAAAGTTGTTGTTATTCTCATGAATATTTCGTATAGAATAGCAACCGTAAAATCCGCCAATGTGGACGTTTGAGACATGACTACAAATAAAGAAATAATATTTCAATATTATATAGAAAATCTAGTTATAAATGTCCACATTATTACGTTGTAATTTGTTTTTAATAATTAATATTTGTGTCATAAGTAATTCTATTTAAAATAGTAAGTTAATTAGATTTATAGTAATGTAAATATAAATGTTGGTAAATATAACAGAATTTTTGGTAAATAATCGCCATCTAGCGAGGAAGGGAATAAATGTAGAAAATGTACAAATACATTTTTTGCACTTCCGAGACTAAAATACATACTTTAGTCTCCGTCTACAGGGACTAAAGTGGGTCATTTATTCCCTAGGGATTAAATATGGACTGAACTCCCTAGAAAGTTCATTGACAGATGTGAAACTTCAAATACTTTTTATTAATTTTTTTACGAAACATTAACATTAATATTATTACAATTAATAAATATCGGACGATTGATTTCCGAAACAATGCTGCTGGATGTAAGGTTGAACGCATTTCCAAATGAATCAGTGCCTGTGGGTCGTTCAGATTGGCACGAAGGTCCCGGGAGTGAGGTAGCTGGTGTTTTTTTATCACCTCCACCTCCAAAAATTTTTTCGGCGATAAGGTTCTTATTATTCAGGGAGTTTTCCACGTACCCTTCTGCAACAGTTGCAGACTTCCATCCCCCATGTCTTTTTAAAACGTCACACCTGAATCAGCTAGTAGAGATGCAGAGGGTCGCCGCCAACAATGTCCTGTATATGACAACGCATCTGGTAGGTTTAAGAATGTTACAACTTTCTGGGGCAATTTTCCAAATATATTCTTTCCTACAGGTTGGCCTGTAGACCGCGTGTTAACGTAACGAACAAAAAATCTTGAATGAGGAGTTTCGGCTTTTCTCAATGACATATTTCTTGCAGATTTTTGTATAACTAATGATAATTTTATCTGAATCTTTTACAACGAAGTTCCTCTCTGTTCCATTTTTGGTAACTCTAGTGTTAACAACAAGTCTGTTGCCCAAATCAGTCACATCATTAATTGACAATTCAACTAATTCAAGTCCTCTACAAGCCCTTGCCACACGAAATATGAGCGCTACCTACAAAAAAATCATTTTTAAAAGTAGGTACAATGATTTTTGGACATACTCACTTTTGTCATTAAAAGTGTGTCATCTGAAGCTTCCCTTAGAAACGTACCAATCTGTTCTACAGTTAGTACCTTTGACTACTTCGCTTTGTAACCAACATTTTTTCCTTTTCAGAAGCATCGTCAATTTGTGGAATTTACTTATATCAACGTTATGTTTAACGTTAAGCATCGTTTTTAACATTGAATACTGGGTCCACAATGTAGAAGCAGCAAATTTGTTTACCTTTTCATTAAAAAATACCAGCAAAGCATCTTCGTCAAAATTTATATTTTCTTGTCGCAGCACCACTTTAAAATTATGTCATACTCTTTATCGTAAATTTTACGAGATTTGGAAGGCAGTAAGTCTTCTAAAGCCTCTTCAGCGGCTGTTTCTAGATCAAATTCGTCGTACATATTTATTACACTTTTGTAAACAATTTTTCAAATATGGCTACCGCTGTTTACTAATTCCCATGCTAACCGACTGTTTTTTTTTCAAATAGCAAGATTTCTAGATAATTTTATACAAATTTGTCACATTGACACGAACAAATTTGAAATTATTGTACATAAAAATAAATACTTTGGAAGTGCAAAAAATAGCGTATATACCGTATCCAAGATAAGGATGCTTTACTATGGGGATCTCGGAAACGGTAAGAGATGGAAGGTCGGTTAAATACAACAAAAGTTACGCATTTGCAGAAAGATGTATTGGCACTCATGCAAATGTACTGCGGCCAGCCCGTTCTCCAGATATAACACCTTTGGATTTTTTTCTTTGGGGATACATTAAAAATTACATTTATGGAAATGATATTGAAAACGAACAAATTTTACAAGGATTAGTTCCCGAAGCGTTTGCTAGTATTACTCCTCAAATGCTGAAGAATGTTTTAGATGCTACAGTTAGAAGATGCTATTTATGTTTAGAGAATAACAGAAATCTTTTGAACATCTTTTGTGAGTTTATTAACCTTTAAAATAAATTTGTTTTTATTTGTCTATCATTTAAAATTACAAAACATATTTTATAATAATAATTATTTTGGGATTTTTAATGGTTTATTTAATTATATATAACATGATAAGTTATCTTCGTCAGTAGTAATGTTTGTTAAAATTGTTAAAGATAGTAACATTTTGTCAAATTTGAAAAATTAATTTTTCAAATTTGACAAAATTGCTTACTACATCTTTAACAAACATTACTACTGACGAAGATAACTGTAAGTGTTATCGAAACGTTTAGATTGTATAATTTAAAGTACACCATTAAAAAATCCCAAAAAAGATAAGTATTTTATTATGAGTGTTAATGGTGAAAGTTTACATTTTCATAATTTTAATATTTTCTAATGTTTCTAGTATTAGTTTTAATGTCCGTTTTCGATGTTTTACATTGAATATGAATTTTCTCATCCGAAACGTATCAAAAATATAAAGTGTGATATATCGTTGAATTCAGAATCAAGGAGAGAATTTAAATATGGCAAAAATAATTTTTTCGTGTATTTAAAAAAATAAAGTTGATAATGGTTGCTAACAAACGAAACGTATCAAAAATTGAATAACAGCATTAAGTAGAGCTAGAAAAGTGGCAATGAAAATGTGCTCTTCTTTTTTTGATAGCTCTTCAAATAAGGTCAGAAAAAAATAAAAACGAAAATCAGAAAATTCAATTTTTTTCAAATATCTCAAAAACTAAAAGATATATTCGAGTTCTACAAAGACCATAAATACATCCTCTCAAATACGTAACTTTTGTTGCATTTAACCGACCTTCCATCTCTTACCGTTTCCGAGATCCCCATAGTGGGCATCCTTATCTTGGGACACGGTGTATACTTCTGGACCAAAGTGCCTAAATCCTTTGAGTGGTTGTTGCCCTCGGGCTTCGCCCTCGAGGCAACAAACCCCACTCGCGGGATTAAATGCTGCACTTTGGTCCCTCTGTATATATTATACTATTATTTGATTAAATACAGATCACTGTAATTCTAATAGTTAAAAACAATGGATCTGTACAGTCTTCAAATTTAACCAGAAAATGGCATGTTTAAATTTTATCTTTATGATAAGAATTTTGAAAAGTGTTAGATTCATTCTTGTTATCTGCTGGTCGGCCATCTTAGCGTAAGAGCTAAGTGTTAGAGAAGTGATTTCGAAAGTAATTAACTATATTATAGTTACCTGATTTGAAAAAGGGATTAATCTCAAATCACTTATTAATCGCAGTGTTTAAATTTTGTGAGTTTTTAAGTTTGGATGCATTACGTGTTACCTCTGCGGAGGATAAAAATTCTAACAATCATCGAAGGCAACCACGAACCTGGAAACCCTTTTCATTAAAGGTAAAATTTAACTGTTAATAACTAATGTGCTTACCCATTTCTTCCTCTCTAGGGTTTTACGTTCCAGATACATTTTACGTTCCAGATACATTTTACGTTTTAGTTTCACTTTACGATTTTAGTTTTATGCAACAGCTAACCTACCAGCTGTACACTCTAAGTTCACCTGTTAGTGATTTATTTTAATCACAACTTGGTTTAACCTGTTGGATTAATTTCACCATTTAGTTTACATTAGGATTCCATACGAAAGTTTGATGGAACCACTTATAATACAATCGACAACCTGTAGGATTAAGAAAAACCATCGCACCACACCATGGTATAAAGGGATTGATAAATAGAACAGTACGAGCCAATTAAGCAATAAGGCATCGACAGTTCTGATAAGGTCAGTGAACGCAGATTTGAAAGTTCGTATATCGTAATTCAATGTGTTGTGCATACCGTCGCCTAAAGGCTAAATTTACATCAGTTCTACATCCATAAAGACAAAATTTACATCGATTGGCGCTTGAACCTTGATGGCGCAGTTGGTTAACGCGGTATTCTAGCAAAGTACAGGTCGTATGTTCAAATCCTACTCGAGGTAAACTTTTTATTTATGTATTTAATAAAATCAATAATAATTTTTAATTACATATTTACCTTTGAACTTATTCGTTCATAACAAAAACTTATAATAATTTAATATTAGTCAAGTTGCTTTGGTATATGCGAATCCTTGTGATATTGCAGGCTCACATTCCATTATTATAAGTAATTTGATTGTGATCTCATTCTATTTAGAGTTTACATCAGTTATAAATACATAAAGACAAAAAAAAATTTACATCGATTGGCGCTTGAACTTTGATGGCGCAGTTGGTTAGCGAGGTAATCTAGCAAAGTACAGGGCGTAGGTTCAAATCCTACACGAGGTAAACTTTTTCTTTATGTATTTAATAAAATTAATGATAATTTTTAATCATTATCGTTCAAATCATTGATAAACTTACCTGAATCAAGCTTGTCATCAATTAGAATTTTATTCATAATAATCCACCACCAAGCTTTAATGCAAATTATGTTATATAGTTTTCAATGAAAGTAAAGAAATAAAAAAAAGCGAGAGCTGCGAACATCACAAATAGACTGTTGATTATGTGCACAGCAATCGACGAACATATATGTATTTTAAATTGAAAATAATTGTCTTGGTATTTACGAATGTAAGTTTAATTGAATTTCAACCAATTGTTGAAATAGGAACATTATAGGTTTTTCGTTACCTTTTATTTTATAGTAAAGATTCTTTTTTTTGGTTTATGAATAAAAATAAGTGTTTTGATATTGTTGAAAATTTATTTAATTGTTTACAATATTATTCAACAATCATTAAAGGTTGGAAATCAATAACAAAGGTAAGGCTTAGAGGAATCGACAGAACACCGTCATCACCTTCTGGTTTGGGTGTTGCGACTAGTGGCAAGCCAGTGGCGCCCAGTATTTATGACATCATAGTTTTTCGTATTGTTAGGGACCGCACCGCCTCTCCAACCAAGATAAAGAGCAAGCGGGAAAAATGTCTTGTCGCACCTCATAGGTCTGCCCGATCATTGTAAGTAGATAGTTAGGGATCGGCCAGATAATTGCCTTAATTAGAAAAAGGTGTAATAACATATAAATGTATTATAATTTTGTTCATTGACGTAATTATATCTAATTTTACAATCTCTTAAATATCTAATTATTTCAAGTGGTGGTGCTAAATCTCCGAAGCTATCATAATAGATCACATCATGACCTCGTTTCTTGAAAGCAACCCAATGAGTACCGCTTCCTCTAAAATCGTCAAGGTTCGCGATAGCACACTCATTAAGATGCGGTTTATGGGGTAAAGCATCACGCATAAACACGCCTCTAAAGAATGGCACATCCTTAGCATACTTATTTAGATCGGAATCGGTTAATGCTCTCCGAGGCAAGTTTATACGTTTTTTGGATATGGTTTCAAGTATAAAGCACATCCCTTCTTATGAGGATTCAAGTGAAATCCTTCGCCACTCCTTAGAGCTACCGCCTCCCTTGTTTGGTTATGGCGGTGAGCCTCCTACAATTGCTCCTTCGCCGCCGAATCGTCGTTGACAGCTTTAGCTGTACCGCTAGCACCACCTGCGAGAGCACCTGCATCTGACAGAACGGCGAATAGAAGTATTAGGAATGGGAGAAAGCCGCCAGTTTTAGGTATCGGAATGATTCTAGGTAATTTCACCTTCTTCTTTTCGCCGGCAATCTTAACAGCCTTCTTAGCGGCCTATAGACTGATATCAATAAGTTTCTTCAGATTACCATCTTTGAGCAGACGTTTGACAGATTTTCGAATAAGTTTTAAAACTCCACCTCTAAACGAGCACCTCTTCGTATTCTTCTTCTTCTTAGCGCCCATACCTAACGTGGTTTTAAACTTCATGGCGTTCGCTACGGCAAAATCTGCTGCTTTCTCATCAAAACTTGAATCCTTCGAGCGTACTCGATTCCAAGCTTGATCTCGAAGCACCCTATCTGCTTGATGACGGCTTGTTAAATCGTTAGAATTATTATAGGCGATATCGTGTTGTTTGTAAGCTTCATCTAGAGGATTTATACCTGGAGCGCCGTGAGCTAAACGTTTTTGTAGCTTGGTTCCTGGTCCGCAATATCGATAACCCGGAATATGCAGCTCAACAGGTAATTTGTTTATTAAGGTGTTTAATACTCCACTCCCGAGCGGGATGTGAAATGGTTAGTATACTATCAGCAACTGAATGATGCAGTTTACCAAACAGCCTCAAGAACTACCTGTGGATGGTCACGATTTCCTGAAATCCGAAGTCGCAGGGAAGCATGGTCGTCTCTTTCTGGCATCAATAAGAGCAATTATTTGCGGACCTTCCGAGTGCGGGAAGACTAACGTGATGGTTAGCTTATTGGAGGCACTGCATGGCTTAAAATTCGAAAATACATACGTTTACTCTAAGTCGCTCGAGAAACCAAAGTATAAATACTTAGAGCAAGTACTTAAGCCGATAATAGGTATTAGGTGTAATGCGTTCAACGATGTACTCATGCCGGAAGAGATGGCTAAGAATTCTATAATGATCTTCGATGACATCTCGTGTCTCAATCAAGACATAATTCGCGATTATTTCAGTAGAGGGCGACACTCTGGCGTGGATTCTTTCTATCTCTGTCAAACATACTCGAAGATCCCCAAGCAATTGATTCGCGATAATGTGAATATGGTTATTTAAACAAGATTGCATAAATTTAAAACATGTATATGATGAGCATGTAGGTACCTTCGATCAATTTAAATCAATGTGCACGCAATGTTGGCAGACTAAATACGATTTCGCATGCATTGTAAAAGACTTTGATTATGGCAGATACTGAAGCGGATTTGATTGCTATATCACCTGCTTATAATAGTCATTCGGACGCAGTCGCTCGCAATGGATGTTCGAGATAAGGTAGTTAAGCGGAAGTTAACGCAGACTCGTAATGCAATCAAACGCAAGGTGGAAGTATTGAAGAGAGGTGAACTTGAAACATATCGTTTAGCGGAAACTGCATGTAAACCTATAGTGGATCCTTTGAAGCAAATTTCTAACGCTGAAATTAAAGTAGAACCGCTGAAATCGGAGTTCAAACAAGTACCTGCCGCATCGTCAATACCTACTCCGCTCAAGTTCAAACCTACGGTTGCAACTTCATTCGTTGAAACCGGTGTAGAACCAGCACCTACTACGTTTAGACCCCCTCCGTCATTCGTTAAAGCGGACGTTATGGCTGAAACAGATCCTGTTGAAGAGGAGGAAGAGCAGATGGAGCCAACTAATTTAACGCGATTACTCGATGACGCAGGCATTGCCGATGAATTCTTAGAGAAATATGATCCTTTACCTCGCCACTATGTAGAATTACTGATCCGCGGGAACCAGGAACAAATTGATAATACATACGGTCTTCGTTATGATGCAAACTTAGTTAAATGGGCTATCGGAGATTCTCCGGTGGATATACAAGGAGCTAATCTAATTATAAAGGATGAGGTATATGAACACTCCCGGACTATACGAGCTGCTTATATTGAAAGAGCCGAAGAAGTTTACGTTGAGGGATGAGCCAGCCTACGTTGATATTCTAGCTAAACATAACGCATATAGGAAGAATCACGACCCTCACGGAGCAATTATGGGCACCAAATTGTCTGAATACCGTAAGATTATTAAGCCGCAAATCAGCATGAAACGTTTCGGTCACGGCATCATCAAGAATTTGTCGAATAGAGTGAAGGAGTATGTATACTTGAATACTCCTCGCGAACTTGTTGAACGGCTCAGACTGTTGCATGTATCGAAAGCAGCATGTCATACTGGTCATGATAACGAAATCATTAGTGTCGAAGAAGAGCTCCGAGAAGAAGGTATAATTACATAATAATGCCCATCGATAAGTTTGGCAGACACTCACTAGCGCATTTAAGACATGCAGCCGTAAATATCAAATTAACCGAGGATGATAATTACGATATGCAAGGTAAAATACTTTGCCATCTCTGAACTTATCCTAGAAGATGATGTTGCAACTAGGAGATACGTAGATGAGGCCAATTTAAAATTGACCGAAGATGGTAATTACAATGCACAAGGCAGAAGAGTCAGGAACGTCATCGAACCAATGCTAGATGCGGATGTAGCCACCAAAAAATATGTTAATAAGTGTAAGGAAATTCTAAAGAGTGATATCGATTGCAAAATTATTGTCTGAGCGCGATCGTAAACTTGAGAAGAAAATCAATCATATATATGGCGATATAAGCATCCTCAACAGGGATATTTATAACATTGAGAATAAGTTACACTAGTAGTAATGTCTTTAAAGTTGGCGGCTGTCGAAGAATTGCATAAGCCTGCGCGGAAGAATTTCGTGAGGAAACGAACCATCGTCAAGCATCAGGATGATCTCTGGCAGACGGATTTAGCCGAATTTATTCTGTATGCTAAACAGAACCGCAATCATAAGTATATTCAAACAGTGATAGACTGCTATTTTAAATATCTATGGACACGCCCTCTAAAGTCGAAGAATGCCGACGAAGTTGGTCGAGCGATGACTTCTATTTTGAAGGACGGTAGAGCTCCGGAAAACTTTCAATCGGATCAGGGACGTGAATTGAAGTGTTGGTAAAGAGTTATGCAATACATCGTTACTCAACGTATAGTGTTAAAAAGGCAGCCATTGTTGAAAGGGTTATAATAACGTTGAACAACGCGTTATACAAACGATTCAGCTTTAGAGGTAAACAAGTGCCTAGATGTATTGCAAGATGTTATATCTGAATATAATAATAAAGTGCATTCTACGATTAGAACGAAGCCTTAAGATGTAACTTCATCAACATATTTACCTATGTTTCATAATATTAAGGTAATGGGGATAGTCAAATTTAAAGTTGATGATTACGTTAGGAAATATAAATCAATATTTGCAAAGGGCTACACTCCTAATTTTTTCACCGAACTGTTTAAGATTGCTAAGGTGAAGGTTGGTAATCCAGTTACACATTTACCAAGCTAAACCGATACTAGGTCAATTTTCTGCTGAAGAACTACAGAAAACAGCTCATCCGGATACATTTCTCGTTGAGAACGTGTTACGGCGTAAGGAGAACTAGTTATATGTTCGATGGCTTGGTATGGACAAACACATGATTCATAGATTAATAAAACAGATTTTGTATAATATGTATATATTTTCGTACAATAAATAATTTGTCATATAACATGTATATTTTCATACATCTTCTGATATAATAATAAATTTCTTAGTCTATAATATTATAATAATAAATATTAACAATAACATAATAATAACAATAATGATGTTATGGTAATAAATAATTTCTTAGTCTACCTTAGCCTATAACATAATAATAATAATAACAATAATATAATTTTCTGAACCTATAACATAATAATAACGATAATCATGATGATGATGACAGCTAATAATACTAATAAATAGTTTCTTAACCTAAAATGTAATAATAATGGCTAATTTCTTAACCTAAATCCATAGTAGCGGGGATATTGTAATGTCCCCAAGGCAGTGTATCGATGCCATTAGGCAGCAAATACCTCTTATCATCGCGATTGTTAAGAGCGACTTTACGCTGTTCTATACTATATACGTGGTGGCTTTTCGATATGACACTGCTTTGAGAGACGCTTGTAATATCCCCGCTTCTTAGGCATTTTAAATAATCGTTAAAACTAATCCTATCTCTTACAACATAATCCCTAACACCTTTCAACTTCCTTACCTCATAATCCTTAAGCCTAAAGCTATACATTTTAGATGCCAAAGCCACCCATTCAGTAATTATTCTTCCACTCATTTCATCTTTCATCAAATCAATTACTTTACCATTGCAACTTGGAATGTTGTAGGGGTTGTCTGCAGGAAAATCAGAGGTGTCGAAACGCGAAATGTTGTTGCGAATAAGATTGTATGCATCCTCGCATTTCATCTCGTACACCAGGCTATCGGTATCCATATATAATAATTTCATCTAATCATCATTAAACTGACGTGAAGGCAGCCCAGTGCTCGTACGTACAGAAATTTGGTAATTAATTTAAAAGAATATGGTTCATTTTCAAAACCTACTAGAAATCCGAAATTACGGAATGAAGATCCAGAACTAAATGTATTACAATCAGTTATTGAAAATCCTTCAACATCTGTTAGAGAAATTGAACATAACATTGGTATTTTGAAAACTACACCACAAAGAATTTTAAAACGTCACAGGTACCATCCGTATAAGTACACCATTCTGCAGGGACTTAGAGATGGAGATCAGGGGAGAAGATTACAATTTTGCCAATGGTATGTTAATCAATGTGAGAATAACGATAATTTTCCAGCTACGATGTGTGGTCTGACGAAAGCAGATTTACAAATAATGGCCTTTTCAATCGACACACTGTTCACTTTTGGGACCGTGAAAATCCTCACGTTGTTAAGGAAAGTCGGTATCAAGTGAGATTTGGTCGTCTGGTGGCATTTTAGGCGCTAAACTTATTGGGCCCATATGTTTTAACGAAACATTAAATAGTGAAAGGTATTTGAATTTACGACAAACTGATTTAGAAAATAAACTTGATGATTTACCACTGATTGAGAATATTAATATCTGCTTCCAACAAGATGGCGCCCCAACCCACAATTCAAACATCATCAGCGAATATCTTAATAATCGGTTTCAAAATTCATGGATTGGTAGTCGAGGGCCGATTTTATGGCCACCCAGATCTCCAAACTTAACGCCCTTGGACTTTTCCCTTTGGGGCTACGTAAAAAATCGAGTGTACGTGCAAACATTTGAGAATGCCGAAGATCTTCGTGAAGCTGTTCTTGCAGCATTTGGTAGCATTAAACGCCAAAAACTACGCAGACCAATTACGTCGACACTACGCCGGGCACAATTATGTTTAGAACGGAATGGTCAATTGTTTGAACATCTTTTATAATTGGATAATTATCTCCAATACTATTACCTGCTTAACTCTTGTTGTTACCTATTATTTGTCGTTTTCTCACGTTTCACGGCCTACTTATTGTTAGAGTCTTTAATAAAATACATTTTTTTAAATTTTCTTTGTTGTTTTTAAAAATAGATAGTACATGTGCTATATCATTGTAAAGGGGATAAAAAACACGATCAATTATTTCAAAGCCGACTTGTTGTTCCATAAGAAAAATTTAATTTAGGGGTTGAAACTAAAAAATAGAAAGTGTAAATAAAAATCCAAATTGATATTTAAATTCTGCATAAAAAATATCTTAAGAAAGTGCAAATAAAATTTATATGTCTAATATAACAAAAAAGATATTACAAGAAAAAGAAATTTGACATTTTTCTTTTTCTTGCCATAAGTAAAATACATGGAAATTTGGAAATTGGAGAGTGTCCTATAATTTCACTAATCCTTAGGAGTAATTCTTCTAATTTAACCAAATCTGTATGTTTTATAATAAGCGAGATCCCCATGCTGGAAATATTATCTGGGACACGTTGTATATTTTCGTACAATAAAAAATTTGTCATATAACATGTATATTTTCATACATCTTCTGATATAATAATAAATTTCTTAGTCTATAACATAATAATAATAAATATTAACTATAACATAATAATAACGATAATGATGTTATAGTAATAAATAATTTCTTAGTCTACCTTAGCCTATAACATAATAATAATAACAATAATATAATTTTCTTAACCTATAACATAATAATAACGATAATGATGATGATGATGATAGCTAATAATACTAATAAATAATTTGTTAATCTAAAATGTAATAATAATAACTAATTTCTTAATCTAAATCCATAGTAGCGGGGATATTGGAATGTCCCCAAGGCAGTGTATCGATACGATTAGGCAGAAAATACCTCTGTCATCGCGATTGTTAACAGCGACTTTACGCTGTTCTATACTATATACGTGGTGGCTTTTCGATATGATGCTGCTTTGAGAGACGCTTGTAATATCTCCAATTCTTAGGCATTTTAAATAATCGTTAAAACTAATCCTATCTCTTACAACATAATCCCTAACACCTTTCAATTTCCTTACCTCATAATCCTTATGTCTAAAGCTATACATTTTAGATGCCAAAGCCACCCATTCAGTAATTATTCTTCCACTCATTTCATCTGTCATCAAATCAATTACTTTACCATTGCATCTTGGAATGTTGTAGGGTTGTCTGCAGGAAAATCAGAGGTGTCGAAACGCGAAATGTTTTTGCGTATAAGATTGTATGCATCCTCGCATTTCATCTCGTACACCAGGCTATAGGTGTCCATATATAATAATTTCATTGCAATCATCATTAAACTGACGTTGCATGAAATTATAGTGTAAATCGTACATTAATGTCTTAAAAATGTCTAAAATAGCCATTCCCACATATAGTGGCTTATTAAAGTAGATTTCCACCTTAGATAACCCGATAGCCATCAATTCCTCATCAAATATTTTTCTGCTGTGGAAATTCGGCTGAGACATGTAATAATTGGCTCCATACCTACCACTCCACCTGGTGACAAGTTTGACGATTCTATGATTTCTAACATTTTCCATGGTTTCGCCGAAATTTGCGTTATTTAACAATTTATACAAGTTCTTCTCGAAAGAGTTATTGGATTCTGCTCGCAACCTCGTATTCAAGTCTATATATTGTTTGAGCCAACGTGATTAGCTGAAACTAATCGCGCGATGAACTTTTTCAAGCACAAGGCGTGCTTGTAGGCATTGTTTCAAATTGCGGTAATGAATAACATATTTAGTCTTAGAATGCAGGGTTGCGAGCAGTTTCTTATTTTTACCAACAGGTTTAGTACCCTGTTCAACGCAGAATGGAATGCATTTATGACGATTAAGCAAATTATCCGGATATAATAGACCCACCTCTAGGATTAATCTTTGCATGCATCATCCGGTAAATTCAAAATTTATTCTGAGGTTAGTAAGTTGATTGCCCCTCGCTAAGCCACTTGAAATCATCCCGCGGCAATCATTGATTTTGAGCCCATCCGTATAAATTAAGCATACCTGTGTAAAGGATATAAGAGGATGGTTTGCAGGGATCGTATTCATCCATATACTTATTGTTCGCCTTGCTGTACTTAGTACAACATTGCGTTATCACTCCTCTTATACCCTTTTCCACGAACAATAACATACCAACATCGTCATCTTTGAAATCCTGCACTAAACATTCCAAGTCGCAGTATAAAATAAATGGCGCAGTCTGTTTAAACTCGTAATTCTTAAAATACACATTCGAACCTGGCCTTGGCATCTCTATCCTACATTTATTAACTAACTTACAATATAACTCGTGATTACTTAGGTTAATTTGAGAACTAGAATAGTGGAGGCATCTATCGCATAGATATAATTTACCTTTCTTCTTCGTTAACTGTGAACCTAATAATCCCGATAAATTTTTGATCCAGCAGAAATGAAATTTAACTGCTTCATCATCATCTTCATTTGTTCCAAGTCTGGAAACGTCATTATCTATTTCGCTTTCAATTTCTTAATTCTGCTGGATCATTAATAAATTAACGTTCTGCTACTTCTTATCTTCGCATAAATAGACAGGTACTGTGTTATACGTAGTTAAGTCTTTTCTAATAAGAGTATACACGTTTATACATAAATTAGGATCTTGTTTTAAACATTGAGGGATTTGATTTGATGTCATGGGAAACTGTATATCTTCAAAATTTAGGATTTCGGCATAATAGGGATAGGATGATAAGCGAGCACTATTGAGGTGGGTAACGGGAAAGAGAGCTGATGCTAAAGCCCACCCGAAACAGGCTTCATTATTTTTTACGTTAATGACACACTTCTTATTTTTTATTTGAGGAATAAAGAACGATGTTTACAGTTAACGAAATAATTTTTGATAAAGCCCAACCAGTATCCTGTTCTTCAAATTGAAGCAATCGCTTCATCAAGTAATCGATAACATTACTATTAAATATTTTTTTTTAATTTTCATATTCTAGATTGGCTCTTAAAATATTAAAGTTTTTAGTTGTAAAACTAAATTCCCTATACATTAAATTATCATCATCATCATCATTTAAAGATGGTTTAACGAATTCTGCACATAATTCTAAATTAACTTTTAAATCATTAAATCATTAAAAAATGTCCCTAATGACCTATGCCCTAAATTAATTATAATACCAGTGCTCACCCTGGATTTAAAGGCTGTAGATAGATCGCTCCACTCAACTGTACTCTTGCTTGCGAGGGACCCTCCTACAGCCGGTTTCCTTAACTGATTGACTAGTATCCTGTACTGCTTCAATTTCTGCAACGCTCGCTAGATATCTTTTGGTGGCAATACTCAATGGTGAGTCACCAACACATGTCTTGATCAGTTTTAAATTAGATCGCTCCACTCGACAGTACGCTTGCTTGCGAGGGACCCTACTACAGCCGGTTTCCTTCACTGCTTGACTAGTATCCTGTACTGCTTCAATTTCCCTGCAACCCTCGCTAGATGTCTTTTGCTGGCAATACACAATGGTGAGTCGCCCACTCATGTCTTGATCAGTTTTAAATTAGCGTCGATGACGTTGATGATTTTGATGATTTTATTCTCATCATGAGTATTGGCGTGCTTGTAAAGACGTTCAATATTTTTTTACGGAAGGGTTGATTTTCTCGATTAAAGCCATTTCTAAAAATAAATCATTAAAATGTATTAGTATAAATTGCAAACATTATACCTTTGATATCTAGCGAACGAATGAACTGCTATAGGAAGTAATATATGATTTAATTTATCGAACCTGTAATTTATCGATATAATTAATGCTTCAAATATAGATATACAACTTACCTGGAGCGATACAAGTAATTACAATAGTAGTCAAGCGGTGAGCACTTTTGTAGGTAATTTAAATCTAAAAAAATAATTTAGAAAAATAATTCTTTTAGTAAAACCAATGAAGCATACCTGAAAACATCCGTTGAATGAACTGCAGCAGATACACAGCAAGTAAAAGTATAAAATAATAATAATAATGGTTAGGAAATCTGCAATTTATTAATACTCGTAATTAATGATTATTTTTTTAAATGTAATATTGAAACTCACCTGATGAAAGCGTGATAACGACTGATAAAGAGCCGTATGTTACATTGCTCTTATATACGTCACACACCGGATGTTGCAGGTTGTACATGTGGATATAAAAAGTTATCTGCTGTAATTGTTTATTACGTATGGAGTGCTAAATTATTAATATAAAGTTCCAGTAGTGCTGATAACAAAACGAATATGACTGAGGTTTATACAGCGATAAATATCTATTTTTCTTGCTTTGTGATAACATTATTTTCATACATTGTAATATCTGTTAATATTGGAATAAATAAATTATTTAGGATTTTCTTACACAAAATACGTATTTATTAGCTTTACTAATACTTTGAGGACGATATGCCTATGGTTTCTAGATAGCAGGCAAAAACCTACTTGCTTCTTTGTTCATACATTATTACACATACATAAATCACTCAGGATGTTATTTGTAGATAAACTTTATATTGCAATGTTTCAATATAAGTTAAATGTTTATTTAATGTTTTAGTATTAAAACTTTTAGAATATAATAGAATTACATACATCATATGATAATGATTTAGCTTTAATATATTTAATTAACATGTATTAAATATGTATCAGTAAATGCATTGCCTCTTGCATTAATTATTTTAGAGAAGCGTAAATTGCGCTTTCCATGTTACTCTGAATGCAGTCTCATTCTGTCATCAACCGTAATTGAAAAGCTACTTTTTCTCTCATTCTCGTGACGTCATGTCACATAAATTACTCAGGATGTTATTTCTAGATGAACTTTATATTTAAATTTAAAGTTTATTTACAAATACATAACATAAAAGTCTTTTCTCTAATTTATAAATAACATTATCGTCTATTTATTACTAAAAGCATTAATTACGAAACTAATATAATGTTTTATATACATGATTTTATTTACAAATGCAAATAGTTTTAATTCATGACATCAAAGTCTTTTCCTAATTTATTATTATTACATATCAACAACATTATTTTCTATTTACTACTAAATTCATTAATTACATGTTGATTCAATTTTAACAGAAGATGATATAATACTTTATTAAATTCCATTAGCGTAGATAACAAATTTGTAGAACCGGATGCATAAGTGGTTTGTATAGCTGATAGCCTTATTGTAATATCTTTTAACTTCTTATTTATAATCACATTGCTTTTTTATTACTTGGATGTTATTAAATGATAACATTTGTTTCTGTAGAGTTTATAGCTATTATTAAATTCAATTAAAGCATATAATGATGATTATTTCTAGATTTGACTGAATGGTGTAATTAGCTTTAATATATTTATCAGTAAATGCACCGCTTCTTGTATTAATTATTTTAGAATTTATTTGAAAATGCAAACCCTACTTTTATTACTTCATATTTAATTGTAATTATTACGTATGGTGTTATGCGCGAAATGTTTCCTTTTCAACTTATCGAGTACCTTCTCTTTCTAATACCGTCTATCCTTTCAACCTGAAAAGATGCTCATTCACTCACTATGACGTTAGCTTAAATATTTACAGGATGTTATATGTAGATAAACTTTATATTGAAATTTTTCAATGTAAATTGAATTTTTATTTAATGTTTTGGGTATTAATTATTTTAGAACATAATGCAACTACATACATACATATGATAATGATTGTTGTTGTAATTAGCTTTCTAACAAACGCATATATTTTTAATGCATAACATCAAAGTATTTTTATAATTTATTACCTTATTAGTGTCACATATTTATCAACAACAACATATCTTTCATTTATTACTAAGCGCTTTAATAAACATTATTATTTTCAGCTATTTTATTACTTTAAAGACAATAATAAAATCTGTATTTTAATTGTAAAAACATAATTACATATTATAGTGTACATTAGCAATTATTTTTTAGATCGCGCGCCGGATATTGATTACTGCAACCAAATGAAAAGCTTACTCATTCAGTCACTGGCGTCAGCTTAAATGTTTACGCATATATCACAAGTTTTACGTTTCATATCTAAAACCCTGTTAGCTCAGTTGGTTATATGGATATGTATAGATTCATAACTTGACTTTCTCGAGTTCAAATTCCGGTGCAAACAATTTTTTCAGACTTTATCCTATCAGCCGGAAGTTCCTCTTCAACAGCGACAAACAAGATATTTGCAAGGTCCCTCAGAATGCGACATCACAACAACGCGGCGCCGGAAACCAACAGACGCCGCAGAAGACCTGTAAAAAGCCCTCAGAAGCCGGCGAAGAACCTACCGGAAGCCGCTGAAGACGTCCAGAGGCTGCTGAACAATTCCAACATGGCGGAGCCGGAAACCAACACACCAGAAGCCGTTAAAGACCTCTAAAGAAGCCCTCAGAAGCCGGCGAAGAACAGTACCGGAAGCCACCGAAGACGTCCAGAGACTGCTGAACAATTCCAACATGGCGGCCACGTTTCGCATTGGACAGCTACTGGTCCAACCCCCTTCCGGAACTCAACAGGGGGCGGGGGGCCATCCTCGCATCCCATTGGCTTGACGTCATTGCTCCTTCCGGTAGGAGGAGCTACGCCCTCTTGTCCCATTGGTCCTCCAACCGCAAACTTCCGATGGGGACGTGGCTTAAGTGCTCGCTCGTGTCGCTGATTGGTGTGACGTCACTTCCTGTCGCAGAACCCGCTTAGCCTTACTAGTTATCTTCTTACCCTCGATGACTTCAGAACAACACGTACGTACTTAAAATTTCGTATTTAAGCTTACATCCATTTCTCTTGGAGCAGATTAGATTTTGGGGGAAATCCAACGGTTTATTAGGGTTTATCAAATACCGACATGTATATCTTAGACATACCGGTTAACTATGTACTATGCAATTTTTTGCGTAATAGGCCAGCAACAAACTCCTTTAGGTGGAATTTAAGTGTTTGTTGAAAATTTTCAATATCGGAATAACGATAAATGTTATAAAAAATGTGTAAACTTATTCTAAAATTTTTCTTTATAAGGTTTCTTAATACAAAACCAAGTAAGACTAAAAATTAATTAAATAATGTTCAAAATAATGTAAGTGTCATCTATACATATATTAACATAAATTATTACTGCTTTTACAATCTTTGACTATTTTGTTATATACGTATTAAAAAAGAAGGTTGCGTAATTATCATAAAAACAATATTATTATTATTAAAATTATTTCATTTCATTTAATGGCCAATTCGTAGGTTGGAAAATAGTGTGCTGCTCCCCACCAGATATTTTTTGTAAGGGTAGTGTTATTAACCGTAGTAGTTGATAAGCATTGATATGCTTGGAATTCCGCTATTTGTAGATCTTGGCCTATAACGCAATACAACACAACAATTATACTCTGAACGTAACTGTAGTACTTTTAAAATTAAAGCTAGGACAAGAAATGTTTAAATCCCAAATCTTCCCTTTTTTATTACATATCCAACTCTTAGGAAGTTTCCACACCGTGTCATGACTACATTTTTATGATCCTTCTCAGTCAATTTAGTTTTCTCGTTCTTTTGTCATGCATCATTAGGCTTTATTTATCTACAATATCGCTTGACATTGCCTGTACTTCCTTGCCACGTAATATTTCGTTACTATGTATTTCTTATGAGATAAATACACTATAAGGGTCTAACCACTACTCGTTTCTTCAGTTTAATTCGAGCCACTCACGCTAGTCTATCCTTTCCTGGCATTATTGTCAAGTATCCATGATTTCATCAAGATTCGCCGGTACACTTCGAAATTGTAAAATTATCTGTTAGTACCGAACATTTTGAATGGGGTATAGATTCTCGTAATGGGATGTAATAACGCATTAATGATGCGAGAAGCTTTTCGATTGTAACGTTTCCTTTTATCGTTTACGTAATTTAAAGGTTTACGAATGTTTTTTTTGTATTTTTTAAAAGGAAAATGTGATTTACATTTTGGTATCGATATTTAGTGAAGCCCTCTTACTAGAATTTCGAAAGGAAACATTTGTTAATGTATTTGTATATAGGGATAGTTTTGTTTAAATAAATGCTTTCGCATTTTAATTTGGTTAAATCAAGTTGGGATTGCGTCAAGTAATAAATTTGATTAAAGAACGCATTCAGATATTACTTTGTACAGTAAATCTTTTGCAAAAGTTCTAGTTAACCGCCATATAGGCACCATTCCGATTGATAAGGGTGTGGATTTGATAAGGAACTGACTTTAGATACATAACATTAAGGGCTACTTTTTAATGACAATTCCACATCATTAAATATCAAATTTATCCGATAAGATTTCGAGTAGAAACAGGCTTGCTAACAAAGCAATCTGTCCTGACGTTTCTCGAATTTAGGGTTCGTGTATGGGCGGAGTGGTATATTTATGTTTTTTTGGGCAAATTAGAGTGGAGGTTGTTGGAAAACCAATGTGGCCGAAAGTAAAGTTTTTATGTTGGCAGTAGTAGTACAAACGTCGAGGTGTACAGTTTTTTTTGCTACGGTGCATGAACTCACGACTTTTCTTTTAGTGGGTCACTATTGATAATTTTGTTGGTTAAATGTATAAGGCTTGTACGTTCAAGCAGAGAATTAGCTAAATTTATTTGAAGTGTATTTTTTTTAAAGTTATACAAAATTGACAAATATTTATATTGAAATTAGAATAGCAGGTGATTTGTTGCATACTCTTGCTAGAGGACCAGCCAAATTTAAGTAAGTTGTATAATGCCGTTTTTTTTTCACATTTACGTTGTCTCCGAATTTCTTCTGTTCTTGTATTACTATTTATTTATTTTACATTATATTTATTTGGGCTATTGGACTTGTGTTATTTTTGTTATGTGAACCTATGATTACACAGAGTCGAAGAACAAGCAATTATCGTATTGATTGCTTAATTTGCTCATTAAATTAACGTAATTATAGCAAGTTTGGTTTGAATGAAACAAACACGGCAGAAAGTTTTCAAATGTTGATTTAACTTTATCGTACATTGAGAGGCCGATGAATTTTGCATTTTTCTTTCTTGGTTCGTTTATGAATTGAGCATAATCAAACGTAATTTGAGGAATTCGATTTAAAACGATTGTGTATACAGTTAAAGTGTTTATTATTATTATTATTATATTACAATATTTTTGTTTGGCGAGGTGAAATTATTTTACACATTGGGATTTGGATTAACGTAACGTGATAAGAGGTTAGTGTTTGTTTATCACAGAAGTAATTGAATTTTTTGCGGCACGCTACTGTTTTATTTAAGTGTGCAAATATTGGTTTTGAAGGCTTTCAGGTTGGCGAAAGATTTGCTGGTCCTGGGGCTATTTTGACTTATGTCTGATATACTATCCTGTATACAAATTAATTCACATCTGGCTCACACCCGACCACTAGCCAGCCGTGCGAAAGCCATGTTTATCTGTTACCTCGTCATACTACCAGTTGGTACCGTAACATTATTTTTCATTTCTCAGTGGGTATTTCAGTTTTCGAATGTGCCTTGTGCCGACCCTGTTTGAGCTAAGAAGCGCATGTCACGGCGATTAGGGAGCAGACGAATACGAATTTTAGTCACCTTGGAGCATTTGGTCGGGTGCGCATCGTGCTTTCATGCTAGAGGCATATTTTAAGGAGAACAATTGCTATACCCTAGCCCGATTTCGGTTTAATACTCGCTTCAACATTTGGCGTATAGCAGGTGTCCAATCGGCTAATATTGTAAAATCGTGGGTGCAAGGATTTCTCGAAACAGGAAGTGCGACAAATAAACAATGCCTTTGTAAACAGAAAACTGTAAGAACAGCCGAAGTGATCTCTTTGGAAACACGTGCGTGCGTTAAATCTCTCACGTGCCAGTTTACACCGTATTTTAAAGAAAAATTTAAAATTTTACTCATATAAAATTCAAATTACGCAATATTTAAAAGAAACAGACTATGCTCGCCGAAAGCGGTTTGCAGAAACCGTAATGAACAATTCATGAATGCCGGTGGCCTAGAGGCACACTTTCATTTGAATGGATATGCAAATAAACATAATGCTCGTTACTGGTCCTAAAACAACCCCAAGTAAAAACACCTTAAACAAATGCATTCCAAAAAGGTCACAGTATGTGTGCCATGATAGCTGAAGGAATTATTGGACCGTATTTCTTGAAGGTGTCCGCGGTGGGGCCCTTATTATTACTGCTCAGCAATACAGGACAACAATTCAGACTTACCTGAACCCTACCCTTCAACGTTCACCTGGTTATAATGCTGATGTTGGGATATGGCTTCAACAGGATGGTGCTACGCCCCATACCCGAGCAATATCCATGCAGGTTCGGGAGTTTTTTCCAGGCACGCTTATTTGGCTGAGAGGTGACATTCCGTTTCCGCCACGTTCACCGGATCTCACACCTCCGGATGTGGGGATACCTAAAGTCTGTCGTGTACACTAACCGCGTGCCAACATCAAAGAATTAAAGGTTCGCATTCGCCAAGAAATTAACAACATTCCAGTCGCAATGTGTCAACGCGTGTATGTAAATTTAAGGGCCAGATTGGACGAGAAGATGTTGTGTTCAATTAAACTCGCATATATTGTTTGTATTTTGGTGATAATAAAAGTAGTACAGCATTTTCATTCCCCGAGTATTATTTATTTAAAAACTGAAATACCCTCTGAGACACCCGTTATTCGGCAGAGAGATAAATTTTAGAATTATTACGATGCCTAGACGTACCGATTTCCAGTTGTGAGATGTGGTTAATCAATTTAATAAAGTTATTCCTAGTTTATTCATATTTCCGCTCAAATGAAATGCACAACGTATAGTCTTATTTCTTGCGTATTCATCTGACCAATTTCGAATATAAAAGTAAATAAAAGCCTGATTTTTATTCTTATAGTTAATGTTTAATCGTGAGCAGAATCATTTTTCTTTTCTTCCCACTTCCATATTAACCTTTTGATTGTAAAACAAGATAAAGAAGGTGTCGGTTAGTGATTTTAGTCTCTAACTAGGACTATAGCACACGCATATATTACACATTTCTTGGGATTGATTAATTATTAATCACTGACGTTTTCTTTTCAGTTATGAAGTGTGCAATTCACGGCTACTACAATATGATTTTCCATTAGCACACAAACATATATTGCTTAATGACACAATTTTTTTAGGTTTAAGACAGCTTTTGAAAAATTTAATTTTCCAAAAATCGATGCGTCTTCTAACCCTGACGTGCACAAAGAGTACTCTAAGGTCACATGAAGGCGTCTTCGAGGTTATTTATCACGCAACAAAAAACTTTCTATTCCAAAGTTGATATATGCTGTTCAAAGTTCTTTTGGCTTTTGTGTAAGTAACATTTTTGGAGATTATCTATAGCCCTCCGACAAATATTTATAAAGAAAACTCGAATAAAATTTGATTATCCCACACACCGTTTGCTGCCAAGTTAAACGTACTTGATACATTCACAAAGCAGACTATAGAGACAGTCCTTAAAGTACCTTTAGGACTTACGTTTACTACACGTAAAGTTTTTATAAAGAAACCTTTGATAACATTAAATAGTCTTAAAAAGTGTGTCTACTTTTTGAGCTAAAGTTAATGGTATTTTTCATATAGTACGGTTGTTAACCAAAATTCGATCGAACCAAGATATTTCCATAATACCTCCAAATAGAGTGTCTTATTAATTATCGTGGTTGTACGTGCATACCAGCGTGTCCATTCTAAACCATTGACTACTTTGACAATTTTGAATAAAATCTACATATTAATTATTAATACCAATATTTCAAAAATAGCCTAACATACTTTTAACTGTTGTCCATCCCTACGGTACTCCCCTGAAAATAATATCCAATTTCATATAGCAAATCGTCAACTATTTACTCTATCAAACACTAGAAAGTAGGACACAATCGCTCTGTTTAAGTCGCAGATTTCTCTCATGCAACGGTGCCCTTTAAACGAGAATATCTATAATTATTCTTAAAGCCTTAATTTAAAATTTCAATCAACAGTAAGCTTAAAATGTATGAGAGTTTCTTTTATTTTATTTCAAAAGTTTTAAAAGATTTAATCTACGCCAGTGTCGTTATGACATATTTATCATCTTCATTTGGGTGTCATTATGGCCTTCATAATAGCACCCAGGGCCATTATAAACTCATAATAACACGCAAATTTTAAAATAAAAAACAGGCAAAAAGAAAGTTAGTTACAACTTTTACTTGATTATAAAATCTTTACCAACATTTATTTATTGTAGACATTAATTATAAAGTCTGTACAATTTGTTAAATTCAGTCCATCAGTGCGTGAAACTCATGTAAAACACAAAATTGAACGCAAATAATGACGTTGTCAAAGTAAAAATTGCAACAATCGACAAGCGCGGTTGCTATATCGACTAATATGGTCACTTAATAATTTTGAATTTTTATGTACAAAACCGTTTCTGATATTGTAAACAAATCGACTCTATGCAAAGAAAATCTATTTGGACTGGCGTAGATTAAATTTTGAATGATACACGTTTGATATGAACTTCGTAATGAAACTTGTGTAAATAAACCACGAGGCGTTTCATTATGACGTTCATATCGAACTAGTATCATTGATAACTATTAGAAAGTCCTGCACATTAAAAATTTCATTACAAATTTACAATTCCCATAATTAAATTCAAAAACCTTTTCATATTGGTATATACATTTCTTCTATAATTAGAAAATACTTACTCAAAGGACAAATAGCTATTAATATAAATAATGGGTTATTTTCCCAAATTCAATTTTTACCTTCCAACCTACATGTACATATGTATATGTGCCCATACGCACGCGGATACACATACGTACACGCACACGCACACGCACACGCACTCGCACACGCACACGCACACGCACACGCACACGTGCACGCACACGAACACGCACACGCACACTCCAAAGAGTTTATAACCAAAATAGTGTAGTGGCCCCAGATTCCCTATCTTGAACAGTGTAATTTGCACTTATTTGCAATAATGCAAATTCAAGAATAAAACAATCGCTAAATGATTTATCTTGACCTTACTGACAATAATGTTACTATTACTCAAATGAATTGCTTGCCTTACATTGACTTTCCTGGCAATAATTTAAATTTATTATTTATTATTTACAAGTCTGATATTTAATTACTCGCAAACCTCAAATCTGATCAAAAGAATTGGCCGTCTAGTGGTAGATACGTTGTGCTATTTGAATTAGATAGGCCGGATGGGGTTAAGTCTTGCATCATGTAAGTAAACAATGAAACTAGTCAAATTAGAATTAACGAGCTTTACGCAAGGATGGTTCAACCCGTTAATGTGCTATTGTGGGAAAGAACCACCAAAAAACCCATAGACAAGTAATTGCACAAGTACATTAATAAATCAAATAGCATAAAAATGAAAGGGTTAAATATGCAATAAAACACCACTAAATCAGGTTACAGTCGTAGAAAATTATAAAATTAAGAAAAACATAAATAAAAAACAGTTTAGCTACATATAAACACAATAATAAAAAACATGTAATCACGCCCACAATTGTGTCATAAATAAACCAGAATAAAAAAAATTGTAATACCGAACATGTGGCCCTCTAAAACCAATCAACAGTAAAATTACACAGGTGATAATAAGGTAAATGCAAGGAAAAAAAAAAAAGTGTGAAATTTACACATATCAATTGTTTAGTGATTAATAAAGCACAAAATACATACGTATAATTACAATAAATTACATATAAAGGGAAATCCGTTCGCAGTCAAACAATTGTAATTACACCTCGGATTAACCAGACTGAATCAAAAACAAAAAACTCATTAAACAAAACCTTACAAGGGTAAGTTGTAAATAGATCATAACATCGTGACCGGCATATAAGTTTGCGTGTGTTAGATAAATACAGCATCCCTTTCTAAGGTTGCATATTCATCTATACAACGATAGAAACAACAAAAATAAATTTCAAGGTGTTTTAATGGTCATCTGAACCCGGGAGTATGTAAACTCACGGTAGTTTCCTATTTACAATTATAACCAAGCTTTATCTTGTACTCGTTCGTCCACGGGCACCTCTACACAAATGTAAATATAAACAGCAAACCACAATGCTAATTCATCCAAGTACTCTTATTTTAACAGATTTTCGCTTACTGAGCCCGCGTGCGAATGGGATACCTTTGCTAGGCAATGTTTGATTTTTAATACGTTACGTAGGCTTGTAGAATTGTTTGCGCCGAGCTTTAATTGCATTAAAAATACCTACTTACACTTGAATACATTCCCTTTAGTTAAGCACTTTACCACCAACACGACGAGTTAAGATACGCAGTTTAAAACTCGACACCGCGGCGATTAATTGTAGATTAATTTTTGGAAAAGTTTACATTAAAACATACATTAAAAGAAAAGAACGAATTAGCGTTTCTAGTTTTCTCAAGTGTGTATGACAGAAATATTTATAAACGGAACGGTTTAGTTTCTAATTAAAATAAATCAAAGCGATCCAGCTCAATCAAAACTTTAAACGCAACTGCCGCCTTCCCCTCCGATTTGAAACAAACTATATTTACTCCCGAAAATCAACCCCCGTCTTTCAAAAGTAATTAAAAAACAAGAAACATTACGTTGGAACAGTTTCATATTAATTATTGAACGAGATCTTAATTTTAAAAATATGCATTCGTCCGTAACAAACCCTACATCTAATATCAAATTTACTAGTACCAAACAAAGACGCCCTTTTGATCCGCGGCATGTACTGACGTAATTAACTATTAACTAGTGACGTTTTTCCACCAAGAATATGCGCATAGAAATTTCCAACGATTCGTCACACTCCCTCAGTAAAGACGGACACCTGCTAGCTAACCCCCCAAACATATGCTTTTTCAACCCTTAGCCAAATATCAGTTACATACATCCCACATTTCTCACATAAAAATACATAAAATAAAATATTCCGAAAACGTATTATCAAGATATTAACAACCCACTAATTATCTTTACTATCGCGGTAACAATGGCGATTTGACAAACGTTTATTACAATAATGAAATTTTCGCGGTCCGCTACCTACAATAGTTAGAAAGGTATAACAGTATGAATATTAAATATTTGAAATTTTATATCTCCTATACCAGTAGTAGTTTTAGAAGAAGCAGGTTAGTTGCATTCATAAGAATGGCTGGTTGCCTAGGAAATATAAAAATAAAACAAAAAATAATTGTTTAAGTTTGACCCCATAAATGTAGGCAAAATTTATACCATAATTTATTACGTAAAAAAATCTCTTTAAAGAACCTTTATTTAACTACGCACATCTACTTCCAATTCTTTTAAATCTTGAATGCAATCGGAAATATATATTTATACAAAAAAAAATGTATGTGACTGTAACTGCGGCCATATTTAACTTTAAAAGTTTTAGAAAATCGCAAAAAAAAAACATTTCATCAGTTATTGATGGCCTGAATTTCAATCTTATATGTTAAAATTTGAAAGTTTGCCCCCAAAATCACACCCTTATTTTCACTCCCTGTATACCTATTGCGTGTAAAAACTTGTTTTGTCGATATAATTGTCTCCTAGGCCTTCATCCAAATCTTTCGTATAGTTTCGGCTGGCGAGTAACCACAGACACCTCGGACATTTTGAAAAATTTTCTAAAATTTTTCGTCGGGTTCAGGCAGTGGTAAAACATCAAAATAACGCAACTTATTTTTTTCGACCGCAATACTTTCTTGTTTAGCAAGAAAATAAAAATTATATACAGTGACCGGCACAAAGTTATAAATGGAAAAAAATTTTATTGTTCATTTCTCAGAAAATTTTATTCTCGATAAAAGTGCCTGCTTGGTCGCAAACCTAAAACGGACTTGCAAAAATTTGAATATCTCGTTTATTATACGAGGGAGATTCGAAAATGTGAATGAGGCTCAAGAGTAAAGTACCCTTATTTTTCAAAACACACAAAAATGTCATTTTAAAAAGTTGTTTAGAATTGAAAAAATATGTCAACTATGCAATTTCAGCCAGATTAAATAAAAATTTTCTGAGAAATGAACAATATTTTTTTTTTCCATTTGTATCCAACTTTATGGCGGTCACTGTATAAAATTCAACTTGCGACACAAGTGCTAACCTTTCTACCTTGGAAAAATGAAAAAAATATTAATAAAATTAATACAGATACTTAGTTTTGACATTTAATTTTCAGAAACAAAATCTGTATTTGTTTACGTATATGAGAAAGCATTGTGGCAGTTAATTTGGCAGCGGTTTCTCTATCTGACATGAAGTCATTCTGACATAGATTACTGTTTTCGTTTTTACAATTTTGCCTGCTTCCGTTATGAACGTATAAGAAAGAGATTGCATAGTTATTCTAAAATATCTGGCGTGAAACAACATACGACCTTCCAACCTACAAAGTGGAAATTAAAGGAAATGAAATAATTTCATTAATAATTTTTCTAGGATGCAACCTTTTTTTATATATTCATAAAGAAAACAGGCAGCACTGTAAAAACGAAAACAATAATCTATGTCAGAATGACGTTTAAAACTTCATGCCAGATATAGATTAATAGAAATAAATACATGTTAACTTAAAAAAAATCCAAAGCCGCGCTCTTCTATAAAATATCATGTTACGGTAACTTTCGATGGCAACAAAATTTAAAATGCAAGGGCTCGGTAGCTCAGTACAAGTAGATAAACATTGGGGGTCGGCTAGTAAATATAGAATTTTAAGTATGATGTTGTGAGCAATAAATGAGTAAAGAATAGTTAAGAGAATGGGCGCCACGTATTTCTTGGGTAATTGTCGTTATAGTTATAGCTTCTAGTTCGAAATACGTAGAACTAATAGCTTATAGGTGAGTGACAAATAAGTAACCAAAATGGGGTTAACTAAATTATAATGAACTTCAAAATAAATGGTAACATGAATACATAAATTCGACAAATAAGAGGGGTACCCGTAGGGGTAGATTGCAATACAAAGGTTAAGTTAAATAATGAGTTAATATAACAAGAATGATTGAATCCAATTTACCTTATGTGAACTTTTAAGAAAAATGTGCAAAATCAGTTACGTTACCGTTCCAAAATATTCAGGATTCGGTTTACGCGAGGTGAGCAAGCGATTAAGTACATCAATAATCTTACCTGAATAACTATCCTTCGGTGTCGTTTCCTTGCGCAAGTAGCGTTGGCCGAAGCAATACGAGCTAGATGAAAAAAAACAATAACAAATCGGATACGTTAATTACTTAATGATTATCGACAGGTTCGAATACTGAAGTTAATACAATAAATTATGTTTGAATAGGCAAGCAAGTAGTTCAAGGTAAATGTGATTTACAAATTTAGTAACAATTCAAGCTTAAGAATATGAGTTTACAATAGAAATAAATAGGCAAATAGTTACAGTTAGCTTTTGAAATATAAATTATGACTGTACAGTATAGATGGCGTAAAACGCAATCTTTGAACTTAAGGAAGTAAAATGAGAATTTACTAAAATGTATAATTTCGGCGGGGCAAGTTACTTACTAGTTGAATAGTAAATTATTTGCAATCTTGAGGTGAAACGACTGCAGTTTTACTGGTTGTAGTTCGTTGAAATTGAATTTCTTCGGTCGAAGCGTGAATCGATGGAAAATTTAGATGGCAGCGGCGTTTGATGACGTAGCGAAGTAGTAGAAAAGTAGATAAAACACGTAGTAAAACGCTACGGAAGAGAATAGGACATTAGGTGACGAAATTATACAAAAAGGAGTACTGAACTTGTAAGCTAGTAGCCAGAAGCGTTTAAGTAGATATTGTGTGAGTGTGTGAGTGTGTGAGTGTGTGAGTGTGTGAGTGTGTGAGTGTGTGAGTGTGTGAGTGTGTGAGTGTGTGAGTGTGAGTGTGTGAGTGTGTGAGTGTGTGAGTGTGGAGTGTGTGAGTGTGTGAGTGTGAGTGTGTGAGTGTGAGTGTGAGGTGTGTGAGTGTGAGTGAGGTGTGTGAGTGTGTGAGGTGTGTGAGGTGTGAGTGTGTGAGGTGGTGTGAGGGGTGAGGTGTGTAGGAGTGTGTGAGTGTGAGTGGTGAGTGTGTGAGTGTGGTGTGTGAGTGTGTGAGTGTGTGAGGTGTGGTGTGGTGTGTGGTGTGAGTGTGTGAGTGTGTGAGTGTGAGTGTGGAGTGTGGTGTGTGATGGAGTGTGTGAGTGTGTGAGTGTGGTGTGTGAGTGTGTGAGTGTGTGAGTGTGTGAGTGTGGAGTGTGTGAGTGTGTGAGTGTGGTGTGAGTGTGTGAGTGTGTGAGGTGTGAGTGTGTGAGTGTGAGTGTGTGAGTGTGAGGTGTGAGTGTGGTGAGTGTGTGAGTGTGTGAGGTGTGAGTGTGAGTGTGAGTGTGTGGTGTGAGTGTGTGAGTGTGTGAGTGTGGTGTGTGAGTGTGTGAGTGTGGGTGTGAGTGTGTGTGTGAGTGTGAGTGTGAGGTGTGTGAGTGTGTGAGTGTGTGGAGTGTGTGAGTGTGAGTGTGTGAGTGTGTGAGTGTGGGAGTGTGTGGAGTGTGTGAGTGTGTGAGTGTGGAGTGTGTGAGTGTGTGAGTGTGTGGATGTGTGAGTGTGAGTGTGTGAGTGTGAGTGTGTGAGTGTGTGAGTGTGGGGTGAGTGTGTGAGTGTGTAGTGTGTGGAGTGTGAGGTGTGAGTGTGTGAGTGTGAGTGTGAGGTGTGTGGAGTGTGTGAGTGTGTGAGGTGTGTGTGAGGTGTGAGTGTGAGGTGTGAGGTGTGAGTGTGTGAGTGTGAGGTGTGAGTGTAGGTGTGAGGTGTGAGGTGTGAGGTGTGAGGTGTGAGTGTGTGAGTGTGTGAGTGTGTGAGGTGTGAGTGTGTGAGTGTGAGTGTGAGGTGTGAGGTGAGTGTGAGGTGTGAGGTGTGAGGTGTGAGTGTGAGTGGTGTGTGAGTGTGAGTGGAGTGTGGGTGTGAGTGTGTGAGGTGTGAGGTGTGAGTGTGAGGTGTGAGGTGTGAGTGTGAGTGTGAGTGTGTGGTGTGTGAGTGTGTGAGGTGTGGAGGTGTGAGTGTGAGGTGTGAGTGTGGTGTGGTGAGTGTGTGAGGTGTGAGCGTGTAGGGCGTGTGAGCGGTGTGAGGTGTGAGTGTGTGAGGTGTGAGTGTGACGTGTGAGTGTGAGCTGTGTGAGGTGTGAGGTGTGAGCTGTGACGTGAGGTGTGAGGTGTGAGCGTGTGAGCGTGTGACGTGACGTGTGAGCGTGTGAGTGTGAGTGTGAGGTGTGAGCGTGTGAGCTGTGAGCGTGTCAGCGTGAGCGTGTTAGCATGTGATCGTGTGAGCGTGTGAACGTGTGAGCGTGTGAGCGTGTGAGCGTGTTAGCGTGTGAGCGTGTGAGCGTGTGAGCGTGTGATTGTGTGAGTGTGTGAGTTTGTGAGTTTGTGAGCGTGTGAGCGTGTGAGCGTGTGAGCGTGTTAGCGTGTGAGCGTGTGAGCGTGTGAGCGTGTGACCGTGTGAGCGTGTGAGCGTGTGAGCGTGTGAGCGTGTGAGCGTGTGAGCGTGTGAGCGTGTGAGTGTGTGAGTGTGTGAGTGTGTGAGTGTGTGAGTTTGTGAGTGTGTGAGTGTGTGAGTGTGTGGGTGTGTGAGTGTGTAAGACTGTGTGTGTGTGTGTGTGTGTGTGTGTGTGTGTGTGTGTGTGTGTGTGTGTGTGGGTGTGTGGGTGGGTGCTTGCGTGCGTGCGTGCGTGCGTGCATGCGTGCGTGCGTGCGTGCGTACGTGGGTGTGTGATTGTTCAATTTTACATAACTTTTCTTATAAAGTCTTAATATAAAGTAAAAATGAAAAATATGGTTGACAATACTTACTAACTATTATCGATATTTTTATAGAAACGGGCGGCTTTGGATTGTATGTTCAGTTGAGATCTAGGTTTTAAACGTCTGGCGTAGACTATTGTTTTTGTTTTTATAACGTTGCATGTTTTCAAAATGAACTTAGTATAAAAGTGCCTCCATAATTATTAAAAAAAAGTGATATTAAAATTATTTGATTTCATTTAATTTCCAATTTGTAGGTTGGAAGGACATGTGTTGTCCCACGCCAGATATTTTAAAATTCAGGCACACACTATTAAGAGTCCTGTTATAGGAATGTATGCGCTCCAGTAAAAATGAAAATATGCAAAAACTCGGAACAATACTTAATATCTCATATAATTTAAGTTAAAATGCAAGAATATATCAGAAATTACATAACTACAAACAAAACAAAAAAAAAGAATATGACCCACATTATAACGAGAATGACCCGTTCTCCCGTGTGTAGATGAACACTATTCTATTCTATTGCACAAGATTCGAATTGGCATGTTTACGGGCAAGAATCATACTGCGTTAGTAAGAAAATGCACAGAAAAATGTTGTGTAACTGGGGAAATGCTACCGGAAAGAGATGTCTGCAGTTCGGTTCCCCAGCGAGAAGAATATTTCCTTTTAACAAACATTCACGTATTACAAGCTCTCAGTATTGCAATATTGTCTGTACAGATCGATTCCGTAGAGACATCTGTCATCTTGGGCAGTAATTATTGCTGTAGCACATCTTTAACAATTACAACAGATTAACAGGAATTGATTCGCAAACGATTAATAAACAATTGGGCTCTATTCGAATTGTGGTTGACGAATATCAACAGAAAGATACTTGTATATTACACGCGGTTTATAATTATTAAACTATATGTTTTAGGAAACGCTAATTATTATGTAAATTTCTCATCGCTCCTTTTACAATTGAACTGGCGTTGTATCGTTAATTTTTCCTTTTATTGTTTTGGTAAACTATTATATCTATGGTAATAAATCGGACCTTGAAACTAAATCTCTGCGACAATCTATTTTTTTTTCGCCCAGAAAGTGTCTAACAAAAATGTCATATACGTAACCTTCAGCATCAAAATACTTTATTCAAATTTTGTAAGCTTTGAAAATTTCTAACATATTAGCAATTCAAATTTTTTTCTTAGTAAACAACTTGCTCAATGACATATTCGGCCCTACTTGTTAAGAAAATCAACATCGTTCTTTTGGGATTTTTTTTTATAATGTTGAAAGTATCTTACATATGCAAATTAAAAAGAAACCTGTAAGCCATCAAAATGTTACAAAGTTCCATTTTTAGTTTTATTATTTAAATCTCTATCTCTGTCTGCTTTCACTATCTTAACATCGATTGATTTTTAGGTGTGAAGGGTGTTGGCGGATCAGAACAAGCGTGGGGCCATGTTACAGTTCGACCCCATGCCCACATGTTTTGGTGGTGGTACTACACCACCGCAAACGTATCTCATTTTACCGAACGTCCATTAATAATATGGTTACAAGGTAAGTATAGCATACTAAACTTTTTGAAATACAACAATGTTCATGTCAAATATTTCCATCTATGTGGACTGTACAAAAGTATCTTTAAAAACGTATACGTTACTGAAAACTTATATATAAACAAGTAATTTTTCTCAAAGATCGATCTTATATTAAGCAGTATACCATTAAAATAATGCTTTATAAGGTAGTTGTAAGATGTTAAATTAATTGCCAAAATTCTTACTGAAAATGTTCAATGCTTTTGTGATCACTCTACGTTTACATTTAATTACGCTATTTATCCCTATAAGTCAACATTCTTCCTTTAAACACTTACATTTTTCAAATTTCAATTCTAAACTTTTCAAATAAGTTCATCTTTGTGAAAATTAAAACCTGAAACACAAATGCTATAAAATGTAAAATGCTTTGTTTTTGTTTTAATATATGTCGATAATTTAAAAAATGTCTTTACTGATTATCATTAGTCTTAGCGTAAAGCATCTTTTTTATTTCTTTTTATTTTAAGTTAATACAATTCAGTGTAGAATTAAAATCCCGTAAAATCTTCAACATTTAATTAAGTTGCTACGCAGGTTAGCTTTTATTCGTTATAAATAACATGAAAGCTTATTTATAAAATTAAATTTGTTAAATTGGTATACTGAGCGAACTTATTTCCATGTTGGCTAAAGTACAATGATTTTCTTAATGACATAACGTTTTAATTCTAGTTTTAAAAAAGAGTACTCAGTCAAAAATGTATACATAATTATATTTTACATAAAGAACTGATCCGCATATTATTACTAATTAAACCTAACTCTACAATGTGGACACGGAAAATTCATCAAACCCAATTTCTCTTAAAAATTCTGCAATCACGGTCTGAAGCATAAAGATTTTCGGGACCATTGGTTCAACAGTAATCGGCTTCAAAAGCATATATAAGGAAAATTAAACAGTCGGTGTAAGCCCTGAACAGAAACTAAATAGTATGTATTATAAAGTCGGCGTTCCCTAAATTACAATTGGCCCTTTATGAAAAAGATCTAGAGTTGTAAAATAATAAATTATGTGGCCAGCAGATAACTTTCTTATGCCCATGTCGTGATATATTAGCAAATAGGGGCAATAGTTAATCATTAGCAATACCCATATTTTTAAATTAATTACATTTCCTCTTACATTAAATGTACAAAACATACCAAAAAACTTAAATTTTTATAAAATTTAATTATCGTTAAAAAGTGCTTAGTGTTTAAGTGGGGAGTTTCTCCTACATAGGCAAAGATTATATAAGGGACACACGTACACGCACACCCACACGCACGCGAACGCGCACGCCCACACGCACCCGCACACGCACACGTACACGTACACGTACACGTACACGCACACGCACACGCACACACACGCACGGGCACAAACACACACACACGCGCGCGCGTCAGAGGAACATGCACACGTGCACACATATACAAGCATATGCACGTAATCTTTCACAGTTACACGCATAAAATGGTCTTGTCGTTACGATGCTTTTAAAGCTTTAAAACACAACTACGGTGATATTCGTACTTTGAAGAAGTTTACCGACAACTCATAAGAACAACTTCATTTTAGGAAAGATGAACAGAGTTTGTATAATACATTATCAAAATTAGAAACTGCAGTTTTAACACTATTTTGATAAGAAATTCTGGAGAGGTTCAATCATGTCAATAAACCGTTACAGAAATCTGGTCACCTTCTCGTAGATCTAAACTGATTGCACCACTGAAAGACTTCGCGAGTGCTATACGACAACAATCCGATACAAAACTTACCGAACATGAAGAATCAGTAAAGATGTTGGAATCCGACGTGGAAGTAGAGTACAACGATGTTAATAGAAGGCACATTACCCCAATATTTGCTGACATGTCTAGAAAGAAATTTTTGCTATATGGTGCGGTAAGATTCAAAATCGGCACATTGAATGTTGTATTGAATAAGTTAATTTCAGACTTAAGTAAGAGAAGTAAAATTGGAAATCACCGAACAAAATCTTAAATTTTGATGGACTTGATTACAAAGAGGATACTGTCGATGTGGAAAGAGTCCGAGAAATTGTGACCTATTATTCAGAGGATATTGAATGTTTAATTACTTCATGCATCCAACTAAAATCTTACTTAAGGAATGAAACAGAATCCTAGGACTCGTGCTTTGATACATTCCATATCTTCTATGGAAAGCTGCTTGTCGTTGTTTTCCCCGAATACAATTTTGAAAATATTTTTGATCTTGCCAAGCAGAGCGACGAAATATTAAATTATTTTTCAATCTTGGCTATAAAGTCTGATTTAATAACTGTATTAGATTGCAATGAGCAGATTAAGTACTTTACGGCACAAAAATGTAAAGAATTGATGTTTATCTTATATAAATCATTAAGAGTCAAAGCACGTTTTATAAAAGTGAAAATAAGTAATGGTATGCATTTATTGTAATTTATTTAGAATTTAGAGTTATGTTAGACTGTTATTATTTTATTCCACATTATCCGTGGTTTTTGTTTTATCCCTATTTAGTGTGTTTAGTATTATGTCATTCTTGTTATTCTTATAATATACATTTGTAATAAAAACCTCTTAAAAAGTATAAATACAGGTGTGTCTCAATAACCAAATAAACATGTTATTTCGTTTCTGTAATCAAATGGGTCTCCTGACAATATTAGCCACCTAAGACCACGATCCGTCTCTGACAAATGGGAATAATGGTGCTGTCTTTCGAGGTTAACACCTGATCTCTTACATTAAATACGTTTGGACGAAATGTTTTGTATTGGAAGGGCCGTTCCCACCCGGGGGTGCAATGGGTATGGTGCATACGAGCGGAAAGCCGTGGGGCGGCAAGCCGAGGGGGCGACAGTAGACACCCGGTACAGAAAAATTCTAAAAGCGACAAATTTTAAATAACTATGAAACAAGCATAATATGCACGTAGTACATACATTCCAAACCCTAAGCATACATATTAAAGCCATAATTCTAAGCATCACCCTGTATAATTATAATTAAATTCAAAATTTAATATGCGTTTTATATGGATTTATTGGTCTTCGTTTGACAATCAAAATTTTATCTTAACACACGCTTCATTCATACGACGCTCGCTAAGATAATTAAGTGGGAGTAACGTTTTGTCGTTGAGGTTACGCGTAATTTTAATGATTAAACTTTAAATGATTAAAATCTGTTCTTCACTATTGGCCATCTGTCATCTTTGTTAAGCAATTTTAAATTATCTAACGAACCGTATTAATAGTTGCGTGTTTGTTATCGTAGGCGTATGTCCATAGGCTTACAATTACTGTAAGAGTATCGCCGACGGCGATTTTACATCAATTGCCTGCCGTTTTAACACCTTTCAGCAGTTCCATTTTTACAGGTCGTATAACTTTATCTACCTTTTGTTATCGGATTTACGTAAGTGCGTTTACATATGTTAGTGTGTTGGAATAAAACTATAATTATTTTTATTTCACGAACATTAACATCTATTCTTTTGTTTGTTGCGATCTTAATATTACTAAATTTTTATTTTTTTTATTTTTTTTTATGATTGTGGGCCTGAACAGGCTAAATTAGGTTTATCGTGCTAAAGCACTCAGGAACACTTAGGAGGATGGATAATGAGTTACCAATAGATGCCTATGAACAGCTACCTTAAATTTTCTCATATCATAAGTGAGAGGAAAACAGGAACTAGGGAGATCATTCTAGAGTTTAGAAGCCATGTAGAAAAGTGTGGATTGCGCCCGTTTGGTACGATAAGTGGATATTTGTACTGCATACTGATGATGTGAATGAGCGAACCAAGTGTTTCTCGCAAAGATAGCCCGAGATGGTATCAAAGAATATAATTCAGCAACACAATAGTCGTTGTAATAACGATAATACAAAGAAAGAACTGAAACCATCCTTCTATGCTCAAGGGACTGTATGTGAGAGGTTAAGGACGGATCATTTATAAGCCTAATCGCTCTCTTTTGAATACGATCAACGATATCGAGTTCGTATTGGGGAGCACTAACCCAGAGGTGAGAATTATATTCCAGATGAGGCCGAATTTTACAGCAGAAGGGGTTGTCGAGAGGTAAAGTACTGCTTAGATCTGTACAAAAAGCCTATTTTACGAGCAGCTGTTTTGGTAGAGATTTGAAGATACTGTCATACCCAACAAAGTAATAGAGTCTGAAAACTTAAGAACTGAGCCATTCATACTTACAACAGGAAATGATCGATCTTTTTTGGCGGACATAAGGCAACACTGAGTTTTGTTAGCATTAAATTTAAATAGATTATTGCTTTCCCATTCGAGAATACGTTGATTGTCTTTGTTGATTGAATTGGCCATTTCAGCTTTAATTTCTTGATTTGACATAGAAGGTGGATTATCATTATTAATAGACTGAGATGAACTACAGTAAAGAGTGCTATCGTCAGCAAAGCAATGGATGGGGTTAGTTGTTGAAGAAATAAGGTCATTTATGTACAGTAGAAAAAGTGTAGGCGCTATAACGGATCCCTGTGGTACGCCCGCGTTAATGCTAACTTCTTTTGAAAAAAAGCCATCAACTACGACACGTATTCGTCTTTTATCAAGGAAACTAGAAACCCAGTTGATGAGCGTATCATTTAACCCAAACGAGGTGAGTTTGGCAAGTAAACACTTATGCCAAACTTGGTCAAATGCCTTTGAGATATCTAAAGTGACTACAAATGTTTCACCGGACTGGTCTACTGTAATATTTGTCGTAAATTTAATTTTGATAATTATTTGAGTAAGTAATATTTTAAAACTTAAGTACTACAGTTTGCTCATTAAAGGAAGTTAAATTTGTGAGAGTTGTTGGGTGTGCTATATATTTTATTTTTTTTTAGTAATAACGTAATATTCTCCATATTTTATAACGTAATTTTATTTACCTACGACCATTACTGTAAATAGTCAAAAACACACAGTCGACAATCAATGTAAGATGTCTATAACACACGGTAAAAGAAAACGCACAGCTGTAAAATAAATTGCACAGCTTCCCAAACAACCACTTAGCAACTGTCAATAGACGTTGCCATTTTATTCAAAATTTATTATTTACATATTAGACGTTGAATTTTAATCTATATATATATATATATATATATATATATATATATATATATATATATATGGTAGATAACATTTATTAGAATAGAATAGAATTATTTGGAATTATATAATTATTTGTTCCGTTTCCTTCAACCCGCTTCTTTTAGCTGTCTGGATGTATCATAATAGTAAACATACATATGGTATAAGCCGTCAAACCATCAAAATTAAGTAGGCCGCGGTAGAGATTTGCGAACGAACGTCAAGAACTGTCAATAAACTTCGCATTTTATTAACCTTAAAATTGTTTTTGTGTGTGTAAAGTTCTGTTCAATTAAAAAAATGTTGAGTGACAGTGAAATGGATTTAACTCCACCCAATATTACTGAAATCGCAGAAATAGCCAAAAGCAACTCCTTCACTTTGGTGTTTTTACTCTATGTTGAGGACCACAATTAATATAAATCATAATATAAACGTTGCAAGCTATTCCAAATTACAAGCTCTACTTAAAAGAAAATCTAACGGATTTAAACCCAAAAAATCCCAAATTTTAACAAACGAGCACATTAACAATTTCCTAGAAAATGCACCAGATGATAAATATTTATTTATGAAGGTAAAATTATATTGTGCTCAATAGACTGACAGATATGTAAATTTTAATTTTCTTTTAGATAATTGGTATAAGCGGTGCCTACAGAAAACAAGAATTACGTAATGTAAAACCATCGCATGTTCAAGATACAGGAAAAAATCTGGTTATTAAAATTCCTGATTCAAAAACTAAACGACAACGTTCTTTTGTGGTTTCTGAATATTTTTACCCAACGTGAAAAAATATATTAACCTTCACTCTGCAGTAAATGGGGCTACATAATTACCTTTTTTTCTAAACTATGTGAACGTAAAATGTACCAGGCAATGTGTCGGTATTAATAAAATAGGGAACGTACCAAAACAAATTGCTATATCCTGGGACTACCAAACCCAGTCGTTTATACGGCACTGTTTCCGGCGATCGTCTGCGACTATTCTTGTTGATGCGGGTGGCGATCTATTAGATTTAAAAAGACACGACGGATGGCAGTCATCGACCGTAGCTGAAGGCTATGTGGACAATTCCCTAAATAATCAAACAAACAATGCATCAAAAATAGCATCTGCTATAGCAGGTACAAGTAATAGTGATGAAAATGAAAATAAAAATTTACTAAACACAGCTAATAATGTAAATCTTTTCTAAGCTTCAACAAGCAAAAGAACCGATTTACCGTTTATATTTAACAACTGTACTGTTACTATAAACAATTATTATAGTAATACTATAAAGAAGTCAACGTTTGTTTTAAAAACGTAGCATTACTTTTTACTTCGTAATTTATTGGTACCTGCGTTTTTTCTCTGATTGCGTCGTCGTTAGTTTCCCGGCTCCGTGTCTAGTCATATGGATTCCGAACATATCAGTTTCAACAACATTAAAAGATTGTTTCTTGGTGAGTAACTTTTGTGTTCGATCTTTAAACGTAACATACACTTTATGGTACCTATATTTTTTTGTTACACACGATTATATAATTAATAGGATACATTTATATATCTAGATAATAACAGATTTTTGTAAAAAAAGGCAAATATTTTGTAAGTTCTTTAAAACATAAGGTTTATTAAAAAAGCGCGTTAGGTATAAACTTTGATTTATCGATTGACAAAATTAAAACAGAATCGCTCTTTTGCCAAATCCAAATCAACGTGTCGAAACAGAGTAGAGCATTGTTTCGCAAAGATTTATCTTTATCGAAATGTATCCAAACATTTTGACTCTTACATTACGATAAGTGTGTTGACACCTTATGTCATACCTTTTTATTCTAAATAGATGTCTGATACTCTGAAGAAGCTTTCTGGAGCTCAATACAGAAAAAGAAGGGTTAGCCAAAAAGGCAAATAAAATTTTTAATCTCAGAAAAGTCGGAAGATTACATTACGATATCACAATGACGAGATAGACAAGGCACAGGAAGGACCATCTTCAGTTAATAAAATTCTGAAGGAAGTTGATTTAACCGAAGAGACAAATCCTCAAACAGTTAAGTCTGTGGGCAAGAACAAGTCAGAAAGCCAGTGTTCGTTAAAAAAGGTAAGCGTTCACAAAGACAATGTTTATAAAGATCCTGGCCATTGGCCGTCCGTACTATCCGACAAAGTTAAATTATGTGTAGTAGAATTAGGCATAGCCCAACGTACAGAAATAGATGTAAACTCTCCCTTGGATAAAGATCGCAGAGGGTTCTTATCTAAAAGGGAAATAATAATAAGCTTGGCTAATCTATTCTACGTTAAAGTCTTGGGTATTTTGTTTTCCTTTCAAAATATTTAATACTCTTCCTAGTGTCTTTGTTGAGAGGTATAACAATTGGAGACATTTGTCTCAAGCTATAAAGCGCATGAAAACAAAATTTAATATTTGTAACATGTTTGATTTAAATAAATCAATTCAATCTCAAACCATTATTGATTTGCTAAATGATAAATTGATAAATCAGGAAAAAGATAGATGGACGTTCGTGTTAAAAATTATAATTTATACTTTTGATTTTTGGCCAGTCAGAATTTAGGTTTTAAAGGTAAAAATAATAAGTTGCATGAGCAACACAATGGAAAATCTTTTAAAGTAATTGAAATAATTGCACAGTTTAATGATCATACCTCCAGATTTAAAAGAAATCCAACCATTATGCCTCACTATTTGGGTGTTCATGTTCAAAATGAAGTTATTTCCGTTTTGGAATAGAAGATAAGGCACGAAATGATAAATCTGCTGAAAAATAGTAAATATTATTCCATTGTTTTAGACTCCACACCTGATATGTCACCAGGATCAACTTACTGTTGTTCTATTAAGTAAGGAACCAAAGGAAATTGAAATTAGCGAACACTTTTTCGGATTCATTTCGATATCTGATTCCACAGAACAGGGTGTAACTAATGTTGTAATATTTGTTTAGATGTAATGTGGTATAACATTTTAGTCAAAATCAACGTCGTAACGAAACAAGAAAAGGCAAAAAGTATTGCCGAAAATATGAGCTGCGACCCTTCATTTCCACTATTTAATACTATTACACCTCGAACGAAAAACCGATTTTTTGATTATGAGAGAAAGGATGAGACTCCAAAAAATCCGCAAGACATTTCAAATTAATCTGTATTTTGTGATATTGGACACTGCATTAAAAAATATCAAGGAAAAGTTCGATCAAACAAAAAATCATCACTTGATTTTTTGAACGACTAAATAATTTTCTTAGAATAAATGACGTAAGTAGGTCTTTAAAATGTAAATCTTCACAGAACATATTATTTGGTGAATACATTAAACGTTATTCTACATCTATTTGCGAATAATCTTATCCATCAGTTTCCAAATTTAGTAATTACTATCAGAATCTTCTTTTAATTCTTGAGCATTATCGGTGATAGTTACTAGAGGCGAGAGGGGTTTTTCGATGCTTAAAACAATAAAAGAACAATAATATAAAACAAAAGCAAGGAAAACGGAATTTATTTAAATTTTTCATAATAAGTTTTCATTAATAAGTATACATATCTATTCATGTTAATTTATGATAAGTTCCTGCTGACATATTTTTCCGAAATACAATTTTCCTTTTTCACATTTTTGTGTTTTATTTAAGATAAATTACTTCAAAGAAATTATGGTTAATCAGAAATTAGGGGGCGGGAAAATTATTTTCGTACACAGGCGGCAGATATTAAAGAAAGAAAGATCCTACAGGGTAGTACTAAAAAATATGCATCACTCCATTAATTGTGAGCAGATTAAAACTCAAATCGAAAATCTGGGTAAAATACTACACGGGGGAAACCACCCTGCTAAGTCTAAAGGGTGTACCGTATATAAAGAATTACAAAAGAAAAACTTCCCTTCCTTTGGGCCTAAACATTATACCCCTCCTGTTCAGATTAGTAGCTTTTAACAGACTCAACCCGGAATTCCAAGTAGCTACCGGTCAAAACCAACACTCATATAATCCCGTCCCATCAGTAAATTCGTTATAACCTCAACAGTCAAATAACGACAAACTGAGTAAAACATTATAAAAGGGCTCTTGGACCAAATTGGCACAATGTTAAATATTTTAACTTCTGGCCTATCTAAACTCAAAAAATGAATTAGCTCCTTGATGTAGCTTTGTGGAATACCAACAAGTAATGAAATGTATCAAAATGTTTTTTAATGATCACAAAATAGGTATATTTCTGATATCTGAAACACATTATAATTAAAAATTCAGTCAAACATTATCATATGGTCGAATATTGCTCCAGGTAGCTAGCGTGTCTATTGAAGAAGAATCAGGTGCATTAACGATCTCTGCCGTATACTTCCCACCAAGGCATAGTGTGGAACAGGAACTCTATGAAACCTTCTTTAACTCTTCGGGACGCCGGTTTATAGCGGGTAACGCCAAATACCCAATTTGGCGATCTAGACACCTAAAGAACGTCAATTATACAACACCTTGGAAACAAATAATTTTTAATTTTTATCAACCGGTGAACCAACGTAATGCCTTCAGATAGAAGTAAACAACCCGATCTTGTTCATTTCTGTATCACGAAAGGTATTCTCCAAGATTCTGCAACAGCAAAATCATGTTATGATTTGTCAACTGATCACTTCCATGTCTTAGCCACCTTAAATGCAACTACTTCAATAAAAATGAAATAACCAAAATTAAGCAGTAAACATACAAGCTTGGTAGCCTTCAAATGTTACATACACGATAACTTATATCTCCAAGTACCACTAAAACAGACAGACATCGAAGAAGCTGTCAAATATTTTAATGACACTATCCAAAAAACTTGCTGGGCTTCCACACGTGATCCAAGTACACAATCAATAAGCTGGGATTGTCCTGTACTAATCAAACGAAAAATAGTAGAAAAGTGTAGACAATGGCAAAGGTTTAAAGCACCTGAAAACTAACGCTTACTCAACGCTTCTACAAGGGAGCTAATTGAACTACTTAATGAAAGCAAAAATGTGTATTAACACATTTTCAATGGCCTTGCCCCTACTGACGCTACTGATTACTCTCATTGGAAAGTAACAGTACTGATTAAACAATGTAAAAACCCTCCTTCCTATTAGGACTCTGCAAGGCACTTGGCCACGAAACAATATCGAAAAAGCCCACTCATTCGCCAAACATCTACTAAATCTGTTTCAGCCACATCCCTCCGAAAACGCTCCGGAGGAAGAAAATAATATTCTTCAGTCACTAGAATCTCTGTAAACCCCAGAAAACCTCCAGGCCATGATTTGATTACTGCCACAATTTTCAAACAAATGCCTTACTCAGTAATGAAGTACCTCATTCATCTGTTTAACTCTATATTACTCACGGGATATTTTCCACTGTAACAGAAAGTGGCTCAGATTATCCTAATAATAAAACTAGAAAAGTCCCTCGGCAGAATTAAAATCTTATAGACCTACAAATGTTTTACCTCTCGTAGCTAAAGTTCTTGAAAGACATCCTCAAGAGACTACTTTCGATCTTCGAGAATAACGAGGCAATCCCCAGCCTCCAGTTTGGTTTTCGCCAAATGAATTCTACAATGGAAGAAAGTAGTGGACAAAATCAATGTAACTTTTGAAACCAAACAATTTTGCTCAGCAGCTTTTCTGGACATCACCCAAGCCTTTGACAAGGTTTGGTTCACTGGTCTGCTATTCAGGTTACGAAATCTTCTCCCACTAAATTATTTCCTAATCTTAAAATGCTACACCCAAAATAGACACTTCCAGGTTAAGGTCAAATCTGGATACCCTGAACTCTACTGTGTGTTTAAGTCTTCCGGTTCTATTTTAGAGTACCCGAAAATCGGCTTTCTTTTAGCAGCCAGCAAGTCACAGTCATATATGATGTGTGTAGCTGTTTCTGGTTCCTCACCGAAAAATCTACATATGGGGTCTCCGTTAAATTTCTTGATATTCCTTAAATGGTCTTTAACAGGTGCATGTCCTGTCAGGAGGCTGATAAGGTCCTGTGAACTGTGTGAGCAGTTCTGTGGTTCTTTTTAGGCAACGTTCGTTTATGTATGCCTTACTATCTGTTAGCCCTGGTCTGTTTATCCAGTTTGCTTGAAGTTGCTCGCGAGTCTATTCGCTGATATAGCTACGGATTGCGTTTCTTATTACTCCCACTGCAGGTTTGGGGCCGTAAAATTCGTATTGTCTGTACAACCGGTATATGAATTATAGCAACTTTGTGTGCAACAATGTTAAAAATGAATTATTTTTGTGAGTAAGTGTTGGATTGAGTGTTTCTTTAGGAACTGTACTGTAATGAAGCATTGCGTAGTAAATAATATTGTAATAAACTTAACAGAAGATGAGGAGATCAATGACAGATATTTTCATATGTAATGTCCTACTGTCCTAGATGCACCTAACTAATTTATAATGTATCCCTTGTTTGTATGTATCGATTATAACAAATAAATGGTTTCGAACCCCTGACTTTTTACTTTAAAGTTTATATTTTAACAAAAACAGAGCTCATTATTCCATTGTCTGCAAACAATACTTAATGGTGTTGTTTACCTGATTATTGCTCGAGGCGATTAGACATGCCCAATACTTTAGGTAGGTATGATATACATGTTAGAAAAGGGCAACACTATAAGAGTATGTCATTTCTGATATTAAGTCCTAATCGCTCAGCAACAAAGCTACAGCGAAAGTACTATATATTGTTAAAATGATTAATAATGTATGTACTCAAATAAAAATTATTTAATAGGTAAATATAATAAAATATATAACACGCCTATATAAATGAATTTAAATACATAAACACACGCCTTACAACCGCCTTCTCTCACACCTTCGTTAGAAATACCCGCTCCATTCTTCCCTCCTTACTCCACTCTTCTCCCACTTCCTGTCGTCCGACCGCGCTCCCCTCGCCATTCTCTTCTTCCGCGTAACAGTCGGCCTTCCTGAACCAGTAATGCCCTCATTACTACAATTAACTTAAAAGGAAGTATAATAGGTCTTGCCCATCTGCCTCCGTGTCCGCCTCACCATAATGCACACTGTCGCATACACTTCTAAATTTGTTTTATAGTCATTCGCAATATAACTGTTGGATCAATTTGTGGGCCGCTTCACAATCTATAATTACACAAATTCTTGCAATAACATTTACAAACGCCTGCAATAGTTACCCAAAAATTAACAATTCAGTAATTTCATCCGGTACTTCCGCTTTAATATTTTGACGCCTTATATAAATATCAACTTACACAAAAAGCTTTTCTCTTACTTAGTGTTCGTTATCGTATACTTGAGATAAACATAACTCGCTAAACCGGTTTTATACGTGCTTTATTTTATCTTCGCCTAATAATTAATTTTAAATATAAATTGAATACTTACAGTATATTTCGCCTTTTTCGGAAATACCTGACAAACTCGCCTTTGAAGAAAGCTTCTTCCGCCTTTATGTTTCACACGCAAAAAGAATTCGTACTTGACCAAAGATCACGCACGCTGACACTTGTTTTTCGCCGGTACGCGCTAGTCCATTATCTCACACACAAAGGGATGAGTCAATCCCACTTCTGATTTGTTAAAACTATTAATAATGTATCAAATAAAAATTATTTAATAGGTAAATGTAATAAAATATATCACGCCGATATAAATGAATTTAAATACATAAACACACGCCGTACAACCACCTCCTTTCACACCTTCGTTAGCAATACTCGCTCCATTATTCCCTCCTTACTCCATTCTTCTCCCGCTTCCTATCGTCCAACTGTGCCCCCACGCCATTATCTTCTTCCGCGTAACAATATTGTTTCATAATCAGTACCAACGGTCGAGTTAAAGATTCCAAATTTACAAAAAATATGATATCAAGAACGAAATAGTGAGTAAGAATGTTAAAGTTATTAGGAATTCATTTCCTAACAACTGCCAAGATTAGTTTTTTAACGTAGAAAAAAATATCGTAGACTTTTCTGCATAATAAAAGTTTTTTGTATTACAAGGCTCACTCACTATAATGGGTGTCCGAGAAAGGCGTGTACAACGTTTAACCAGAGATTCCTTGGTCAAAAATAAGGCGATCCGGGTAAACATACTTATATCGGAAGTTGCTTCGTTTTGCCGCTAGAGTGCGTCAAAGTTTTCAAGATAATTTCCTTTTTTCGAAATAAATTTGGAAAACAGAGTTGTAACATAAATTGACGTAAATGGGAACTTTTTTCGATACGTAGAGAATGAAAAAAATCTACCTGGTTTCCTTTTCTTACCCCCTGTAGATATGACTTTCATTTTTTTGTACTAATAGGTCATTTTGTTTACAAACTTTTTGTACTCCTCTAAAATGTTGGTTAGATGTACAGTTGTGTCGCAAAAAAATAATTTACTCAACCCTACATTTAACATTTTTTGAATGAATTAATTTAGGTTTTCAATACGGAAACTGTAAGTAACTACTTACAATTTAGTAGTTAGTACTACTTTTAAACTTAATTTCGTCATTTGTATCTTTTCTTCTTATAGTCAGTGCACGTTTTTAGAAAGTTCTTTACAAATATTCAATTTAGATAACGTTGGTTACAAAAGAAATATGTTACAAATTAAGGCCGTAGCCAAAAAAAAATTCGAGACGGTCCAAATTTTTAATTGGGTAAATTAATGTTCTAAAAGTAAAATTTGATTAAAACGGTACTTATTTAAGTAAAAGCTAAATTAAATCATTTAGAAAAACAAAGAACATTTTGAACAATTATCATAATAATCTATTGCGTTAAACCTCTTACAAATTTTAGTTGGGCAAACAGTTTAGCCAAAAAAAATATTTTCTAAATTCCTAAAAGTCTGAATCAGTAATTGTAACACTAATAATATTTTTATTAAAAGTTGGCTATGATTTAAACAACTAATAGAAGTAATGAACCATTACCTACTGTTACAACAAATCTTCAAAATAGCCACCATTTTGTTGTACACATGCGTTAATTCTACGTCGAAAATTAAATTGTACTCTTCGTGGTGTAGCGGGATATCGAAGGATGTTGGCAACATTTAAAATTATGCGTATACATCTTCCTCGCTTTCAATATGAGAGGAGTCAATTTTTGTTTTCATGGCACTCCACATTAAAAAATCACAGCTTGTTAGATCCGGTGATCTTACTCGTCACTTTACAGGAGCATCATTACCTCTTCCTATCCTTCGATTTGTATAAATCGTATATACTGCACTTCTAACGAAAAATGTGACGGAGCGCCATCATGCATAAACACATATTCTGTCTTTGTAATAAGGTCAAATTATCTAGTAAAGCGGGTAATGTTTCTTAAAAAAAATTTAAATAATTATTTCCATTTAAGTTATTTGGTATAATAACTGGACCTCTAAGGAATTCGTCAATAATTCCTGCCGACATATTAGATTTAAATTCATGTTGGTAATGAGTAACTTTTGTTGCATGGGGACTTTCACAAGAGTAAACATGTTCATTATGTAAGTTAGCGACACCGGATCTTGTAAACGTAACTTAGTCGATAAATAAAATTCTACTATGGAAATTTGGAGTTTCTAATATCTGATTTTCAACGAAATTGCAAAACGTTAAGCGAGATTCTGGATCAATATATAATGTCTTGAATTTTTTGAACATGGTATAGATGTATAAGTTGATCTTTTAAAACCTCATTAACAACTGATTTTGGAACCGTTAATTTCAGCCCCAGGTGTCTAGTACTTGGTTTTGGGTTTTCCTCAACTCTGATTAAAATTTGTTCCTCCATATCTACTGTTCTTGTAGTACGCTGACGTCCACAATCGTGAGTTTAAACTACCATTCTCACGAAGACGTCTAACAATGTTTTCAAAGGTTTGGTGATGCGCCACTATACCTTTCCCCGTAAACTCTAACACTCTGCGATCATTACATTCACAAAACACTTGAACTAACAACATATCTACTTGTTCGGCATATGAATAAACAGAATTCATGGTGACTCCGAGATAAACCGTAAGAAAAAAGTACTAAATGCTAAACGGAGTTCAGTTTAAATGACATTAAAGTAAACTCTTTTTTTACTTGTCAAATTAATCATAGGCAACCTTTTATGAAAGCATTATTAGTGTTAAGTTACAATTACTAGTTCAAACTTGTAGGAATTTAGAAAATATTTTTTTTGCCTTTGTAAAACATTTCTTTTCAAGCCAACGTTATCTAAATTGAAAATGTGTAAAGAAATTTCTAAAAACGTGCGATGACCGTAAGAAGATAAGACACGAATGACGAAATTAAGTTTAAAAGTATTACTAACTACTAATGATTGTAAGTAGTTACTTACAGTTTCCGTATTGAAAAGCTAAATTAATTCATTCAAAAAAACGGAGAATATTTTGAACAATTATCACAATAATTTATTGCGTTAAACATTCATAATTGTGATGGAAAATTTAAATTTTGATTGACACTAAAACGTTTGTGTATTTACTTTCTCACGCTTTCCTTTCGAGTAAGCAGACAATGATTAAATGTAGAGTTAAGTAAATTATTTTTTTGCGACGAAACTGTACATCTGGCCAACATTTTAGATGAGTACAAAAAGTTTGGAAACAAAATGACCTATTAGTACAAAAAAAATGAAAGTCATATCTACAGGGGGTAAGAAAATACATCTTTTTTTTGGACACCATGTAGATTTTTTCATTTTCTATGTATCGAAAAAAGTTCCCATTTACGTCAACTTATGTCAATTTATGTTACAACTCTGTTTCCCAAATTTAGTTAAAATCCGTTAAAGCGTTTGTTTCGAAAGAACGAAATTATTTTAAAAACTTTGACGCTCTTTAGCGGCAACACGACGCAACTTCGGATATAGGTATGTTTACCCGTATCCCCTTATTTTTGAGCAAGGAATCTCTGGTTAAACGTTGTACACACAATTCCCGGACACCCCGCATAAAATATTTTTCCTCACGTAATGAGTTTTTGATAAAAATCACCTAACCATATTACGGAATACATCTTTGATGAATTCTATTCCACTTACCGCCAAATATATACTCGCTCTGTTCATACACCATTCTATTTATAAAACGAAAAAACAATTTAAATTGTATTAAACAAATAAAATTTTCCATGTTTCACTTGAGTAGCGATTTAATATCGTTATTAACCCGAAATATAACAGTCTATTTTTAGCCTCACAATGCCACGTACGCCTTCCACTTTATCTCATATTTTTGTATACGATGTATTTATAATTATTTAAAGGTAAGCATCAAATTTTATTCCTTAGACACACAAAATATACGAAAATTGACGTAACCTTTGACATGATTTATGTACCAACACATCCAATATTAATATCCATGTAAAAAATGACGTAAGTAAATGTAATTTGTAATCTTAATAACTTACCGTTGTATAAATTAATTTTTTTCTAATATAGACATAAGCAAGAAATCATTAAATTAGATTAATTATATATGCTTTAACGGGTTAGAATTTCTGTTATTTGAATCCTTATGTGAAATAAGGACAAACTTGTACAACAGACATTTAATTAGATATAACCAAGTTAATTAAATACCATTTAATTAGTATAGTTAAATATTGTTTTCTAAGGTTAAGAGCTTTTATTACGTTAGTTACTGTTATTACATTATAACGTATTAGCTTTATTCACAAAATTTATTGAGTTATTACGCCATTATACTTTTATTATACTTAGGAGTTGCAATTATTCAAGATTAGCACATTATGAAACTACTAAATCCAAGTTTTATTGGATTGTTATGTAAATTTGAATTATCCCCATTATAATTGTCAGTAATGATAACTGTAATCTGCCAATGGAATTAGTGAAATCATCCCAGACTACTGAAGAATGAAAGAAAGGGTCTAAATATTTATTAGTCAATTTTATTAGTACAACAAACTTAAAAAAAATTACAAAAAGAGGATGGTGCGTAAACGCTCCACTGGTAAAATATGAGTAATGAAATTTTTTTACCTCACAATAGGAAAGTATTGGGAGGTATTGTAATCGGTCGGTGAAATTTCGAGTGCAGCACTTTAGTCTTTGTGAATTATTGCAAAATAGAAAATAGATAGAAAGTAGATCTCAGCGTATTATTACAAACGATTAAATTTCCTTTAAAATGAGCTACCATACTTAAAAATAGCTTTACCGTGTAATGATCCTGACAAATCCTTACAAAATTTTCCTTTCCTAGAAATAATTCATATCAATCCTTATTTCCAAATTGTTTCCTCAACTGTGTTATCATTGTTAATAAATGATATCAGTTGTTATTCCGTTTTCCCACTCCAGCCTTTTTCCTATATATACCAGATACCCCAGCCATCAAGACATTCATTCTATTGAATTTAATTCATTCATTCATATTCTGATTTTTTTAACAGAGCAAACATTTTTATTTTATTGTACCTGACCTGATACCTTTTACCAGAGACGTGCGACATTTCCTGTATTTAAACGCGTAAAAACGATTTCACCAAACAGTTCACAACCAGATATTCGCCCTTCCTCCCCTATTGAAATCATCCTCACTAACTTCTTTCATTTATTGAATCAGATTCATTACTCGACACCCACTTCCAATAAAACTCTACTCGACTAGACACCAATACCCAAAATCCATTCATCCTCCTTGTTCTAACCTCACCATGCTACCACCAGCCTTGAGCAACCACCAGCCCCTAGACCCACTCAATTGTTGCATCGATCCAACTTGGATGTTACTGCACCGAGTTGGGGGTGTAAAGGTATCACAGGCACGCTTTAGTAGAAATGCCGGAGGTATTCACCCCGTATTTTCAACTAACGCGTACTTGGTTATTTGCCCTATCCATATTTGATTTCACCACAAGAGTGAAAAGTGGTTTAAGGAATTCATACTTTGAATTAGTCATACTGGCTGCCCTTGCACCGGTTTTACAGTTCAAATTATAAATATAGACATTGCTATATGTCTAGTGGTATCAGCCCCGTACACATAGCCATATCTACACAGAAAAAACCAACCCTCAAGTCACTATCCATATCTACAAGTAATATTTGGCGGTTTGGGCCCCGATTACACAATATTACATGCAAAAAATCCCAAAATCATACTCACGCCGCTTGAGTACATTATTACATATCCACTCACTTAAGTTTTAAATTTATAAATATATAAAACCACATGGTCAGTGGTGATCCTAAATACTGAAAACACTAATTTACTGGCAAAACTTACCTGGATTAACTTCTCGCTTAGACGTATTATACCCCGATAGGACTTAATTATCATGAACTCCTCCCGATACGAATAATTAATCCCTTTTTAGATTTTTCACCGATAACAATATATATCAAATTCGCAATAACTATATTTTACAGTCTCACCAACAGAGGGCGTAACTGAAGACGCTTAAATCGACCAGTGCAGTCCAGATAAAGAAGGGGCGCACCAGAAACATATGTTAATTTATTTATTTGTTATTTATTTGAATAAAGGGTTATAATTTGAATATATTACCATTTATCAATTACCCGCACGAAATAGAAGAGAGCGGATGCACGAAAGAGAAAAGTGGTTTGAATCACGGCCTTAAACGTCTCATAGCTCAAATTTAGAGCAACCATAAATGCGTTTATAATGAGCATTAGAACCGTAAGTGGGAAAAAAATAAGTTCAAACACGAAAGTTTCAAAATGTCCACAAAGATAATCCGATCGTCATGAAATTTGGTACCCAGGTTATGATCCATGAGTAGACGGAATGATGAACTTTTGAGCGAAGTCAAAATGGCGGAATTCCAGATTTCGACTATTATAGAGTGTATAAATACGAACGGCTATTCGTAGCAAACCGACACGTCTTTACGTAGACAACTAAGTGAACCATCCTAGAATTGAATATCTACCAAGTTTTTCGTTTGCCCGTGAACTCCTCGGGTAGCGCAGTGGCAGCGAGTTTGGTTCTCGGGTTCAAGACGCATAATGTACGAGGCTGTTTTATCGCATCTTATTACACGTGTTAAGGCATGTCTGGCCATTTGAAACGATTTGAAACGATTGAAAAAAATTTTTGACCCTTTGCTAAAAACATTTTTTTTGCATTTTTCACGTTTTGAGACATTTCTGGCCATTTGAGATGATTTTTGAAAAAAAAAGTTTTTTGGCCCTATGGTAAAAAATTTTCGGAATTTTTTTTGCATTTTTACACGTGTTGGGCCATTTCTGACCATTTGGGATAATTTTTGGGAAAAGCTTTTTTTGGCCCTTTTGGCAAAATTTTTCAAATTTTGTTGCATTTTTAATCGTTTTGAGCCATTTATGAAGAAGTTCTTCAAGTCCATGTCATTCCATTTATTGGAGACAACTTTGTGTTAATGCAAGACAACTCACGATGTCATATCGCTCGAGGAGTTTTGCTATACCTTAACGAAGTTGGCATCAGAACTTTACCATGGCTGACAAACAGTCCAGGCCACAATCCGATAGAGCACATATGGGACAATCTAAAACGTCGGATTCGACCACGGAGACCTGTTCCAACCACCATTAGAGAGCTGAAAACTGCTGCATTGGAAGAATGATATAACATCCTACAAGCTGAAATTCAAAACGTAATGGATACACTTCCCCGTAGGCATCTTGATGTGATTAGGGCAAGAGGGGGTAACACGCGTTATTGAAGTGAACTTTTCTGTATGCACAATACTTTTTTTCCATAAATTTCATGTATGCCTAATTTTGTTTAAAATGTGGAAATTTTCAAAACTGTTCTATTATTTTACTCTGTATGAATAAACAAAAATTTTCAACTGATTGGCATTGGTTCGCTTTTTTAACATGTACTTAGGTAATAAAAACTATAAAAAATATTCAGAACTACAAAATTCTTCGACTAAATACCAAAACATAGGGTGGGCGGTTGATTCTGCCGCTGAGTATATATATATATATATATATATATATATATATATATATATATATATATATATATATATATTGTAACATAAATATATAAAAATTATAAAATAACAATAATATGCGTATATTTCAAATGCAAGTTCCATAGTGGAAATGTATAAAAAATAGTGAAACTGCAGTTACAACGGGGTGCGAAACGTACCGCGGGGATGAAATGGGTAGTATACTTAATATGTGATATTTCAATAATCATTTATACTTCCAAACATATTTAATTAATTTCAAAATGGTTTTATAAAATTTTGTACAAATTTCCCGTCATATGAAAGGCTTTCACGGACCCTGTTGAGCCTTAATGGCAACAAATAACTGGTGGCTTGTCAATGTGTACTAAAAAATAAACGTATTTCATTCCCAACTTTCATACATTAAGAATGTATGCCTGGAGGGAATAAGGATAGCATCGGAAGGAAAGGAGTTAGGGTTCTGAGGGGGAAGTTACTACCACGATTTTGACCTAAATAGCCGTATGCGATGTGCATTGATCATGCCACTACATGTTAATGAGGAAAATTACCTGAAAAAAACTCACGCAAGGTAAACGGTAACGGGAACCGAACCCACTACCTTACAAATGCTATGCTGATCGTATTACCACTGACCTAATAGCTCGTTATATGCACTACAGAACTGCAGTTACCCATTAAAAATCTACTGAGACCAGCGCCTAGGTTTCTTATCTCAGTCTTGTAAAAAAACCGATAGAACAACATGTGCCAAGCTATAGCCCACCATAATAGTCCCGACAAAAAGGTATCTACCTACATAGCTCACTTTAAAAAACAAATGCGGTTTATGTTTTTTAATGTTGAAAAACTAGTATATGCAACTAAAAGGAGGTCCACAAAATAATTGCCGAGAATATTAATTACCTATTAATAGGTCACACGATATGACTACAAGAAATCTTTTATAGGTGTTTAGTTATCTAATGTTAGATTAAATAATCTAACCAGTTATAAGATTTTTGTGGTTTGGAATTTTGATTACATTATGAAAATGTAACCTTTATTACAAATATTTAATGGTGTATTTTTGAATTTATGTTATACAAAAATCTATACATTTCGATAACACTTAAGTTATCGTCCAAAATAGTAATAAAAACTTTCAGAATTGTTTAAAATGTTGAAACAAATTTATGAAATTTGAAGAAGTGAAACGCAAACATAAGTCTGCTATCATTATAACAGTTTGATAAACTTATAACGCCAACTATGGAATATAATTTTAGTAAAGAATAACTAGATCCTTAATAAATTAAATGTTGTTAAACTGCCTTGAAGATGACAAGTCAGAACACCCTCTAACGGTCGAAGGCTAACAGTGAAAAATGTCATAACTAAAAACAAATGAAATGCTTAATTACATAAGTCGCTAAAATCGTCGCAGAATTCCCTCTCAGTAATATTGAATTGCCCTTGGACTTGATAATAGTATGTATGAGTTTTTTAATCCTAAATATGTTAGAACGATATTTTTTTTGCTTTATAAAGTTATATGATAACTAACCTAACAGTATTATCAACGATCTTGAAGCAACTATTTCTCGTAAAATCCACAAATGTTCCTGTAACGGACAGGAACCACTTTACTTCTACTAATCCATCATCTTTTACCAAGCCATCGGGTGGTACAGCTAAAAATGAATATTTTGAATTAATAAAAAAACCACACTGTTACACGATAACGTCACATATTTGATTGTATTTTGCAATGGCATTTTTTTCGTTTATCCTTCCATACAAAATCGAAGGTGTCTATAAGTCCTTTTTGGGCAAAGAAAACTTTTAACCATATTCTGGCAATTCGTTTTACGTTTCTTTCTTATCACTCTACCAAAATTCAAAACAGTTAAGTATTCTAATCGTAGTTCTACTTCAGGTTATCGCGCTGTCCTTTGGTAAATACTTGAATCATATTTATTTGAATATCGTCACCACCAGTAACATCGCTTTTTCTTTTGATAAAAGGCTTGTGTTTGTTTCGTCGTAGCAGACGCCTTTTCTGTTTTGCTTGGAAAATATTCGCAGTAAAATGGCCAGGTCCGCGGAAATGAGAGATTACAGCGAGACACGTACGAGCGTTGTAAGAAATGCTTCTACTAAAATTCACTTTTTTGCCACCTGTACATTCTGCTACCAGTCACATATACCTACAAACATTAAAATGTTAAATAAATAATATAAAAACTAGTACCTCTTCGCTTGATTATAAGACAAGCTGTCGGCTTTGGAAATCATTGCCCTGTAATTTTTTTTACTTCTATAAAGAACTTTTGGTCCAATTGTTTGAAATCTTGTTTTCTTTTGCAAATAATTTCGCCGAAAAAGTTCAAAACGTAATGAATCGACAATTAAAAAAATTAATATTAATTAATAACACACCTACAACTTTCGTAGCAGCCAAATACGTGATAGGAATCATTGTGCAATTCTTTACGCAAAGTAGTAGGCTCATTCACGTTTATTTTTATGGCCGTTGTAATACTTTTTACTAAACGTTCTAATCTGGATATTCCTTTTTCTGTAGAAATCAATAACTTTCTTAACAGAAACTGGAAAAGAAGTGTTAGAAAATAATTTGTGTAGTTTATCACTGACGCATGTGATTACTCGATTTTACGACCTTGACGCCCAAAACTTACTCTATCGACGATACGAACGTAAACACTAGAATCATTATCACCTAAAAATTTTCCACGTAATACCATATAACGTATACAATTTTTTAATGTTACCTATCATATATTTATAAATAAGTCCATGTCGTTGAATGCTTTCAGAAAATCCTTGCACTATAATGTCATGTTCCATTGCTGTCGAAGGCCCAGAAAAGTTTAATGCGTAATCTTTTTTCCTTTCCGGCACGCTTAATTCCTTGTAATAGAAACTTAATGAACATACTTTATTTTTAACACCTATGAATAATGGTTTTTTTTATTTTGACGCCCAAAACAAAATTTATCTTATGTTAGGATAATTCAACATACAAACTACAATGTAAATTTACTACTCCACATGTAACATTACAGCCATGTCCGTAGGATGTTTTACCCCAACTTCCATCAACAATTACTGTTATAAATGGAGTTCCATCAGCGTTAATATTTCCATCTTTAATAGCAATCTCCCTTTCTTCTTCTCCAGCAACTTGCACTTGATTGAATAAATACTCTTTCCAAATCTATGAAGTAACATACTTTATTCTCAAATTGGCTGTTTTACTTTACAGTATTTTTCATTCCTTAATTTAGTTGCATACGAAAATATAATTTGATTCCAAAATTGGCTTTGTTCTATTTTGTCTTTGTAATCAAATGCAATATTTTTTGTTGTTTAATTGTACATGTACAAAATAAAAATAAGTAAAAAAAAACATTTTTAAAAAACGCTTTTATTTCCAAATGTACTAAAAAGAATAAAATAATTTTTTTTTATCTACCCAGTAACATCAAAAATTTTTGTGACAAAAAAGTGTGGGGCGCTCTTTGTAGTGCCTTGCACTGCATTGTTTGAATGTATTCCTCACACTTTTATTTTTAGTCACAAAAATTTTTGATGTTACTGGGTAGATAAAAAAAGCGTTTTTAAAAAATGTTCTTTTTTTTACTTATTTTTATTTTCTACTTTTTAGTAGCTTGGGTGTAAGTTCCAACAAAGAAAGAAACTCAATTTTTCAAGACCCTAGTTTTATAAACAAAAATTTCGAACTTACTTGGCCAATATACACATGTATGCAGAAATTCAGCTCAACCGGAGATCAGAAAATAGTTGATTTTTTTGATCAAATACAATACTTTGAGCCCCCCGGACGCAGTCCCCTGATCTTGAACTCAACTTGTCGTATATTTTTGTGGATGTCTTATGCTAAAAGCTTAAGTCCTGAATTTCAAGGCACTAGCTTTATAAACAAACATTTCGACCATATTTGGCCAAATTTGGCCGCAACGCAGTCCCTGACCTTGAAACTCAACTTGTCGCATGTTTTTGTGCATGGTATTACGCGAAAAGCTTAAGTCAAACATTTCAAGGCCCTAGCCTTATAAATAAAACTGTCCACCATATTTGGCCAAATTTGGCCGCAACGCAGCCCCCTGACCTTGAAAGTCAACTTGTCGCATATTTTTGTGCATGCTAATATGCGAAAAGCTTAAATCAAAAATTTCAAGTCAAAGCAAAAAACACATATTCGTGTATGTCATCAAGAATACGCATGTATGCCAATTTTCAGCTAAATCGGAAATCAGGAAGTTGGTGAAAATTCAATTACAAAATTTGCACCGGATAGACAAACTGAGTTTATTACAATGCTTTAAGTTTTATATTTTTTTTTGTATACGAAAATATAGTTTAATTCTCAAGATAGGTTTTGTTACAATATTTTATGTTCTACAATTTCTTTGTATAAGAAAATACAGGGTGTCTCAGCGAGACCTTTCATTAGAGGTTTATGGGATTGTGGCCAAAATAAAAACTTGAAAATTTAGAATCAGGTATAATCAACTGCGTTCTCTTCAACTAAAATATTTTTATATATACCGGAAGTCACCATCTACTTTGTTATTTTCAATAGAACACCCTATTTAGTTGTAACTCATATTAGGATGGAGATAAAAAAAAGTTAAAATCCAATTAAATTTGTAGTTTGAAGATGCCTTTAAGGCAAGCATTTTTTACTTTGTCTGATAATAAGTCCTAAATTTATACTTTTCAGCCAGAGTTAAAAACGTAAAAACATCAATTTTTTTTTAAATGGAATACTCTATTTTTTGTTACGTAATGGAATTGGCAATAAGATTTGCTACAAAGTGGTATGCCATGTTATTATACCTAAATCAAACTGTTCTACCGTTATCTCCAAAAAATGGAAAATTTTAATTCCTTAGCCATTATTTCGAGAATGCTATGATTAGTTGCTATAGACACAAGAAATAATTTTTCAAATGTCAAGTTTTTAATGTTTGTGATTTAATGATCATCCCTTAAGTGTCTTACTATTATTGCAAAAAAGAGTCAAAATGGGTAAAAATAACGAAAATAATATTTATACAAATCAAGAAATTCTTAATTTACTTTTTAGACATGGAAGATGCGACAGGATTCTTAGTAGAATATTTAACGAAAACTATCTACATTTACCTCTGATGACAAAAGTTAAATTTAGAGATAGAAGCAAATTTTGTGAGTTTTGGGCGAATTGGTCAAGTGTTAAATCGACCAAAAACTATAGTTGATGATAAAGAGGGAGAGTTGCATACCTTGGCTTATTGCGAGGTCAACTCTAACGTCTCAGTTCGTGCTGTCGAAGAAGAACAGTAGGTGTTCAGTATAGAGGATTTTGAAGAAGCATCACTTCCATGACTATAAATTGTCCTTAGTGCAAGATCTGCATTCTCAAGACCCCAACGACAGAGTTAACTTGTGTGAGATGCTATATCTTCGAAGTCAAGAGGAAGACAATTTTTTGAGAAAAATTATCTGGACGGGCGAATCTAAGTTTTCGCGTGAAGCGATTTTTAACAGCCTTAACAACGATAGCTGGGCTTCAGCCAATCCGCATGAGATCCAAAAAAGAAACTATCAGGTCTGGTTTAGTTTCAAGTCTTTTACCTTATGATGGATGACATGTTTTCTTAAGTCATTTATGACGACGTATTAACGGCGGCCCGTTACCTCAATTTATTACGCACTGTGGTAGTAGATTTGCTTGACAACCTGTCTTTGAACTTGCGACGAGGTTGTTGGTATCAATTGGATGGAGCACCAGCTCATTACACCCAGGAAATATCCCAACTCACCTTAATGTTCGAAGACAGGTGAATAAGGCAGTTAGGATCATGGGACTGGCCTGCAAGGTCTCAGATTTGACACCTTAGGACTTTGGGGACATATCAAGCATCAGGTCTACCAGACGCCGGTGAACACGAGGGAGGAATTAGAGGCACGCGTGCGAGCAGCATTCGACAACCTCTCTCCTCAAGAAGTACGAACAGCAGTACTGGAGGTCTCCACGCAAACACCTTGCGTGAATGCGAACGGTCACCATATTTAACATCATTGTGTAGATTAGTTTTTCCCTTTTTACTCCGCTAACAAAAACCGTAATTAAGTCCGTCAATTAATTAAGTACTCGCCGTTAAATATTGATATGAATGAAATTAAGTACTACTAATAATTACATCGTTAATATAAATGCAAATTTTCTCTTTTTGATATCCCGAAATTAAAACTTCAATGAAAATTGTAATCTAGTTCCCATTGTGTAAAGAAACTTTTGTAATAATACATTCCAACCGCCAACATATGTACAAGAAGCAACCGACTCCTAAAAATTTTGAGTTATAACTAGACAAAGGTGTCCATAATTATTAATTTGCAGAAAACGGTAATCGATCCGTTATTTAATGACCAACAATTTGGAAATGACAAAATAAGTATTAAATCATTAATTGATTTAATATTAATTAAAACAACTTGTGACGCTGCTGCCTCATCATAGGAAACCTGGGAATACCAACCGCTCCCATTTTTAATATTTCATATTTTATATAGGCAAGTGACACAGCCGAATCTTTTCGTTCTCACTGCTTTATGTACGTAGACGGAGCGGCATTTTTGTTAATGAGTATGAGGTAAACAGTAGTTAAATTGATTAATCGCTCCAGAAGTATATGTTTAATTTGTTATAATACAAGTAGTAAAAGTTGCTTTGCTACTGATAACCGCCACCGTTGAAATTTAAATAAATTGATAGAGCTCGTATTTATTAAGAATCATTAATTTTTCATCACTCACTGGTGAAGGATTTTATTTGTCAATGAGACTTGTGACCTTTGTCTACCACCGTATCCACCGTCCGTCCGAATTAACTTTGTTTTATGTACAACTTCTACCACAGGATAATACCCTGAATTTTTCCTCCGCTGTAGCACCTGGAGCAGCCGTTTGGAAACCGCACACGTTCAGGATTGTACCCAAAGACCGCCGGTACATTATCTTATCTTTGGGTGGCGCCCGAATCCGTTTCCAACCCCTGGGGCGAAAAACCGCTGTTCGCAAACCGTCCAAGGGTGGTCACACCAAACCATAAAATAATTACCGTAACTTATAGCTATTGTAAATAAACTTTTCCCAACAAGTCTTAATTTTATATTGGTGCTCGTTGCCATCCTAGAATTGGATATCTACCAAGTTTTTCGTTTGTCCGTGAACTCCTCGGGTAGCGCAGTGATAGCGCGTTTAGTTGATGTCCCGGCGTCTCGGGTTCAAGACGCATAATGTACGAGGTTGTTTTATCGCATCTTATTACACGTGTTAAGGCATTTCTGGTCATTTGAAACGATGGAAAAAATTTTTTGGCCCTTTGCTAAAGAAAGTTCAAATTTTTTTTAATTTTTACACGTTTTGAGACATTTCTGACTATTTGAGATGATTTTTGAAAAAAAACAGTTTTTTGGCCCTATGGTAAAAAATTTTCGGATTTTTTTTTGCATTTTTACACGTGTTGAGCCATTATGACCATTTCGGATGATTTTTTGGAAAAAAAATGTTTGGCTCTTTGGTCAAAAATATTCTCATTTTTACACGTTATGATAAATTTTAAAATGTCAGAATGATATTATTTCTTTTATTACTAAGTAGAATTTATGTCGTTTAGGAATTATATACACAACTGTTGTTTTTGCAGCAACGAAAGTTAACTATGGAATAAATGTAAACATGATAACCGCATCAATAGAAACATATGGGTAACAAGTGGATTATAAAAATTGTACTTTTATGCACATATTTACACGTTTTCAATTTAAGAACTAAATAAATGAATACTGGGTGATTATGATTATTTACTTTCTCTGATCAACTTTTTCGATCGTGATCATTTTTGTTTGGTACGTCAAGCTTTAGAGGTATTATTTAAATAATAACTTAAATTTAAGATAATGTGTCTTGGTCGTCATATTGAACAATTTTAAGATATGAAAAAACTTTACAAAATTTTAGTAGGAAAAAAACACAGTACACTAGGTATAAAATACATCAAAATCTTTCAGTATTACTTGTGCTTGTTTAAATTATCAATTACATTGTATTGTGAGGTCATGTGTTGCATACATCAGATTTTTTTAATTTTAATTATCCATATTTCTAATTTATTGCATATACAGGGTGTCCCAACGATAGAGTAAAGTAAGTTTATGCTTAACTAGAATTATTTGTGTAAATATTGTATGGACCATGGGGTAGAGGTAAGAAGTGTGCATTTTTTTAAAATATTGGAAGTTATACAGGGTGTGCCAGAAAAGCAGGACGTGAAAAAGTATAATTTTTTTAAATAGAACACCCCGTATTTGATTTTAGTTTTTAATTCTACGTGTCCATACAAACATATTTTGTCATACAAAAGATTGGCTGAAAGTTTTTAGTTCTTGAGATATTCGCGTTTAAAGATTATTATGGTCATTTTCGTGGGGTTGATGAATGGGCAATTGTTCCGTTATTTCACAATAAAAAATTGATATTTCGTGTGAAAAATGAGTGATATTATACTAACGTTTAGACCGAGTAGTATTTCTAATTTTCTCAACAGGGTGTTTGTTATAACCATTCAAATTTGAAAATTCTCAAATTAAAAAATCAGTTTTTTAATTGCACACCCTATATATTTTTATTTCATTTTATTCGGGATTAAAAATCTATCATTTTTGTCAAATATATCCTATATCTATCTTTGATAGTTTTCGAGGAATTTCGATTTTCTCACTAGCTACGTTACATACGATACTATAACATTATTGTAGGATCGTGGTAGCCATGGAAAACAATTGCGACGAAATAAAACAAACCACCTAAGCGAGAATATTAACAGTTTTTATTAATGAGAAACAGTAATTCAATAATTATTCAACATTGCGTCTTAGTAAATGCTCAAATAGACGGCCTTCTTGCTGAAAACACATATTGAGCCTTTTTCTCATGTTCTGTCTCACTTCGGATAACATAAGAGGGGTCACTGTGTGACAAGCTTCGCGAATTCTATTTTTCATGTCCTCCCTTGTTGTAGGTTTAATAATATACACCCGATCTTTTATGTATCCCCACAGGAAAAAATCCAGTGGAGTTAAATCGCATGACCTGGGTGGCCATAATACAAAGCCATTACGTCCTATCCATTTCTCCGGGTATTGCTGGTTCAAGAATTCCTTACGTCCCGATAAAATGTGGAGGTGCACCATCCTGTTGCAACCACATATTTAGTCGTCCTTCTAAATTGATATCCTCAAGTAACACAGGCAATTCTTCACGTAAGAAATGCAAATAGCTGCGGCCCGTTAATGGATCATCAAAAAAATAGGGACCGATAATTTGGTCATTAAGTATACCACACCACATTTAGTGACCAATGATTTTGGTTTTGAACTTCTCGTAGCCAAAATGGATTATCAATGGCGTAATAGTGCATATTATGCCGATTTACAGCCCCATTACTTTTAAACGTCGCCTCATCGGAAAACATTATGGAGCACAAAAAGTTGTTATTTAATTGCAGCCGTTGATTAATGATATTGCAGAATTCAATTCGTCTTGCAAAATCCTCTTCTCGAAATTCTTGATGAAGCTCAATGTGATAGGGATGGTACTTATACTTCAGCGTTGTTCGATTCACGTTTGATTTGGAGGTATGACATATCGTCGCTAATGTTCTAGAACTCACTTGGGGATTTTCTTGAATATTTAATAATATTTCAAGTTATTTTTCTTCATTAGCTGCCCTTTTATTAACAACTTTACGTTTGAAGTATTTAACACTACCGCTAGAATCAAATCTATCCATCAAATTTTCCAAGCCAACAGTAGTAGGTATTCGACGTTCAGGATATTTCATTTTGTAGATTCGTTGTGCCAATAAAGGGTTTTTTCAGCCTCGCCCAACACGTATATCATATCAATTAATTCATTTGTCGAATAATCCATAATTGATACAAGAATTGATAACAAGTTAAATGCTAAAACGACAAATTTAATATGTGTTTATTTTGACAAGTAGGAAACCTTTGTATCTTAGTAACGCAATTATTATTTTCCATGGCTACCAAGATCCATGCAATGCAATGTTATCGAAAATAAAGTAGCTAGTGCGAAAAATCGAAATTACTCGAAAACTATCAAAGATAGATATAGGATATATTTGACAAAATGATAGATTTTTAATCCCGAATAAAATGAAATAAAATATATAGGGTGTGCAATTAAAAAACTGATTTTTTTAATTTGAGAATTTTCAAATTTGAATGGTTATAACAAACACCCTGTTGAGAAAATTAGAAATACTACTCGGTCTAAACGTTAGTATAATATCACTCATTTTTCACACGAAATATCAATTTTTTATTGTGAAATAACGGAACAATTGCCCATTCATCAACCCCACGAAAATGACCATAATAATCTTTAAACGCGAATATCTCAAGAACTAAAAACTTTCAGCCAATCTTTTGTATGACAAAATATGTTTGTATGGACACGTAGAATTAAAAACTAAAATCAAATACGGGGTGTTCTATTTAAAAAAATCATACTTTTTCGCGTCCTGCTTTTCTGGCACACCCTGTATAACTTCCAATATTTTAAAAAAATGCACACTTCTTACCTCTACCCCATGGTCCATACAATATTTACACAAATAATTCTAGTTAAGCATAAACTTACTTTACTCTATCGTTGGGACACCCGGTACAATATTTTTTTAATCAAGCATAAAAGATTTTCGTTGCAAAATAAACAGTATTAAAAAAAAGTTCGAAAATGACACGTTTCACTATGGTTCACAAACTAACCAGTCGTAAAATACATATAGAAAATTGAAAAATCTCGAACACTGGAACTGTGGCAGAATCTGTAACAAACAAAATACACCCACGTACCACACAAAAACAAAAAACTCCAAACGCCTTTCAATAGCTAAGCTATCATCATCAGCCGTCGACCGCTGATGATGATAGCTTAACTTTTGAAACGCGTTCGGTGTGTTTCTATTTTTGTATGGTATGTGGGTGTATTTTGTTTGATATAGAAAATTGTTGATTTTTTTTTAATAATTGTGGACTTGAACAGGATAAATTTGGCCTATCGTGCTAAAGCACTCGGGAGCACTTAGGAGAATGGATAGAAGGACATTGAATTGCCAAAAAAATGCTTATGAACAGCTACCTTAAATTTTTTCATATCATAAGTAAGAGGAAAACAGGAGATCATTCCAGAGTTTAGAAGCCCTGTAGAAGAATGTAGATTGCGCTCGTTTGGTATGACAAGTGGAGAGTTGTACTGCATACTGATGGTGTGACGAGCGAACTCAGTATTCCTAGTAAAGGTAGCCCCCGATAGTATCAAAGGATGTAATTCAGCAGCGCAATAGCCATTGTAATACCGATAATAAAAAGAAAGAATTGAAACGATTCTTCTATGCTGCAGGGAATGTATGTCAGAAGTTAAGGACAGGTCATTTATAAGCCTAATCACCCTCTTTTGGATACCATCAACGATATCGGGAGCGTATTGGGGAGCACCAACCGAGAGGTGAGATTTATATTCTAGATGAGGTCGATTTAGGGCTTTATACACCAGAAAGAGTTGTCGGATGGTAAAGTACTGCTTAGATCTGTACAAAAAGCCTATTTTACGAGCAGCTGTTTTGGTAGCTAAAGTAATTTAAGTATCGCAGGAAAAGTGTAGGCGCTATCCCTGTGGCACGCCCGCGTTAATGCTTACTTCTTTTGAAAACCAGCCATCAACTATGACACGGATTCATCTTTTATCAAGGAAACTAGAAGCCCAGCTGATGTGTGTAACATTTAACCCAAACGAGGTGAGTTTGACAAGTAAACACTTATGCCCAACTTGGTCAAATGCCTTTGAGATATCTAAAGCGACTAACTGTTTCACCGGATTGTTCTAATGTATTATTTCAAACTTGGATCACATATCAAAGATCACTTGTTGAACGACTCTGCCTAAACCCATATTGGTGGTCACTAAAGTGTTTGTTAGTTTCAAGAGCAGATGCTGATTGACGGCTTTTTCCACGATTTTAGACAAAATGGAGGTGATGGCAATTAATCGGTAAATGGAGAGATCGGTCTTATCGTCTTTTTTGGAAATAGGTTGAATATTTGCTAACTTCCATGATGAAAGAAATGCCCCAGAAGACATAGAGATCGAATAGATCTGGTACTGGTACCATTTCGGGGCAACATGTCTGGACTATAACTGGGATACCGCCTGGGGCACTCAACTTATTGAGATCAAGCCTACTGATAATCGATTCTAGCAGCTTGCACCGAAAATAAATCGGTTTCATAGCGTATGAAGAAGAATTGACTAGGGGCACATCTTTTCCAGAACCATTGAAATACGAGTTTGATGTAAATAAATCCAGATACATCATAAGATGTCTGGGAAGGAAATGAAGATGTACCAAGGTTTTTACTAATGACTTTAGCTGAAGGCCAGAATTGACAACTGCCCAAAGGTGTAGCTAGTTTATTGCATTTTCGTTGTTCAAACAATTTTTTAACTTTAGTGATGACACTTTTCAATATATTTCTAACACTAACGTATTCTGCATGGCTCACGACCCTTTTATTAGATTTTCATTTAATATAAGATTTATTTTTCAAAGATATTGCATCAGCACAAGCGTTATTGAACCAGGGTTGGAAGCGTGAATGACCTATAAACAAATGGGTTTGATGTAAGAAAGATATCTAGAAGATGTGGCCCAGGGTTATCAGGGATTCTTGTGGATTCAGAAATCATTTGTGTGAGATCACAAACAATAGAAAATGTTTCTGCACTATGGCCAGCTGAATTAGGAGCAGATGAAAATTGAAGCCAATTAGAGCTATGAACATTGAAATCTCTTACAATTGAGATATCGCAAGATGGAAACTGAGACAGAAGATAGTCAACTTTCAAACTAAGGTAATCGAAGAAGTCTTCAAAGTTACTGTCATTAGTAACAGCAACAGTAAAATTTCACAAATTTAGGACCAGAATGTTTAAACCAAATCACGTGAAATCCTCTTACAAACAATGCTGTCCTTGATGTAGGCACATGCGCCTCCTTTATATCGAAAGTTAAACTGGAGGTTGTATTGGGGATATTGCAAGTCGGGTGAATCGTAGCTGTCAAAAGAGACAACTTGTCAGGTTGTAATTGTTCAAGATCCGAATGGGACAGGATTTTACGTCCGGAATTTATTACCCTAGAATTTTGGACGGCAGAGGGTGACAAGAAAGAATAAGGATAAGAATAAATGAAGGATGAAGAAAAGAGTTCAGAAAATTAGAGACCCAATATTAAGGAGTCCATAGTGGTACCTCCCCGGCTGGCATGGGGTACTACACATGCATCCTACCTTTAAAATGGTATGATTTAGAACATAGAATATCAAGATGGACGTTGCACTGTTACACATATAAATTGTGTGATTTCCACATATTTTACACCTTCTTCGAGCTTTCTTTGCTTGTGTCACTACTGTATGGCCGACTTTCTCCCAACGCATTTCGTCAATATCGGTGGGTTGTTGATGTTTTGTGGTTTTAGGTGCACTTTTCAACAGACAATAATTTAAAATCAGTTTGGCACATTTTAATTTCATTGACAATATGGTATAGCTTTCTAGCATTCACTACTATTCTGTGGACCGAGTTACAAAATATCGGTCACCACCATTTTTTGCCTAACACTCTAGATCTGTTGGTGGCAATGCCATTGTCGTGAAGGTCCACTCCACCCATGTATGTATTGTATTTAGACGTAACATTCGGTTGTGGAATTCTAAATTCTTTTTTTACTTTCTCGTATACTAAGAGAAAGTGTTGCTATCGAATAAAATTTTGAAATTTTTTTTCGCGGATTTCGACGTGTTCCCTGAGTCAAAAAAATTGGTGTATGCCTGTCTGTGTGTGGCTCCAAGGCTATTTGACCGATTTTAATGACATTTGGTATGAGCCTATATCTGAAAGTTATGTATAAAACTGACTTTTCATAAAAATCAATTAATGGGGGAGGGGGGCGAAATGAAGGTAGTTTTTTGGTGTGCATCTCCAAAACTAGAGCCAGAAAGTCTATCTTTGGTGAAAAGCTAGTGACCCTAAACCCGATCGAACAAAAATTTTCGCAAAATTTTAAATTCAAAACGGCGGCCAATATGGCGATTTTAGCACTTTTAGGCGCTTATCCTGTCATTAATAAACCATAAAAGCTACTCGTAATGTGAAAATGGCAACTTGTAAATAAAAGTACACGCTTTAGAATGATTTGTAAATATCTTTGAAAAAATAAAACGTTGCCCTTAATATATATATATATATATTGTTAGGATTATCATATGTTGTTGGTGTTTAGTTACATCCATTTTTTATGCACTTCATTTCGGTTTGTATTGCGTTGTGATGCACTCGTGTGTTTGTTAAGTTTTCCCCTAAAAAGGGATACAATTTTCTTTAATTACATTTTGTGTATTAATTTATTATATCTAATATGGAAATTTCTCCCACGTGTTAAGAATTTCCTGATCCCGTATGTGAAGAAAATTTCTTACTATTTGAAAATTGAATATTTATGGTTTGATTTCGTACTGAAGCAGGCGTGAGCGAAGTATACCACTTAGCATGGCGTTTATGTTGTGTTGATGTTACCGTACTTTTATATTGATGTTATGCCTTATAGTATCGTAAAGAAATGAAGTTATACTTTATCCGTAATTACATATCCATTGTTGTTCAATTAAGTTATTAAGGAAAGAATTTAGATAAATTGATTTACAAATATTAAAGTAAAGCTAGTCTAGTATTGTTTTGGAAAGTTTATTACAGTGTTAATGAAAAGAAAAAAATTACTTCAGTTATTTAGTGTATTTTAAGACAAATACAGGTGCAAATATTATTTTTATTTATTGAGTATACAAGTAAGTACAACTGTTGTGTTATTTCGTAAGTTTACATGTGATATCGAAGTAAATTTTCTTTTTTTATTTTTATTAGTTAAAAAGAATTGAGTAAACTACAACGCAACTAATTACCTGTTACTGGGGTACTCTAATCTTTCTTCAGTTAATGGCGGAATATTTAAACAACATTGTTTAGTTAATCTAAATCTTCTATAAAAATTAAACTCGTCCATTTCAATAGTTGGAGCGCGTATAATTCATTCTAGGAAACACATAATCGATTATTTCCAGTACGTCTAGGTCGTCTTCAAAAATGTCATTTATTCTAAAATCCATTTTTCAAAACCGAATGCAATAAACTAGACATTAGTGACAACTTTTTATTGTGTATGTATGTAACTTTAAGGTTATTATAGCTAGGTTATGTTGTATATGCGCATGCTTCAAACAGTACTTAACTTTAAGAAAATGCTTAAGCCTACTCAGTCGGATGCTTAAACGATTCGATACTTAAGCAATGCCTAATAAATGGTGCAATGCAGATTCCTTACTTAAGTATTACTTACCTCTTAAGTAATGCTTAATTATGTCGGTGCAATCGGGTATAAGAGATAAGTACGAAGTCTCAAACATTAAAAACTCGACATTTAAAAATGATTTCTATTATCTATAGCAACTAATAATAGCATTCTCGAAATAATGGCTAAGGAATCAAATTTTTCCTTTTTTTGGAAATAAATCTAGAACAGTTTGATTTAGGTATAACAACATGTCATATCACTTTGTAACAAATATTATCGCCAATTCTATTACGCAACAAAAATTAGGGCATTCCATTAAACAAAATTGAATTTTTTACGTTTTTAACTCTGGCTAAAAACTATAAATTTAGGTATTATTCTCAGGCAAAGATTTTTATTTTAAAAAATGCATATGATAAAGGCATCTTTAAACTACAAACTTAATTGTATTTTAACTTTTTATCTCAATCCAAATAGGAGTGTCAGCCCATTTTGTAAACGTCAACCAGCTGTCAAGATTTCGGAAAGTAATTTTTATCTCAAAAACCGTAATATATGGGCATGGTATAGCTTCAATAAAAAGATTTAAAATTATGGTTCCTATCCAAAAATGCAAAACTGTATGGGGTGTTCCGTTGAACATATCAAAGTACATGGCGACTTCGGGTATAATCGAAAGCGCTAGAAGTCCGAGAATATTTTAGTTGAAGAGAACGCAATAGTAGTGGTTGAAGGCCGATTCTGAACCAATTCAAGGTCACTCGCCCTCTGGTGGTGGGAAATGTAAGCTTTTGGATCTCTTCAAGGTCAAACTTTTGGCGGGAAATTTAAATTTTTTGAGCTCGCTAAATATAGAAATTGCAATGTCATCATCATCAATTATATCTGATTGTAAATATTCAAGTTTTTATTTTGGTCACAACCCCATACACTTTTGATGAACGGTCTCGTTGAGAGAAGATGATTCTCAAATTATACGTTTTATTATTTTTTATTTCCTAATAATATACCATAATATAATTTGACTTTGTTTTATATATTTTTTTGTAATTAAATGCAATATTTTTTGTTCTCTAATTTCTTTGCGCATGAAAATATAATTTGATTCTCAAAATGGCTCCGTTTCATTTTCTTTTTGTAGTCAACTGCAATATTTTGTTTTCTCTAATTTCTTTGTACACAAATATATTGACCGTCAAATTAGCTTTGTTCTATTTATTTTTTAATCAAACCAAATGCTTCACGTTCTCTAATTTCTTTGTATACAAAAATATAATTTGACACTCAAACTGTCTTTGTTCTATTTCATTTTTTGTAATCAAATTGAATATTGTTTGTTCTGTACTTTCAATATATACGAAAACATTATTTGAATCTAATGTTGGCTGTTTTATAATCAAATGCGGTTATGTTTTATTTTTTGACACATGATGTCCAATACTTTTTACGATTTAGCAAACAAAATCCGCGCTCATTCAGTGTGGGCTAGTTTGTCGAGTGTATTTGCGGTATGAGCGATTATCAAGGTGCTATTTCGTCAGTGCAAGAGTTTTTAATTGCAAACCTTACTCATTCTTTATGTTGTAAGCTTCTTATTCAAACAATCGAAGGCATATAAAAAGGATCTAGGAAAACATATTACCAAAAACAGTTCACCAAAAAACAGTTTACCGAAAGGAAAATTTACCGACAAACAATTCACCGAAAATCCATTTTTCCAAGATACGTTACATTATTTTGGCACTTTTGTTAAAAATATCCTTCTAACACTTTATCAAGGCTTAGGACTTGCAGCAAATGCTAGTTTGTTTAAAAGTTTTTGATTTTTTATGTTTGCTTTTTGCTGTTTTTGTTTTTTCTTTTATTTTTCTAAACACATTTAAAGTTTAATAGCCTTTCTGCTTTTTGCAGTGAAGGTAAGAGTTTTCGATATATTCACAAAATGTACTTTAGCACTTTATACAAAGTACATTGCATAAAGCTACGTCATAAAAACAAAAACCTTCAGACACACCTACACGCTTGCATGCACATACACGCATATATACGTTCATGCACCTACACACATAGACGCAAAACGTACAGGCGTTCACACAGGGGCGTACGAATGATTGGACGTATGGGCTGACTGCCGTATGAACGCACTAGCACGGACGCTTGTGCCTACTGATGGACGGACGCCCAAACACGCCGTTCCACCTGAACGTCTACACTTCGACACGCCGATGTTCTAGCTAGTCTACTCACGGAAAGGCGGATACACTAATAAAGGAACAGACGGACACACAGAACCTTCTGAGACACCATTTTATGAAATTGAATTAAATCTCAGAAAGGCTCAAAACTTCTATTTCTGCTGAAAACTATTGTTTGAATAGCTATTTTTTTAACTATTTTGTTTTTCCCTGTGACAATCAACAAAACATGCAAATATTAATAATTAGTTGTTTGAAAAGTTAGTTTTCTTTAATTCCATGTGGCAAGTGGTTCTAACACGCACGTGAAAACTTCTGTTACCACACTGATCATGTTTATACATAAGTACGTTGTAACGTGTCAATTTTTTTACTATCATTGCCTGCATTGAAATTTTGGATTTATATTATTATTTGTAAATTTGTTTACATTATTTAGGTATATTTAAGAATATTGTAGCATTTTTTCATCCAATAATTAAATTTAATGAATGTGTTGATATTTTATTGTTAGGATTATTATATGTTGTTGGTGTTGAGTTACATCCATTTTTTTTGTGCGCTTCATTTCCGTTTGTATTGCGTTGGGATGAACTTGTGTGTTAGTTAAGCTTTCCCCTAAAAAGGGATACAATTGTCTTTAATTACATTTTGTGTATTAATTTAATATATCTAATATGGAAATTTCTCCCGCGCGTTAAGAATTTCCTGATCCCGTATGTGAAGAAAATTTCTTACTGTTTGAAATTTGAATATTTATGGTTTGATTTCGTACTGAAGCAGGCGTGAGCGAAGTATGCCACTTGGCATGGCGTTTATGTTGTGTTGATGTTACCGTACTTTTATATTGATGTTATGCCTTATAGTATCGTAAAGAAATGAAGTTATACTTCATCCGTAATTACATATCCATTATTGTTCAATTAAGTTATTAAGTAAAGAAATTAGATAAATTGATTTACAAATATTAAAGTAAAGCTAGTCTAGTATTGTTTTATAGGTCATATTTAGTTATTACATTGAACTTATTCAGTTTCTTCATTTTGAAATAATTTGTAAAGGTTACATGTTATGTATAGTTTTTATGTATCGATTCAGAATTAGTTTACTATCGTAAATCTTTGCGAAAAACTTAAGTACAATTTTATTTGCACTTATGCTGAAACTAGTCAGCAAATATTATTTTTATTTATTGAGTATACAAATAAGTACAACTGTTGTGTTATTTCGTAAGTTTACATATGATATTTCTCATTTCTCATTTTTTAAAATTTTTATTAGTTAAGCAAAACATTGAGTGGCGCCTGACAACCCGTACATGTCTGATTTATAGCTGTAGATATTATCTCTAGATTCCTTTATGACCTGTTGATAAAGAAAAAAGCTCTAAATTTACAGAAATCAGCTGAGCTGTAATGCAAACTTACTTATACGTTCATATTACTGCACCTTAATATTTTAAATTTTATTTGTTTCAAGTTGAACTTGGTGAAAATTAAATTTTTGTTATTAGTTGACCTCCGAGCAACAATTTTTGTTTGTTATAAAGATGTTTAGTCAAGTTGAATATATCGTATAGTAGTTAAAGGATCTGTTAATGTCAAATTGTAAGCTCAATGTGTAGAAAGTTATGAAATAAATTTAAAAATTCAAATTGCTTTATACAATTAATGGTATCACAAAAGCATTTTGATGGTCATCACTTCCGATGTCATTATAGCCATTAATTCACGGAACATAATTACGAAAATTTTTAGGTTGGCACACCTTGATCCGGAATTATGTAGTGCATGTCACTTTTACAAAATGTGTCAAAAACAGGATGCGTCCAGTAGAAAACTTTGATGTGAGCAAATTCGCAACCATATTTTTGGCAATTTCGCATATTTCAGGTAGCCGTACATGCAAGATTATTTTAATTATCTTCCATTTTCGTGCTTTGTGACAGAATTTGGATAAAACAAAAGGCGACCAGATCAAATTATTCACGTTTAAAATTAAGACATTACCAACCGCCACAAAAATCCCTAAATCAACTAAACTAAAAATTTTTGTTTAAAAACGGCACAAAAAGGGCAAATTACAAAAAAAATAGCTTAAAAAACGTGTTTCATAAGACCTTGAAGCACTCATTTTTTTAAAAACTTTTAAACTTTATTTCGTGCTTCAAGGCTGGTGTTATGAAACATGTTTTTTAATATACTATTATTAAATCAAACCTAAGAAATACTAATAAAATATTTATTAACGGCCTCCGTTCGTTAAGGAAAGGCCAAATACGGGTTAAGAGTTTTAAAAAAAATATCTTAGTATTCACTTATACACTGCATTTTTTTTTCATTATTTGTATGGGGATCTCCGAACCATAAGAGTTACACATTTGCTTAAATGTGGAAAGATTCGCTTATTTAGAGGACTAAACCAGATATGCTTTTGTTGATTTAAGAAAATGCATGGCTTACTAAATATTTGTAAAAAAGTAAAATTCTCCAAAATTATTTCAGCGCTTTAATTCATTTATTTCTAAAGATAGATCAAAATTCTTTAAATACAATTTGTAGATAATTTTGTGCCGAATAACGACACTGTACTGGTTTTTTAATTTTGCCTAGCATTTTGAAGTTATGAAGCAAAGTTGAATTTTTGTAAATGGAAACTATAGTTGACTATGACATATTTTAACTGTGCATTTTGTTCTGATTGTAATGATGTAAGGGTTGTATAACTTATTTTAATAAATAAAACCACAATACACGTTTTCCTATTATTAGGTTTAACAAAAATCATATCTTGCTATGGAAAATAAAAGTAAAGCAACTGAACCGTTGTTTATCTTCATCTTTGACAGTTAGTTCGTTAGTGTAATTCTTATCGGTTTTGTCAGTGTGGAATTGCTTTAAAAATTAATTATATTGTATGCAAATTTCGAGAAACTTAATATGACCGAACGTTACATCATTTGTAGTAAAAACAGTCAACGAGCGGCCGAACGCCATTTTTTATTGTATTTTGATCGCCCTCTTTAGACACCTTCAAGAATTTATACAACAATTTAAAAGAGTTTGGAAGTTTTGTGAAGCCCAGAAATACGCGTAATATTGATGAAAACATGCAGATAAATGTTCTAGCTGTTGTTAATCAAAATTCATCATAAATACCATCCTTATAAATATTCAGTTGGACAAATTTTACACCCTGGTAATGATGAAAGAAGATTAAATTTTTCTAATTGGTTCGTAAATATGTGCCATGAAAATAACAACTTTCCGATGCAAATCTTATGGACCGACGAAACACATTTTACAAACTGTGGTATGTTCAATCGCCATAATGAACACCTGTGGGCCCATACAAATCCTCAGCGTTTAACGACCTCAGATTAAGTTTGGCATAAATTTATGGTGCGGTGTTATTGATTCGCAACTTATTGGGCCATTTATTTTTAATGGGACTTTAACTGGAAATCGATATTTGCAATTTCTTAGGGAAGATTTTTACAATATCCCAGATGAATTAAATTTACAAACCCGTGCAAACATTCAGTCGTATCAACACGACGGTGCCCCACCCCACTACCAGGCGCAAGTTAAAGGATATTTATATTAAATTTTTCCAAACCTATACACGTTCCCCTGATCATTTACGTTTACACTTTTTTGTATTTCGAGTAATAAAAGATCTCGTATATGTGCGATCATACGCAACCCAGCAGGAGCTACAGGAAGCTGTTATTAATGCGTTTAACACATGAGCTGGGCTTAAAACTAGGAAAGCTGTAACTCCGTGTTGAAAAGGTGTCGCATGTGTGTCAATAATAATGGTGGACATTTCGAACACTTGCTGTAATTTTCTTTTGTTTTCCATTGCAAGATATGGTTTTTGTTAAACCTAACAATAGAAAAACGTGTACTGTGCTTTTATTTATTAAAATAAGTGATACAACGATTACATCATTAGAATCATAAAAAATGCACTGCTAAAATATGTCATAGCCAACTATGTTTCCATTTAAAAAAATTCAACTTTACTTCATGAGTTTAAAATGCTAAGCAAAATTAAAAAACCAGTACGGTGACGTTATTCGACACAAAATTATGTACAAATTGTATTTAAACAATTTTTATCTATCTTTAGAAAAGACGCATTAAAGCGCTGAAACGATTTTGGAGAATTTTACTTTTTTACAAATATCTAGTAAGCCATGCATTTTCTTAAATCAACAAAAGCGTGTCTGGATTAGTCTTCTAAAGAAGAAAATATTTCCCTATTTAAGCAAATGTGTAACTCTTATGGTTTCCGACATTCCCATACAAATAATGGGAAAAAAAACTATAATTATTACGTATTGTAGTGGACATAAAAATTGAATTTTGAAACAGCTGTTTAGTATTTTTTATCTTCTTGATGACAGAATTATCAATAGATGTTTCAGCCGCAGCAAAAGAGCCCTAACTTCCAAGTTCCTTCACTGTCAGCAGATTCCCACCACAGTAGGTGAGGACCTACAATAAGTGTGGCCGGTCTACAGCTCCGGATTCTTCAATTTTAACAAAGGAGCAAATTTCTTCAGCCCGCCTTCTATAATATATATTCCCACAACCTGCATTAAACATTTACCATTCCGGTAACCAACAAAAATTGGCCAAATCGGGTGGTCGAATATGAGCGAATTACTGTACTGACCATGACCATTAACAGAAAGAGCTGTTTTTGAAATGACAAATATCCTGCCCTTTCATTATACTTCAATGCAACCGAACCGTTTGTAGTATTGCATTGAAAATCATCCGCATTCAACTAAACAAGTTCATCATTCAACCCCGTCCTTTATTTGCAACATCATGATGTTAATAATCATTAGTTTTTAAAAGCTAATACTGTATAAGTTTTATTGTCTGCAAATCCTCGATAAATACTGAAAATGGATTATACCCATTAGAATCTAGTTTTGAGATTAAATCCTCCAATTTTGGTTCAAAGGGCAACTAATACGAATTTGGGACGCGTCACTTGTTTTTACATGGGATGTCTGAAACGTATCATGCATATCTCAGTAAATACTGGTTATATCAAAACATGTTTTGTCGTCGACTAGCATTAGAATACTTTGGTTACCAATGTCAAAGTCGTTAATAATTTGTCACTTTGTGCCATGCGTACTGTAATGTTGTGCCATAAAGTCGTCTTGACGACGAAATACAAACAAAGAAATTGAACAAATTATTTATTTATATTGTTAATACTACCGTTAGAATATGATCTGTAATTAACGTAATATTAAAGAAATTATTATTTACGCTTGAACTGCTTGAAGATGTTGATATAGATATTTCTCGGTTACTCATATTTGGCGATTTTCTTCTTGTTTTCGATGGAGTCTACCACGTACCCTTCAGCAACAGCATCGTTTTTCCAATCCCCATGCCGTTTTAAAGTTCTAACGTCAGCTCCACTCTCTGCCAAGATTATGGTAAAAGATTTACGAAATAAATGTCCTGTGTATTGGTCGGCATTGGGAATATTTAAATACTTGGCAATATGTCGAGGAATCTGACCAAATGTGTTAATGTCAATAGGATTACAAGTACATTTACACCCATTGTAGAATAAAAAGCTTTTCAATCTTCACATGCTTCGGTCTTATACTCATGTACTTCTTAATGAGGTCTATATAATTTACTCTACTGTCATCGTTTAATATGGTAAAAATCCTGGGTCTATGTGTTTTGGTATCTCTAATATAAACCACAAAGACAGAACCTTCTTCTTTAATATCCCCAACACAGATTGTACAATTATATACGTCTGCAACCGCCAAACACACCAAATATTGCAACTACCTATAATGGAATCATATTTATTAAGAATAATCTTAAAAGTTAAAATTTACCTTCATAAATATTTGTCGTTGGGTGCTTCAAGAAAAAAAATTAAGTAAGTGCTCTTTTGAAAACACGAATGACTTCTCTGGTATGTACCCAACAGAACAATTTTTCAAGAATGCCGAAAGTTTTGAAAACCTGCTGATGTCCACATCCTTTTTGAGACGTAACATACATTTTAATTTGGAGACCATGCACCATAATGAAGACGATTTGTAGTTTTTCGACTAATAAAATAAATACAAAGAATGATTACCTTAATAAATGATGTAATGAACTTACCTGATCAACGAAATACGCAAGCAAAGCTTTCTCTGTAACAGTTTCCGAATTATTCTTGCGCATCCACTCAATAAATCTGTCGAACTCTTTCTTATAAATGATTTCGGACTTTTAGGTGTAAGACTCAACTCAGCTTCTACAGATCTTTTAAGGATTTCTTCATCCACCTCTGAATCCATTTTTGCAAAATTTGTTTATTTACAAAAAATAAATGACACAATGCAAAACTATAATAAGACCGTTCATGAACTCCTGTGAAATGATATTTTTTTGTAACGATCTGAAATTATTATTTCATTTAAATTGTGTCTCAAAGTGGCTAGTTAGACGACAAAATAGCATATTAAATTGGTATATAATGCGGATTATGGCATTCGTTTCCATTATTAATAATGGAAACTCCTGTCATAGTCCCTTGCATTATAAACTAATTTCATAACATACTATTAAATAAGAACTGTTTATTTTTATAAGAAACAATATCGTGATGTAAGTCTTTTGATTGTCTTAAATACAATGTAATGACGTATTTGGCTCTGTTTATAAAGATTATTTTTCTCTTTTCAATAATTTAGGACTAAATTTAAACTTTATTCTACTATTTACTGAAGGTAAAACTATAAAAAAGTGTACATATAATTGTGAAAAAAGAAACGTGGAATCCTTTTATCCAGTATAGAACAAGAAATGTCAACATCTACATATTAAGATAATTAAAATACTTAGCTTTTTTTGGGTTATTTAATCGTGTATTTTTGGATTTATGTTTTACACAAATTATACGTTGCGACAACGTATAGATTTGTGTAAAATATAAATACAAAAATACACCATTAAAAAACCCAAAGGTAGCTAAGTATTTTAATTATGTTTAATAATGGTGAAAGTTTGCATTTTCATACATATCAAGATGTTTTGAAAAAGCAGATAGAGTAAATATGGGGCTGGAGATAAGCAAAATTTATATGAAATGAACACCTTTTTTAACAAGAAATAGTGTAATACAGACGTTACAACTCTGAATACATTTAGTGTAGGTAGCGGCCACCCTTTAGTTGGGTTATAAATAGATAAGTTGAAAACCAGATGGGAACATATAAATTCTACAAGAACCTCTATCGACACAGAACCGAAACTATGCAAAGAAAAACTTCAAGAATACTTCGATGAAATCGCAGACACAAGAACTGAATCATTGTATAAGAATATTACAAGCTCACTGAAATAGAGATAAAATATCACTACAAACCAAAAGGAAAATAGAAAAACGAAGACAACTGTACCGTACAGAATAATATACTACCAATCACTATAGACAAGTAAGAAAAATGATAAGGATGGATTTCGAAGAAAACTAAATTAAAAACTTAAAATTCCTTACAAGATGAAAACACTGTTTTTTTTCACAATCATTAAATAATACCTTGTTTTGCTTCTATGTTTAGTGAGGAAAACGGGCGTTTGGTCTCCAATGAGCAAAATTTGTTGATCGGTTACTATGCCTACGGTTGCTATGAAAATCATACTATACCTGTTTTGACCTTTCGCCATAACTGTACTATAAACATTTACACCGTACCAAACAGTTAATGTATTAAATTTCGTGTAATGTTTAACACGCATACATTTACAGGGTTAGGAAGTATCTATTTTCAATATAGTCGTAATCTTTAATGGCTAAACTTTAATCAAAAACGCAACAAAAAGTTCTTAAGTAAACATGGCAATTTTATTTTCTGAATATTACATCAATCAAGTGCCTCTCTCTGCTGGCATTCTTAAAGTCTAGCACGAAAGTTGTGCATCACTCGCTGCAACATTTCAATTGGGGTTGCATTAATCTCTATTCGAATATTTTGCTTCAGTTGCTCCAAAGTTCGAGGTCGATTATCAAATATTTTTGTGTTTAGGTAGCCCCATAAAAAATCACAAGCTGACAGATCCAGTGAGCGTGCTGGCCACGTGAAATCCCCAAATTTTAAAATGACTGGACCAGGAAACATTCTTCGCAGAGTTGCCATAGACTCCCTAGCAGTGTGGGAAGTGGCTCCGTCCTACTAAAAACACATTGTTCGGATATCTACACCAACATTACGAAGTTTTTCAAAATTTTGCAATACATCTTGATAACGTTGTGATGTAACAGTAACAGTTAATCCATTTTCGTCAAAAAGAACGGACCAAAAATTCCAAAGGCGAATACTGCACACCACATAGTGACTTTCAGTTTCTAAGGACCTTGCGTCGTCCAGTAACGGAAGTTCTGTTAACAAAGCCTGACAGGTAAAAATGTGGTTCGTGTGACATGAACAAGCAATCGGTAATATTCGGGTCAAGGCGTATTTCAATATCTCGAGGTAAAGTCTATCTACAACTTGAATTTTGTAGCGATAGAAGTGTAAGTCTTTCAGAATCCGGCATAAACTTTGTTCGAAATATTGAGCGCTAATGCTGGTCATTTTGCGGATCGCTGCCCTTACCCTTTCAGCATTTTCCGGTGTTCTTGCAGAACGAGCTCTTCCTTTTCTTTTTCTCTAGCTGCTAAAACAGTTCTGCGAAACTTATGTGCCCACTTTCCGATTGTTACTCAAGTAGGAACTGGATCTCGTCGATTTAAATGAAAATGGCGGCGAAATAGACGCTAGGTGGTTACAATAAAATTGTTATTCTTAAAATAAGCTTCAACGGCAAAAGAACGTTGAATATTGGACCAACGCTCGCAAACAGTTTGACTGTCATAAATTGCTATTGATCGAGAACGCATGCCGACTTGATTTGGATTGAAGTCTTATCGATTGAATGCAGTTTAAAAATGGATACGTCATTCTGCCTAACCTCGTACTACTGTTACATATTTAATGACACTATTAGCTGAGATTCTTGTGTATTACCTTACTCAGTTTTTGCGTCCGTATTTTTGACAGAATTTGTCACATGCAAGATGACATCGGCGCATTTTAATAACAAGAGTCAGTTATTGAACTGCTAAATAATTGATATGATTGTGGAGAAAAATATGTTTAACACCCTTGAGCAAAGGCACTTGTGCTCCTCTCGCTCTAGATGAAACACTCGCTTGCTGCGCTCGATCGTGTGTTCAAATATAAAGCTCGAGAGTAAATAGCGCTTTGGGTTACTTTTACTTAAAATAACTATCTATATCTCATATAAAAAAAACGGACACAGAATAATGAACGGGGCTGAGAAATACTATCAGAATCTTTATAATAAACATATAAAACAAATTTCAGCTAGAATGCTAGCAAATGTAGAATCAAAAACATCCCAAATATAAGTGAGGAGTTAACCTTTGTTCTGAAAACACTTATAAGCAAGAAAATGCCATGGGAAGATATATGCCGGCCGAGATTATCAAGAAAGCGTACAAAGTAATAATCTCTCAGTAACACACCTATTTAACGACTACAAATTTGAACAACGCTATAATAATGATTCTGTTTAATAACGCAGATAGAGCGCATGGGAAAAGCATTGGACCAACCAGCTTGCTATCACTGGAATTATTTATTCGTTGACTAGGAAACTGCGTTTGACTCCTATACAACAACGAAAAATATTAAAAGAAGTAAATAAATCAGATCCATCGAGATAGAAATATAAAAAACATACCAACAAGCAAAATTCACCTTCCGATTGCATGAAGATTCTCAACAAATGCAGATAAGAGGGACAAGACAAGGAGATACGATATCACCTAAATTATTCTAATTAACATTGGAGAGAGTTACTAAACATTATATTAGAGTTCAATAGGTATTAACGTCAACACAGAGATATTGTCGCATTTGAGATTTGCGAATGACATCATCCTATTTCCTGAGACGAAGACAACTTGGAAAAGATGCTTTAGAACTGTAGCATAAATCAAGAAAAGTAGGCATAAACATGACTTACAAAAAATAAATGGCCATCAAATAGACAGTGTCAGTGAATACACATTCTACGGTTGCAGATTGGTATAAGAAAACAAATTGAAGGCAATGAACAGAAGGAGGCAATTAGAATTGGTAGCATTTAAGAAACTCTCACACATTCTGTACCACAATAAAATCCCACAACACCTAATACCAAAATTTTTTGATCATTGCGTGCTTGCTTAAATTACGTATGGAGCGTAGACGTTAGAATCTCACAAAACACATCATGAATGAGTTGAACACAACACAATGAGCAATGGAAAGAGAAATGTTACGCATCTCGATAAGAAGCAGGAAACGAAAGGAATGGATTAGACAAAGAAAAAAAAGTCGCCGACCTCGTAGAAATAGGAGCATACTTAGAAAGAGTTTTGCGGGTCACGTTGCAAGAATGTATACATTATTTGGAAATCATATAGGTAGAAGAGAAATACGAATTATGTACTGATGCGATGATATAAAGAAAATATCCGAATTGAAATGAATAGGATGCTGCGCAGAATGGAGAGAATTGGAACACTAATAGTGACACCTATAGTCAATACTGGATGCAACATGCATAAAGGCAGATCAAAAACTACTGGACGATGGCTAAAATCCATCGTATTGTTTTCACTGGTAAGGTAACATTTTATATGAAGGCTAAAGTTAGCAACCAAAACAAACGCCAAATAAAAGTCTTACGTTAGAAATGGTTGGAGAAAACCTCCGTACACAAATCTAGATACCCATTAGGTTATTTGCTGATCTGTCAAAACTACAATTAACAAAGGTAAAGTCAGTGGTTGAATTTAAGTATTACATTCGTATTGGTTTAAAACATTCAACAATAAAAGAGAATATAGCTCAAAATAATAACGAATTGAAATGTAAAAGATGCTAATATTGGTAGGCGAAAGTTTTGATTTATTCAATAGCATGTATCGAAAATTGTGGTACTCTTCAGTCTACTGTAAGTAACATTTTACATAAATTTCGAAATATAAAAGAATGAGAGAAACGAAAAATGGCTACCACATAAACCCAGTGCACTTCAAGAACTGCTGGATCATGGGAATCGAACACATTGTCTTTACCTCACCGCAGTCTAGAAGAACACACGAAAAGTCACGGGCAAGATAACATTTGGAGAGAAGGTAAAAAAGCAAGGCAAGACAAAGTTAGTATTTTTTACTGGAACACTCTGTATATCATTTGATTTTTCTATTCTTCGTGCAATTTTATCCAAAAATCGCACTTACAGGTATATTATTATTATCATGTGCCAACTTTATGTTTTGTTAGCAAAACTATTATATTTGGACGAAGGAAAGGCCAGACTTAAACCGATGTTCTGAAAAAGAAATATTAGAGATAAATGCTACAGTGTGTTCATAATATATGTTCAAACCTGTGAAACTTGAAATTGAAAAATATCACTTTTGTCAAAAAGAACACCCGGTATATTTTTAGGTTGTGGTAAAAAGAATCAAAAACCACAAAATTCCTCATGAGTATGCCCTATTCCAATCTCTCACTCTTTTTGAGTTATTCTGATTTTTCTGTATTATTCAATATTTCAATGCTTTTTCTTGTGATTATTCGCAGTAGCCATGAAATTTTAAAACAAGACACACAAAAATTGCATTAAATGCAACACTAACATAGATATAAATTAACTCCAACAGAAACTATAGTACGTTATCATAAGAACTTGATATAAAATAAACGAATATTCTCAAGCCATTGAATAATGCAACATTTACTAGTGTTAGTGGAGTTGATCGGCCTATTTCCACAGTTTATGCTTTTTGAGCGCGACGTTTCGGAAGCGGACTCTGCTTCCGTCATCAGGCTTAGTCCTGAGAAGGACTGTTTTCGCACTTGAGTCGAATTCATTTGTTATATCTAATTTTTCTCAAGCACTTGACTACTCTCAGATTCGAACTTGGTACCTTTCACTTACTAGTCTGACACCTTTACCGCTGAGCCACTGAGTAATCCAATATATATTTGTTAGAACTTATATATATATATATATATATTAAACTATTTTTCGTGGTTGCGCAGAAGTTTGTTGCGCCGTAACCTCTTGCGCAGGTGTATTGCGCTTAAGTTCTTCGCGCATTATAGGAATCCATATGGGTTTCATTTCTACACTAGCTTGGCTTATTGGATTTTCTGCTAGTGCGATGAATGTGGCTTCTTTGAGTTTCCGACGAGTTGTATTCTCGTCCTTTGCCACTATCTGTATGTTATCCCATTGGATGCGGTGGTCTTCGTTCCAGACATGTTCAGCGATTCTTGATCTTTCTGTTTCGCCCTTGCGGACGTTGTTCTTGTGTTCCTGAGTTCTCACTTTGAGTGGTCTACTGCTCTCTCCTATGTATGCTCTGCCGCATTCGCATGGTAGGTTGTATACACAATTCTTGGAATTCTGATCTTCATTGTATGGTTTGGTTTTGGTTAGTATTCCCCTGAGCGTTCTGGTCGATTTGAAGGCAGTGCGTATCTTGTACTTGCTGCCAATCCTTCGTATTTTGTCTGAGGTACCTTGCATATATGGTATTATCGCTGTATATTTAGGTTCTTCTTTTTCGGTTATCCTTTCCCTGTTTATGTTAGGTGTTAGATCGGGGTAACCATTTTCTTAGTGTGCTAGCGATATTTCCTTTTTTTCTCTTCAAGTCCTCTTGTTTTGAGCATATTGTTTTTGATCTATCGTACAAGCATTTTGCCACGTCTAACTTCACGTTTTTGTGGTGATTGGAGTTGTAGTGTAGATACCTCCCCGTGTGGGTACGTTTCCTGTATACACTTGTCGTGAAAGTGTTGCTATTCCTGTGTACAAGTACATCCAGGAATGGCAGTTTTTGTTCCGACTCCAATTCCATTGTGAATTTGATGGTGGGTGCGCGGCTATTTAGATGATCTAGGAATTCATCTAGCTTATGCTTGCCATGTTGCCAAACTACGAAGGTATCGTCCACGTATCTAAGCCATATCCTTGGTTTCTCTGTGAATTCGGATATCGCTTGGTCTTCAAAGTCTTCCATATATATATTGCTCACTATGGGTGATAGTGGGGAACCCATAGCCATCCCAAACTCTTGTTGAAAGAAAATATCGCTAGAACACTCAAAGAAAATGGTTACCCCGATCTAACACCTAACCTTAACAGGGAAAGGGTAACCGAAAAAGAAGAACCTAAATATACAGCGATAATACCATATATACAAGGTACCTCAGACAAAATACGAAGGATAGGCAGCAAATACAAGATACGCACTGCCTTCAAATCGACCAGAACGCTCAGGGGAATACTAACCAAAACCAAACCATACAATGAAGATCAGAATTCCAAGAACTGTGTATACAACCTACCATGCGAATGCGGCAGAGCATACATAGGAGAGAGCAGTAGACCACTCAAAGTGAGAACTCAGGAAGACAAGAACAACGTCCGCAAGGGCGAAACAGAAAGATCAAGAATCTCTGAACATGTCTGGAACGAAGACCACCGCATCCAATGGGATAACATACAGATAGTGGCAAAGGACGAGAATACAACTCGTCGGAAACTCAAAGTAGCCACATTCATCGCACTAGCAGAAAATCCAATAAGCCAAGCTAGTGTAGAAATGAAACCCATATGGATTCCAATAATGCGCGAAAACTTAAGCGCAATACACCTGCGCAAGAGGTTACGGCGCAACAAACTTCTGCGCAACCACGAAAAATAGTTTAATATATATATAAGTTCTAACAAATATATATTGGATTACTCAGTGGCTCAGCGGTAAAGGTGTCAGACTAGTAAGTGAAAGGTACCAAGTTCGAATCTGAGAGTAGTCAAGTGCTTGAGAAAAATTAGATATAACAAATGAATTCGACTCAAGTGCGAAAACAGTCCTTCTCAGGACTAAGCCTGATGACGGAAGCAGAGTCCGCTTCCGAAACGTCGCGCTCAAAAAGCATAAACTGTGGAAATAGGCCGATCAACTCCACTAATAGGAAACCACAGTTACAAAACACTTATAATACAGAATTTACTAGTGTGTTCTTCTTAAGATACGTTCGAAAAAGTGTCCCTACTGCTGAATGCATACATTTACTCGTTTTACTACGTTTTCCCTCACTTTTCGCAGCATCTCCAGTGTAATCGTTCCACAAGTGTCTCGTATCTTATCTTCCATATCTTTTCTCGTTGTGGGAGATGTGACATATACACTGCACAAAACCAATCCATTTTTGAGAATAATTATCATCTAAAATTTACGTACCTCACAGTGGTAGTGCGGAGAGACACCATCCTGTTGCAGCCACATATTGTGTCGTTCATCATTACTAACAGATGGCAGAGGTTAGGCAAAACATTTATGGACCGATGGTTTTGGTTTTATATTTGTCGGATCCAAAATGGATTGTCTAGTGCGTAATAGAGCATATTATAACGATTTACAGCACCATTACTTCTAAACGTAGCCTCGTCAGAAAACAAAATATAAGATAAGTTTTGATTAATCTCAAGTTGAGCAACAATGCACTGGCGAAAGTTGCTCGTCTTTCGAAGTCACCATTACGTAATTCCTGGTATAATTCAATATGGTAAAGATGATATATTTCCTAGTTATCTGATTGACAGTTGATTGTGACGTTTCACATGATATTGCTACGGACATACGGGTTTGCTTCAATATGAAGCGGAATCTCAAGTTCTTTTTCTTGGTTACTGGTATTTCTATTCACCACTTTTTTTACATAATTCATACTGCCAGTAAAATCGACTCTCCCTGAAATTTTCAAACGTTATCCGAGTGGGTTGGCGTCGAGCAGGATACTTCATTCTGTATAACCTTTGAGCAAGAAGACAATTTTTTGAGCCTCTCCTAACACATAAACCATATCAATTAATTCACTTTTAGAGTAATCCATTATTTTAATATTGAACGCACAACACTTTCACAATCTTAAATGGCTACCAAGAGGCAACAGCAGTTTGACAGGTCAAATATTTGTCATGTGGGGAATTGTTTTCATGTCTACTGCCAATCATAGCAAGAAAAACCATTAAAATATTGAATAATACTGAAAAATCAAAATAACTCAAAAACAGTGAGAGATAGGTATAGTACATGCTTATGTTTTTATACACTGGTGTTCTATTTGAGAAAAGTGATATTACTTAATCTCAAGTTTCGCAGGTTTGAATATATACTTAAAACACCCTGTAGCATTTATCTCTAATATTTATTCTTCAGAACATAGACTTAAGCTTGGTCCTTTCTTTATCCAAATGCAATAATTTTCTGAACAAAACACAAGGTGGTACATAATATAAAGTTATACCTGTAAATGCGATTTTTGGATCAAATTCGGATTATTGCAAAAACCGTATTTTACATGCATGAAATAAATAAAGTTTTATAAATGCACGTTGAATCCAAAAATTGAATGATATTCCTTTAAAAAAAATGCTAACTTTGTCTTGTCCTGCTTTTTTGGAATACTCTGTATAGTCAAGAGTAATTTTAAAAAGCGCACACTTACTAGCCATATAACATGATAAATACATTTTATTGGTACAGTTTACCTATAAAGCATCAGTTTACTTTACTCTATCGTTGACTCATCCAGTGTTTTTGAACTTCCTACTCTCTGACGTGATCTGCAAACCCGCGTTTATCAATGTTTCAGCAATACTTTTAATAACCGTCGTAACGATACAGTGAATAGACCGATCATTCGCCTGATCTGCTGGGACTAAAATAATTCATGTGGTATACTAAAAGATATTCAAACTTTGAAAGTTTTAATATGAATGGTAATAAGAGCTATAAGCCATACTCTAACTTGAACCCCCTCTTTCTGTACTTCTTCGGTATTTTTACGCTTACTCTATTTTCAGAAAGAGATTACAAAGTACCTTATTATATTACATTTCTCCCCTTGTCGCCGAGCTGGTAGCGTAGTGGTGACACGATCCGCTTAGCATTCGGGAGGTAATGGGTTCGATTCCCGTTACCGTCTACCTTGTATGAGGTTTTTTCAGGGGGTTTTCCTCATACACATGTAGCGGCATGGTCACTTCGTATATGTACACCATGTGCGGCTGCTTAGGCGAATGCTGGGGTAGTATTCCCCCCTCAGAACCCTAATTCCGTTCCTTCTGAGCCTATTCTGACCACACCCATCCTTAATCCCACCATGCATATATACGTAATGTATGTATGTATGCTGAGAATCCATGATTGTGACTGAAGGAGCTCGAGCAGCCCGAATGAAATACGTGGCCTTTTCCTTTTCCCCTTGTTGTGGAAAAAAGATAAACCTTACCTTGTTTTTTTTTCCTTCTCTAACTAATTTCTTATCCTGCTACACGTTGTACTACCTCGTCTGTGCTTTGCATAATTTTACTCTGTTTTTTTACCAGCACTAATTTACTTTTTATTTTCACTACAACGTTTGGTGATTTGGTTTCTATCACTTTAGAGGGTGGTCCCACATAAATTTCTTTTAGTTTATTATTACTTTCACTCTTAATTAACACTCATTAAATCCATACTTAGTAGTACTACAATTTCTGGATCTACCGGATAATCGTTAAATCCTAAAATATGTGGTAAATTACATTTCTTTCCACAAACTAAATCATATGGTGCGTATTTTGTTTCACTGTGTACTATGTTATTGGAAGAAGAACACCAGAGTGGTACCCGCTTACGCCATGTTTCTGTATAATTAGCTACTTGTATTTTTAAACCTTTAAGTTTTTGCGACTGTTTTCTGGCGGACCTAAAGTTTCATGACGTTATATTGTCGAATTTATTTGATTTATGCGTAAAAGTTTCGTCCATTCTTTCAAACCTTTCGCTAAACATTCCGTTACTTGGTCTATTGCTGTATTTTGTGGAATACCAAATTTTAAAATAAAATGGTTGCCTACCGTTCTGCTTCTTTATTCTCGATTAGCTAACCCTCCACAAATGTAGTTAACTCACATTGTATTGTTAAAATATATTTATTATTTTCATTACCTTGATTGAATGGACCTACTTAATGTAAGTAAATAGTTTCAAATAATGAACATGCTGTCGTCGTTACCATACGTGGTTTTTTATACGATTTTGAATGTTTATGTATCACCTTCAGTCATTCTTTACATAATTTTGAATTTTTGTGTATTTTACACTCCCAAAACTTATCAATAACCTTTTCTACATGACATTTTAAATTCTCCCAAACGCAATATTTTCTTATATTTGTATATGGTATATTATTAATCCCTGCTAGCCCACCGGTTGGTAATGTATGAAACTCTATCATTTCAGCATTTGATATGACACATACCCTAATATTATACCTCTTTAAGAAATTATTTTCATTTCTCTTATTATTATGATTTCCTTCACATGAAATGTTCATTTATTTCTATTTATTTATCAGTGCTTCATTTTCTTTAGTTTTAAATATACAAACCTTTGTTGTACTTTCTACTAACTGTATATCCATACTCATTTTATACTAACCACAGTTACAGAATCTCAGCGTCTAGAAAATAAGTTCGTAAACAGTATTGCGTTACGTACCTATTCGTCTTCTTATGTCACATAATATTACCTAACCTGACAATATTATTCTTTTCTAATCTTCTTTGATCTTTCGATTGTATTACTCTAATTTCTATTGAATTTACAGATTTCTTCAATAATTTTATGATATATGGTTGATCAGACCTTACATCAGTAACATTACCAAAGGTATCGGTATTTTCCATTTTCCTATGTTGCCTTCTAACTTGACTTCTGGTTGTTACAAATATATTAGTTACAAATACATTACTTGATTTTAAATCATCTAACTCTAGCTTAATTGTGATAATGCATCTACTGTTACGTTTCTTTGTCCTATATATAATGAACTTTGAAGTTATACTCCTCTACACTAATCTGAATTTAATTATTCTGTATGATAGATTTTCCATTCCAAATAAGTATATTAATCTGTAAAAATATCATAATTTCTTCCAAATAAATATGGTCTATAACGTTTTACTGTCGAAACAATGGTTAACATTAATTAATGTTTAAAAATTATGTCTTTGTGTGCAAATTGTTTCACTATTTCTTATCTTCCTGTTTATGCTAGCACCAGTATCTACCAACAATACTGTTTTATTCCCATACTTTACATCTATAAATATAATTTAGCCCATTTATTTGAAAAACTTTTTAATTTGGCTTATCTTTATGCACGAAAAAATTTACTAGTGTTTGGAATCTCGTTCACTTCTGCCCTCAACTGTACGCCAGACAATTGTTCACTATTCTTCACTATAATATACCTTGTTGTTCCTAAATAGGTGAAACGTTTATTGTGTAAGTTATAATAACTGTTTCCTTTTCTGTTAAAATTATTAAATTCCCTAACGTTATTTCTTGAGTTCGGAAACTGTGGTTTACTAAATCTGCCTTTAAATTAATCTTTGTAGTTGCCCCAATTAAAATTCTTTTGCCTAAAATGATTGCCGCTAAACTTATATGCTGGAAATATGTTTCTTTTAAAATTCCCACAGCTAAGAGAGATGCACAGTATTTATTGTCTCTAGCATAGATGGCTTTGAAACATGTTGCCCCTAGTGACCGCACTTGTTTTATTTTATTGACAAACAAACCGCCAAGGTTGGTTAGTGAAGGTAGTGGTTGCTCGAAGATTTTGGGAAATGGAAAAAAGTGAGCTTCATGCTATCATCAAGTACCTACAAAAGAAAGGTTTAACACCTAAAGAAATTCATGCAGATATAGTTGGCGTGCTTGCAAATTCTGCTCCTTTCTATCAAGTAGTAAAAATTGGTCTCGAGCGTTCAAATGTGGCAGAACAACCTGCGAACATGCAAAAGATGGTGGTCGGCCGCATTATGCGTGTACTCAAGAAAGCATTGATCTTGTGAATGACATGATCAGAGAAGATCGTCGATTGACAATAAGACGTGTAGAGGAGATAATAGGCCTTTCAAAGGTAGTATTGGAACCATATTAAATGACTATTTAGGGCTTCATAAATTTGAGGTCACTTCTATAGCCAGTTTAGCCTTGTGTAACCGTAATCCTAAATGTTTCCTCAATCGCTATGTTACGGTTGATGAAACTTGGGTTCATCACTTCGATCCCGAGTGCAAACAACAAAGTATGGAGTGGCGTCATCCAGGATCTCCCCATCTACGCAAATTTCGTGTACAGGCTTCAGCGGGCAGGTTTTTTGGGATGCCGAAGAAATGTTACTGGTAGATTTTGTGGAACGTGGCCACACAGTCACTTGTCGATATTATGCAGCATTAGTTACAAAACTTCGTTATTGCATTAAAGAAAAAAGAAGGGAAACTGTCACGCGGAATTCGCTTTCATCAAGATAACATTCCACTTCATAAGAGCCTTATTTCCATTAATAAAATTCATGACACTTGATTTGAAGTTATGGAGCATCCACCCTACTCCCCTGACTTAGCTCTCAGTGATTTTTATTTGCTTGCAAAGCTAAAAGAGAGTCTTCGGGGAACAACATTTGAAAGCGATGATGTAGTTATGGCAGCAGTGCTGGACTTCTTCTGTGATCAAGACTCCCAGTTTTCCAAGAAAGGTCTTGATATGCTTGAACATGTGTAGAAAAAGTGGCTTCACGTTCAAGGGGATTATGTGGAAAAATAATGCTGCATTCTATGGTAGGAACATTAAATACTGTACATCCCTCGTATTAATTACACTATGCATTGACTTCCATAAATGATTTATCCGATTGAATCTGTTGGTTTTCACTTCATTTATTGCTTCTTTTAAAGTGTTACAATTCCTAATTTTAACAATTACTTTTAGTTTATCATCCATTAGACCCTTACTCACATTGCTCACCTGAAAGATTCGTTAACGTAAATTTGGTATTTTATTTCTTTTTGCCTAATTTGATCTAATTCATTCGATAATATAAGACTTGATATCGTTGGGTTAACGTAGTATTAGCCATTTTTGTTACCTTTAAACATAATACGAATTTAATTAAAATCATATGGTCCTTTCTCCGAATAATCTCAGAATACAAATCTAACGTATCTAGTAACTTTTTGTAACAGTTTCATCTCAGTTCATTTTTAGTACATATATATATATATATATATATATATATATATATAACCGAAGTTCAATTTAATAATCATTAATTGTATTTTATTTAAAATTAACTTTTAAGGTACATACAGTAAAAATTAACTTGAGTGGGGCTTGAGCCCACCACCTCCGCTTTGCTAGAGTGGGGCTCTTCCATCTGAGCTATTGAAGAGGCAAGTCTCAATCGATTCGAACTTAAACTGTATGTACTTCCCTAGTTACGATGTATTATAATTTTTTTGGTACGCATGTATTATTAACGACCATTAAAATATGCTGCAGCGAACGTAAATCGACAATTATAGCACGGCGACCTTTTGCTTGTTGGTCACTAGGACAACCTTCAAAATGTTATTTAAACTTTGCAATTAGTGCCACAATATTAATTACCAAATTGAAAATGAAAGGTACAATTCGAATTATTGATCACTTAAGATAAAATCGAAATGGTAATCATTCTAAAATGCGTACTAAAAAATAATGTATAAAACTCATGCACAAGCGCCTTATAGCACTTACAACATTAAGAAAACTCGTTTCACTCACTTTCTTCAAACTTGATGTACGTGCTTAAAGGGCTTGCTTATATACTCGTATTATAATATAATATTATACACAAAAGGTTGACTGTGATCATTCATTGTGTGTATAAAAATTATAATACAAGAATTGTCTAGGCAAATCTAGTTTTGTCTAGACTAGTTTAGAAATGACTAAGTTCTTTAGACAATTCGCAATTTGTCTAGACAAGATACGAAATGACAGTCCGATTCGCCTTTAGGCTGGAATTAACAGACATGATTAGATTTGTCTAACCCAAACGGGTTTTGTCTAAATAGGAGCGACTAATGAGATGAATCTGTTCCACGACCTGCGCATGCGTGAGAATTTGGCAGAAATGTTTTGTTTATCTAGTTTAAATTAGATAAACAAAACTACTGTAACCTAGCAGAATTAGATTAGATAAACAAAACTACTGTAACCAAACAGAAGTAGATTAGACAAACAAAACCACTGTATCCTAAAAAAAATTGCATCATAATCTAGTTTAGCTTAGATAAACAAAACTACTGTAACCTAACAGAATTAGATTAAATGAACAAAACTACTGTAATCTAACAGAAGGCGATTAGATAAACAAAACTACTATAACCTAAAAAAAATGGCATCACAAACTATTAGATTAGATAAATAAAGCTACTGTAACCTAAAAAATTGCATCAGCCGAGAAACGAATTAGATAAACAGAACTACTGTAATCTAGCAGAATTAGATTAGATAACCAAAACTACTGCAACCTAACAGAAGTAGATTAGATAAACAAAACTACTTTAACGTAAAAAAAATTGCATCATAATCTAGTTTAGATTAGATAAACAAAACTACGGTAACCTAACAAAATAAAATTAGATACACAAAACTACTGTAACCTAAAAAAGTGCCATCAGGCGAGAATCGAATTAGATAAACAAAACTACTGAAACCTAAAAAAATTGCATCATACTCTAGTTTAGATTAGATAAACAAAACTACTGTAACCTAACAGAGTTAGATTAGATAAACAAAACTACTATAACCTAAAAAAAATCACCCGAGAATCGAAATAGATAAACAAAACTGCTGCAACTTAGCAGAATTAGATTAAACAGACAAACCTAGTGTAACCTAACAGAAGTAGATTAGATAAACAAAACTACAGTAACCTAACAGAATTAAATTAGATAAAAAACACTACTGTAACCTAACGGATGCAGATTAAATAAACAAAACTATTGTAGCCACAAGAAATTGTATCATAATCTAGTTTAGATTAGATTAACAAAACTACTGTAACCTAGTAGAATTAGATTAGGTAAACAAAATCACTGTAACCTAACAGAAGTATATTAGATAAACAAAACTACTGTAACCTAACAGAAGTAGATTAGGTAAACAAAACTACTATAACCTAAAGAAATTTCAGTACCCGAGAATCGAAATAGATAAACAACACTACTGTAACCTAGCAGAATTAGATTAAACAGACAAACCTACTGTAACCTAACAGAAGTAGATTAGATAAACAAAACTACAGTAACCTAACAGAATTAGATTAGATAAAAAACACTACTGTAACCTAACAGGTGTAGATTAAATAAACAAAACTATTGTAGCCAAAAGAAATTGTATCATAATCTAGTTTAGATTAGATAAACAAAACTACTGTAACCTAGCAGAATTAGATTAGTTAATCATAACTACTGCAAGCTAACAGAAGTAGATTACATAAACCAAACTACTTTAACCTAAAAAAATCTCGAAGAAAACTGCATCATAATCTAGTTTAGAGTAGATAAACAAAACTACGGTAACCTAACAGAATTAGATTAGATAAACAAAACTACTATAACCTAAAAAAATTGCATCACCGAGAATCGAATTAGATAAACAAAACTACCGCAACCTAGCAGAATTAGATTAGATAACCAAAACTACTGCAACCTAACAGAAGTAGATTAGATAAACAAAACTACTCTAACCTAAAAATATTGCATCATAATCTAGTTTAGATTAGATAAACAAAACTACGGTAACCTAATAGAATTAGATTAGATAAACAAAATTAATTAAATAAAACTACTGTAACCTAACAGAATTAGATTAGATAAACAAAACTACTGTAAACAAAAAAAAATTTCATTACACGAAAATCGAATTAGATAAACAAAACTACTGTAACCTAGCAGAATTAGATTAAACAGACAAACCTACTGTAACCTAACAGAAGTATATTAGATAAACAAAACTATAGTAACCTAACAGAATTAGGTTAGATAAACAACACTACTGTAACCTAACAGATGTAGATTAGATAAACAAAACTATTGTAGCCGCAAGAAATTGTATCATAATCTAGTTTAGATTAGATAAACAAAACTACTGTAACCTAGTAGAATTAGAATAGGTAAACAAAATTACTGTAACCTAACAGAAGTATATTAGATAAACAAAACTACTGTAACCTAACAGAAGTAGATTAGATAAACAAAACTACAGTAACCTAAAAAAAATGCATCACCCGAGAATCGAAATAGGTAAACAAAACTGCTGCAACTTAGCAGAATTAGATTATACAGACAAACCTACTGTAACCTAACAGAAGTAGATTAGATAAACAAAACTACAGTAACCTAACAGAATTAAATTAGATAAAAAAACATTACTGTAACCTAATGGATGTAGATTAAATAAACAAAACTATTGTAGCCACAAGAAATTGTATCATAATCTAGTTTAGATTAGATGAACAAAACTACTGTAACCTAGTAGAATTAGATTAGGTAAACAAAATTACTGTAACCTAACAGAAGTATATTAGATAAACAAAACTACTGTAACCTAACAGAAGTAGATTAGATAAACAAAACTACTATAACCTAAAAAAAATTCAGCACCCGAGAATCGAAATAGATAAACAAAACTACTGTAACCTAGCAGAATTAGATTAAACAGAAAAACCTATTGTAACCTAACAGAAGTAGATTAGATAAATAAAACTACAGTAACCTAACAGAATTAGATTAGATAAAAAACACTACTGTAACCTAACAGGTGTAGATTAAATAAACAAAACTATTATAGCCAAAAGAAATTGTATCATAATCTAGTTTAGATTAGATAAACAAAACTACTGTAACGTAGCAGAATTAGATTAGTTAATCAAAACTACTGCAAGCTAACAGAAGTAGATTAGATAAACAAAACTACTTTAACCTAAAAAAACCTCGAAAAAAACTGCATCATAATCTAGTTTAGATTAGATAAACAAAACTACGGTAACCTAACAGAATTAGATTAGATAAACAAAACTACTATAACCTAAAAAAATTGCATCACCCGAGAATCGAATTAGATAAACAAAACTACCGCAACCTAGCAGAATTAGATTAGATAACCAAAACTACTGCAACCTAACAGAAGTAGATTAGATAAACAAAACTACTCTAACCTAAAAATATTGCATCATAATCTAGTTTAGATTAGATAAACAAAACTACGGTAACCTAACAGAATTAGATTATATAAACAAAATTAATTAAATAAAACTACTGTAACCTAACAGAATTAGATTAGATAAACAAAACTACTATAAACAAAAAAAATTTCATTACCCGAGAATCGAATTAGATAAGCAAAACTACTGTAACCTAGCAGAATTAGATTGAACAGACAAACCTACTGTAATCTAACAGAAGTATATTAGATAAACAAAACTATAGTAACCTAACAGAAGTATATTAGATAAACAACACTACTGTAACCTAACAGATGTAGATTAGATAAACAAAACTATTGTAGCCACAAGAAATTGTATCATAATCTAGTTTAGATTAGATAAACAAAACTACTGTAACCTAGTAGAATTAGATTAGGTAAACAAAATTACTGCAACCTAACAGAAGTATATTAGATAAACAAAACTACTGTAACCTAACAGAAGTAGATTAGATAAACAAAACTACTATAACCTAAAAAAACAAAACTACTGTAACCTAGCAGAATTAGACTAAACAGGCAAACCTACTGTAACCTAACAAAAGTATATTAGATAAACAAAACTATAGTAACCTAACAGAATTAGGTTAGATAAACTACTCTACTGTAACCTAACAAATGTAGATTAGATAAACAAAACTATTGTAGCCACAAGAAAGTGTATCATAATCTAGTTTAGATTAGATAAACAAAACTACTGTAACCTAGTAGAATCAGATTAGGTAAACAAAATTACTGTAACCTAACAGAAGTATATTAGATAAAACAAAACTACTATAACCTAAAGAAATTGCATCACAATCTAGTTTAGATTAGATACAGAAAACTACTGTAACCTAACAGAATTAGATTAGATAAACAAAACTACTATAACCTAAAAAATTGCATCAGCCGAGAATATAACCCGCACCGATTGTGTGGCAAACGACTACTACCACTAGACCGTAACTGCTCTACCATTTTGACATTGAAACCGTTATTTAAGGAAGTATCTACGTAATACACATATATTTAATAATAGTATTAGGTGTATGGTAATACATTCAACGCGTGCGCAGGTTTTTAAGTGCATGCACAGTTCAAGGAACGAGTTCCTCTCTTTAGTCGTTCCTATCTAAATTCGTGCTTTGTCCAATATTACGGACAATACAAGAAATGTATACAAACCTCGTTTTGTCTAGACAAATTTAGAAATTATTAAGTTTTTTAGACAATTCGCAATTTGTCTACACAAGATACGATATCACCGTCCGATTCACCTTTTGGCTGGAATTAACAGACATTTCTAGATTTATCTAAACAAAACAGCATTTTCCTAAATTCGTGCTTTGTCCGTGATATATATATATATATATATATATATATATATATATATATATATATATATATATATATAGGCGGTTTTTAAATCTACGCCTCTATTTTCTATGTTTGTAACCCTTCACTTAAAATTAATCCATGTTCTCCAAAAGAGGATGTGTCTTTACTAAACTATGTATTTGCCTTATATTCTGTACAACTTTAGAAAACAATTCTACTTGATTTCTCAAATTTTAAATTGAACTCTACCTTTTCTTACTAAACTCTACTGAAAATATCTCTATCTCACTCCATTTTCTACTGTTTCTAACAAAATGGGGTGGTGGTTCCTCAGTTCATTTTTAAAATGCTTAAAATTAGATTAATATATGTAAAATTGAGCAACGTATTCCATTCCTAATTAACCTACATATTTATTACGTATTACAAAACGACTGCGTATCGCTTATTTTACCCGAACATTTAATTACAACGTACAACTTAACAATAATATCCGATTACATACATTTAAAAACATGACCTACATAAAATTAACTAACTGTTTCACGTTTCTTACTCGTTTTCTCCTTTAATTATTCTGCCATCCCCAATTCCTTTAATTTTACTGCCTTGGGAACACTTTTAGCAACCCTTGATTTCAGAAAATTTCTGCCCTTATTTTCTTTTCTATACTTTTTTTACATTTCCACCATATTATCAAGCGTGTTTCAACGAGACCGTTCATTAAAAGTTTATAGGGTTGTGGCCACAGTAAAAACTTGAGAATTTAGAATCAGGTATAATTAATTGATAGCATTACCTTCAACTAAAGTATTTTCTGACCTCTAGCGCTTCCTGTTATACGGGAAGTCGCCATCTACCTTGTTATTTTCAATGGAACACCCTATATATTTTCTGCATTTTTGGATGTGAACCATAATTTTTTATTGAAACTATACCATGTCCATCTATTACGGTTTTTGGGATAAAAATTATTTTCCGAAATATTGACAGCTGATTGACGTTTACAAAATGGCCAGTAGTTCCTATTTGGATTGAGATAAAAAGTTAAAATCCAATTAAGTTTGTAGTTTAAAAATGCCTTTCTCGTGTGCATTTTTTAAGATAAAAATAATTGCCTGAGAATAATGCCTAAATTTATACCTTTCAGCCAGAGTTAAAAATAGAAAAAAAAATCAATTTTCTTTAATGGAATACACTATTTTTTGTTACGTAATCGAATTGGCGATAAGATTTGCTACAAAGTGATATGAAATGTTATACGTAAATCACACTGTTCTATCGTTATTTCCAAAAAACGGAAAATTTTATTCCTTAGCCATTATTTCGGGAATGATATGAATGGTTGCTATGGATACGAGAAATAATTTATCAAGCTTTTAATGTTTGTGATTTAGTACTTATCTCTCTTAAACGCCTTAATATTATTACTAAAATAATGTTTATACAAATGAAGAAATTCTTAATTTATTTTTTATACACGGAAAATGCTACAAGAGTTTTAGTAGACCTTGCACAATATTTAATGAAAAATTTCACATTTAGTGACAAAAAATGGATGTAAGTAACTAGAAACAAATCATAATAAATGTTCGAAATCGTGGCCGTTCGCATTCAAGCATGATGTTAAGCATGAAGAAACACGCTCCAGTACTGCTGTCTGTACTTCTTCGAACATTAAGGAGAGTTCTTGAGATACTTCCTGGGTGCAATAGGCTGTTGCTCCATCAAATTGATACCAACAACCTCTTATTCATCCATTACCACAGTCCTTAATAAATTGAGGTAACGCGCCGCCGTTAACACGCCGCCATAAATGACGTAAGGCAAAAGGCATTGAAACTAAACCTGACCTGATAGCTTCTTTCTCGGATCTCATGCGAGTTGGCCGAAGCCCAGACATAGTTGTTAAGCCTATTAAAAATCCCTTTACACGAGAACTTAGATTCGTCTGTACAGATAATTTTTCTCAAAAAATTATCTTCCTCTTGACTTCGAAGATATAGCATCTCACACAAGTTGGGGTCTTGAGGATGCAGGTCTTGTACTAACGAGAATTTGTAGTCATGGAAGTGGTACTTCTTCAAACTCCTCTGTATTGATCATCTACTGATTCCCAGATCTTCTTGGGCAGCACGAACTGAGGCGTTGGAGTTAACCTCACTCTAAGACAAGGTATTCAACTCACCCTCTTCATCAGTTTTTGGTCGATTTAACATTTGACCAATTCGTTCAAAGCGCACAAGATTTGCTTCTATTCTTCTAAATTTACCTTTTGTCATCGGAGGTAAATGTGGATAGTTTTGGTTAAATATTGTGCAAGTTCTACTAAGAATCTTGTCGCATTTTCCGTGTATAAAAAGTAAATTTAAATTTTTTTGAGTTTTGAAGTGCAAGGCTGTGTGTGCGTTCAAGATATTAGGCGACACAGACTTGACGTTAGGGTCAAGTGCGCCGATTGTAAACCTTAAATTATAAAATTAAAACAATTGCACATAAAACTGTAAGTACAGGCTCATGTACATATTAGCCATTCATGGCTTGCGCGCAATACTCCGCGCATATTTTGCAATCCAATCCAAGCGAAAGCACACTCTACACTAACATAGTAAAAGCACTAATTGAAAAGAACACAGCATTTCATACCGAAAAATAGAAGATCCTTCAAAGTACTACTTAAAAACTTACACCCGACGACTGAGTTAGAAGATATAAAACTTAAGCTGCAAGAAAAAGGAAATATAAGTAATATGTGGAATGTAGAACAACGAGTAACAAATGAACCACTACCAATGCACTTTGTTGATATTAAACCTCAAGAAAACAACAAAGAAATATACAAATTAGAGTTACTCTTAAACACAAAAGTATGTTTTGAAGCCCCACGCGCCAAAAGAGAAATCCCTCAGTGTAAATGCTGTTAAAGTTTTGGTCATACCAAAAATGTCTATAAATATTCTAAGATGCGTAAAATGTACAGTCGAACACCTCACATGTGAATGTCCCAGAAAAACGAAGGATTGCGACGTCAGGTGTGTAAACTGATACCGTTGAAGATTTGCTTCCCTTCGTCATTAGGCCAGATTCGTCGAAGAGGGATGGAGGACATAATTCAAATTGCAATATTTCTGCCAGCCTCTCATTACTCCTTACTGTGTACACCATCCGATGTAAAAAGGTGTTAGAGGTTAGAGACTTCACAGCTAGCTTTCTCTTCAAGTGTATCTCACTGAAGTTTTTCCCTCGAGATCTTTTAAGGCTAGTACTACAATTTGAAACGCTTTATCACAATTCATGTTTTGATCTGCTACAACCCCTGTTGATAATGAAGAGAGTTCAGGGGGTTTTTAAAACGAGTTGTGCTCCTCGACCCAAGAAATGAAAGTTTGTAAGTCTTTAGAATTTCTTTTCTGCATTGCCTCTTGTAGCTCTACGCGCTGCTCTAAAGAGACGCTGCGCACTCCCGCAAATCCTTCCATAGCTGCGACTATCCGCGAACAAGTTGACGTAAGGTTAATCCAAGTAGCAATAATTGTCGCTGTGATTATTCTGCCTCTGGTCAAACCACCAACGCTACTCAAGGATCGGATCAAAACCTGTTCTATAGTCATGTCACTCCGTACTCCAGACCAAAACTTCTCAGTGCGTCGGATGGTAAAATAACTACGATTAACGAACTAATCGTGTTCTCCAGGGTTTATTGGAGTGTGATGTTCCAGTGCGTTTTGTAGGTAAACGTGCGTAGATTTAGCATAGCTGAGGTGACCAGATGCATAGCAAAAGGGAGCATTTGGTGGACACCGTAAAGGTGGGGGAGGAAGTCTCCGCTTCTCTCTGCTCTAATAAACATTCGAACTAGCTCAACCATTTGTATGAGATGAATCCACAGTTTTTGCGTTCGTCCTAATATCTTCAGCAAATTGATTACCACGCTTAAAAGATGAATAGATAATATTCAGCTCGTCTTTATCAACACTAATGCAAGCTTTATTTGTCTTCAAAAATACAGTAATGAGTGCCACTGCGACTAGGAAGAGAGCACGAACGACCCTGGAGTAAGCTTTTCCGTTCATCGTTTGTTAAACACTGTTCTTGGCATAGTCTGTACTGTACAACTCTTCCAAGCCACTTCCTGCCATCGTGAATCCAATGGCTGACAAAAACGATATTAATCGGTGGAAACCTCGGAGTCGCATAAAGACTGGCTTTAAATGGCTGCCATCAGGTGCTGTCGCTAGAATTTCACGAACTTTAGCGTAGAAAGGCCGATCGAATGTCACCATTGTAAGTTTGGTGCTCTTTCGTTGCATACAGTATTTCCATGCAGCCACTCCAACAAGGTTTACATCCTTCTGGACCTTCCAACCAGGTACCACTCAACCAAAACAAATTCAGTGTTAAACCATATTCCGATGACAGTAGTTTTATTTACAGCCATGTTTGTAGCAACTATTTTGCAATAGCCAGATGTACTTGGGACTCTGATTGTTTGTACAGCAAAGAGACCTCGATTTTCAACAGCTTGAGCGGTAACATTCATTTGAGGAACATTTTCCTCGATCTGAAGAGCAAATTTAGGTGTCACGCAAGTAATTCTACTCATGACGTGAAACGTGTTATGGCCATCCGGAGAGTGCACATTGCTGTCTGCATTATCGAAAACGAATTGCACATATCCTTTCTGAATTCTTGTGCTCTCTTGGATCTTTCATATTTCAAAACTTCCTTGTAAGGTACACAAACACCCACATTGCACAGGGCATCAATCAAGATCCTTGAACCAAACTTTCTGTGTAATGACACATCCGTCCCAAGTTGGACAAGGGACAATAGCAGTTCAGCTCCTACAATGCCAATTTCATCATTTGTTGGAAACTACAAACAGTCGTAACTTCTAGACTTGATCTCACGGCGAATAATAGTAGCTGTAGTTTTGATTGCCGTAGCGCTAAATCAGTTTTATTTTCAAATGAATGTCAGAGTATGGCTCAATTTCGGGATTCAGTTAAAGGAACATGGTTTGCAATTCTTCAAAAGCGTACTGACGTTCAGCTTTTTCCTCCAAGTAGTCACATAAATTTTTAAACGCATGTTCTCTGTTTGCATCAGCGCTTGACCCACCTTTGGTACGTTGCTGCTCCTTTTTCGGGCTGTGATGATCCTGCTTTCTGGAATCTCTGGTAGCAGTACCAGTGGTATCTCCCATCTTCATCTCATTTCCCCACTTGTCATGTCTGTTATTTGCTTCAGTTCGAATGCTATCAATAAGTTCAAGTTTCTGTACTAAACTCCACTTTTCTTGGTCTGGGTTCCACCATTTAGATACATCCACACACCTGCGATCACAAAGAATACAACGGGTTTTAAAATCAAATGACTGACTTTTTGTGAAGGAGCCGCTTCCTGCTTAGGTGGCTTTGGACATTATATATATATATATATATATATATATATATATATGTATATATATATATATAATATATATATATATATATATATATATATATATATATATATATGTATATAAAATACATTATTGTAGTCAACAACGAAGAGTGTCTTGTAAAAAAATATGTATATACAGGATGACCCAATTTCGAGCACTACACTAAACTTGTGTTTTTTCTAGTGGAACACCCTAGATATTTTTTATATTTGAACTCTATGTTAAATGTTGAGCATAATTATATAGATACTATGGATCTACGACTAACAGTTCCTGAGTTATTGACATTTTTAAATTAGTCAATTAAGTAGGTTCCTGTTACGCTATCTTTAAAGATATCGAAGTGAAATTTTGGGATTTGTTTTTCCAATGTGTCTAGTTTTAACTTGTACATTCAGATTGCAGACCCTTTTCTCTACATATACAGCGTGGTCCATTTTGCTCAATGTTGTTTTTCTAATGTTTTTTAAATGTCACTCTGTATTTTATTACAGATTTGAATAGCATTTTTTACGAGTACTAAGTTTGTACTACCTATTCCTAAGTGTTTTTGAATTATTTGGTGATAAAGTTGAAAGTTACTTGTTACTTTTTTTGAGTTTATCACAATAGGGCCTATAAAATAAATTAAGTCAATGTAATAATTCACAGAAAAACAAAAATGAAACAATGCTAATTGCAATAAAACTGTGAAGCTATAGGTTTTGTGACACAATAAAGCATTTTGGACTTTAAAAGAGCAACACTTAATGTTTATTTACTCCTAGAACAGCATAACTATAAACTTTAAAATGGAATTAAAAAACACAATGAATCATAGTAGCTTGGTTTCTGTTTTTTAACAATGTAACAAATGAAAGTCACTTAGTATAAATAATTTGTGAAGAATTGTCAGATATGAATCTGCATAGTAACTTCGTTAATAATTGGTTATTTACTTAGTGTGCGATGAATTTCTCAACAGAAGAACTGTTTGTTGGCATCCAGGATTTATAAACAAGAGTCCTCTTTAGCTAGACATCCTAGGCCTGAATCGTTTCAACTTCTTCAAGAACGATTTGAAGAAACAGGAAATGTCAAAGGCAAAAAGAGACATGTAGAAAAACGTACTGTTACAAACGAAGAAACCTAGTTAAGTTTTATTAAGTTTAAAAGAAAATTCTCAAGTAAGTATTCGTCAGAATGCGATACTAGTAGATCTGAACAAAACTTCAATACAAAGAATTGTAAGCAAACATAAACATCACCCATACCATTTGTGCTTGTATCAAAGATTTCGCAGATCGTGTCGCAATATTATTATGGAATAATAAAATTTGTAATTCATTGTGTTCTTTAATTTCATTTTAAAGTTTATAGTTATGCTGTTCTGCAAGTAAATAGTTATTAAGCGTTGTTCTTTTAGAGTTAAAAATGTTTTATTGTGTCACAAAACCTATAGCTTTAGTTTTATTGCAGTTAGCATTGCTTCATTTTTGTTTTTCTGTGAATTGTGCCATTGTCTTATTTTATTTTATAGGCCCTAAAGTAACAAAATTTTATAATTTTAAATTTTTATACTAAATAATTCAAAAACACCTAGCAATAGGTAGTAAAAAGTAGTATCGATTGAAAGCTCGTAAAAAATGCTATTCAAATCTGTAATAAAATACCGGTTGTGCCATTTAAAAAAAATGAGGAAAATAACATTGACCAAAATGGATCACCCTGTATATATACAGAACAGAGTTTGCAATCTGAATGTAGAAGTTAAAACTAGACACATTGGAAAAACAAATCCCAAAATTTCACTCCGATATCTTTCGAGATAGCAGAACAGGAGTGTACTTAATTGACTAATTGTTTTACATAAAAAAGTCAATAACTTAGGAACCGTTGATCGTATACCCATATTACCTTATATCATTTTGCTTAGCATTTAACAGAGAATTCAAATATATAAAAATATGTGTTCCACTAAAAAACAAAAGTTTACTGTAGTGCTCGAAAATGGGCCATCCTGTATATACAAAAACATTTTTACAAGATGCTCTTCATTGTTGTCTACAATGATCTTTTTTTCATATATCCACTTTTATTTGTACAATCAGTCTCGGTAAAGACTGTAAATACAATTGATGTGCGCTTAATCTAAGACTAATCTAGGAGTAACATGTCATGTAGAGTAATGTCCCAGTGGACATTCTCTGTAGTACTTTAAAGATATGACAATTTAGTTCTAGGCAAATGACTAAAATCTGGTTTGAATCGTCTAAGTCGTCCTGGCTCGTCTTCTTCTTGCAACAGGTTGTTTGCTAGCTCATTGGGGTGAAATGTCAGCTTCTTGCTGTAATTAGTGCTCAATCGAGTGATTTCTTCACGAACTGTAGGCAGTTTTAAGTCAGCATGGAGTAAATCATTTGGCACGTACCATGGGGCTTTGACAATAGATCTAAGGACTTTATTTTGGAAGCGCTGGAGAATTTCTATCTTTAAGGTGCAAGCGGAGCCCCAAATAGGGATCCCGTCTGTCCAAATGGGTTTTAGGATAGTTTTGTACAATAAGAGTTTATTTTCGATGGATAAGTTCGATTTCCTTCCAAGCATCCAGTAGATTTGATGAAATTTAGAACCCAGTTGTTTTCTCTCAGTTAAAATGTGAGTATGCCAAGTTAATCTTCGATCTAAATATAGTCCGAGGTATTTGACTACATCATTTTGAGGTATGGGAGTTCCATTAAGTGTGACTACAGGACAGGTTTCTTTACGAAGAGTGAAGGTGATATGAGTAGATTTAGTTGCACTAGCTTCCATTCTCCATTTTTTTAACCAGTTTTCAAATATATTTAGATGGCTTTGCAGATTTCTAGATGCAGAAATAGGGTCCTGATGTGATGCTAAAAGAGTCGTGTCATCTGCATATGTAGCCGTGATTGTATAATTTGTTTGAGGTAGGTCTGCTGTATACAGTGAGTAAAGTGTGGGTCCTAATATACTTCCTTAAGGAACTCCGGATTGCACAGGATAAAGATCTGTGTAAACTTCTTGATACTTTACTTGAAATGTTATGTCGGAAAGGTAGGATGCTAGGAGTGAGTAGTATGGATGTGGGAGCAGGAGCTTAAGTTTGTATTTCAGTCCGAGATGCCAAAATTTATCAAATGCCGCCCTTATATGGACAAAGGCTGCCGAGCAGTACCTGCAGTCTTCCATGTCAGTACGGTTTTGCCTAGTTATTCGATGGACTTGTTCCGTAGTTCCGTGTTGTGTTCTAAACCCAAACTGGTGAGGGGATAAGTTCGTGTTCTTCTATGATGTCGGTTAGTTAAGTATGAGTTTTTCGAGTACTTTGGAGAGGACTGGAAGAAGACTTATTGGTCGGTAGGACGTAGCTTCATTTGAATTTTTACCAGGTTTAGGGATCATTATGACTTGTGCTGATTTCCAATGGCATGGGAGGTACTCAAGTCTGAGAACAGCATTAAATATTTGCACCAATACTTTAATACATTTTTCGGATAGCTTTTTAATAATTTCGCCGGTAATGAGATCATACCCGGGTGTCTTTTTATTGCTAACCTCGTGGTGTATGATTGCTTCAACCTCACTATGTGAAACTTTAGGAACGGACAGAGACATCTGAAAGGGAGCATCGAATTGGTTCAGTAACTCTTTTTCTTCAACAGCAGTTAACTGAGATGGATATGGTTGAAAAACTGAGGCAAGGTGTTCGGCAAAAACAGTGGCCTTTTCCTGATCCGTTTTTGCCTATGTGTTATAATTGGTTCGTATTGGAGGTAGAAGATGTTGTTGGTACTTTAGTGTACGACTAAGTCGCCACAAAGAGTAATCGGTTGCGTTTGTTGGTGTTAGTTCTTTAAGATAATTTTGTATGGAGTCATTGCATATCCTACATAGTAGTTTTTTGAGGTCTTTTGCTAGGGTATTATACCGCTGTCTGTCTGCCGGGGCTCTCGTAATCTGCCATCGTTTACGAGCTTTTCGTTTCTTGGAGATTTTTTGCTGTAATAGTACTGGGGGTTCTTCTCGAATTCGTTATTCGTTTATGTCTGGGGTCGCTTGCCACGTCGCACTTTGTATTGCTAGTGTGATGTCTGCCACAGCTTTTTCTATGTCGAGGTGAGTTTTCAAAGGCAGTTCAAGAGTAATTTGTTCGTCCAGTTTTTTTTTTTGAAGTAATCCCAGTCTGTCCGTTTGCTACAAAGAGATGATTTCTTCAGTTTGCCCAATATTAGTGTATTCATGTTTACTAGGACTGGAGTGTGGTCCGACATTAAATCTAAGCAGGACTTGACTTCAAATTTTTTGGAGTTAAGACCCTTGATTAGGCAAAAGTCGACAAGATCGGGTATCTTATGGGGGTCGGATGGCCAGTATGCTGATAGATAAGTCATATTATAAGCGGACATAACTTTGAATAGTTCTCGCCCTTTGGTAGTTGTGAGCCTGGATCCCCATATTGTGTTTTTCGCATTAAAGTCTCCTCCGGCCAGAAATCGATTTCCCAAGGTCCGAAAATATTCGAGGTAATGCTCATATTTGTTGTTATGCTTTGGAGGGCAGTATATAGCAGATTGTTAGTTCTCCTAGGGTATCTAGAAGACTGATGTTGGTGGCTTGGATATTGTTGCGTCTGTATTCAGCTCGTTCGTAGTGTTTTAGATTTTTCCTGATTGTAACTGCTGACCCTCCATATGCCGTTTCATCTGGGTGGTTGTCACAGGCCGTTGGCGTTCCAGAGTGCTATTTTTAACTGTTGTTCCATTATTTGTTTTTATTAGCAATCATTGACATGAGGTTTATAAGTGTACTCATTTGATGCATGCGGGTTTTCATCCTTTGCTTTAACTCGTCTATTTTGTTTTTAGGTGATGGTACTTCTGGCTGATTTTATGAAGTTCTGATATGTTCTTGAGTTATTTAGGCAAACGTAATGCCCGGTTGAACAGTTCTCTGCTCAATATGGCGTGGTCGTAGTGGTGGGTACAATTTTTGTTGGATTTGTTTGTGCACTATACAACCTCTATAGTTTGCCAGATGGTTTTCGCTGCAATTTACGCACTTGACATTGTTATCTTTAACCTGTCTAGGACAATCGCTAGTCAAGTGGTTTGAAGCACATTTAACGCAACGTGGTTTATTTTGACAATAATTTTTTGTATGTCCAAATTTTTGACAACGCAAACATTGTGGAGTTTCACGTTTGGCATGCGGTGCTTCAAACTGAACTTTGGTGTTCAGTAGAAAAAAATTTTATTTTATAAATGTCCTTGTTATTATCTTTAGGTACTAGGTCTAAGAAATACAGTGGTAATGGAATTCTTGATCCTCTTTGCTTCACATTCCAAACGTTTGCTATTTCATGTCCTTTCTCTTGCAAACTTGTTTTAATGTCTTGTACTTCAGTGGTTGGGTGCAAATTCTTCAGTACAACACGAAAGGTTCTTTCTTGTCTGGGCTTATATGTGTGAAATTCGGTGTTTTTAGCTGCAAGTGATTTTACTAGCACAGTATATATCGCAGATGGCTGTACTTTAACTTGATTATTATATAGTGTCTTTAACGTGTATTTATCTTTAGCCAGTTCATTGAGTAAGGTAATTAACGGCTGAATATGTTCAACGCTCGAGATGAAGATCGGTGGTGGTTTGGGTTCAGTGATTTGTGCGTTTTGGTCCATGTTTTCATCTGCAAGTGGGGCAAATTTATTACTAAGACCGATCCAATAATCCTTCTTTGAAGAAGTAGCGTCTTGATCCTCATGAGATCTACTTCGTTTTCTGGTGGGAAATTGCCATGAGTCTGTGGTATTTTGTGACTGAGAATACTGTGCAGTTTGCGGCTGCGTTATATTGAGGTTTGGAAAATTGTTGTTTATTGGTTGACTGCTGAATAAGGTTGTATTTAGTGCCGGTACTTGTATGGGAAGTGGTCAACCACTTCCCATACAAGTACCGGCACTAAATACAAAGGGAAGAATTAGTTGGCATTTGTGTATATGATATGGGTAGAAGTGGGTGTCCATGAGGGTCTAAAATTGTATGCGGAAGTGCATATTTCACGTAGTTCGGTGACTGATACATTGTTGAGTAAAGTAGAAATTTCTTACTGCTTGTATGTTGTTTGGAAATTATTGTGTCACTTTAAGTTATAAACACGATAAGGTATAGATAAATGGTTTTTAAAATAAATTTGTGGAGTTGACCTTACTATTTAATCTGTTGCACTTATTTATCTCAAAGAGCAGCCCGCACACGACTTTACTCGTTGAAATCTAAAATAACTATCCACAATAATCTGGTATAAAATTTTTTAATCAACAGTATAGGCGTAATCTTCCACCTCCAAATCGTTGGGACACCTTGTATATGTTTATCGACACTTACTGCGCACTTGGAGTGAGTCATCAAGCATGAACTTTTCTTTCTCTCCATCCTCACGAATTGTACTGCGCTGTGTTATTTTGCCTGCCGCCTTTCTGGTCAGAGGAATGAGTTCACCACCCTTCTCCCTACAAGATTTCAACACACACTCCGGGATAATTTACACGCTATCAAATGAATACCACATGTATATAATAGTTTACTCAGTTTTCTAAACTCGAACCATGAAAAAATAACAGTAGAAATTCCCGAGGAATCACACTCACAAAGGCATTCGACGGGTCTTCCACTGCGACTAAGGGAGAGAGACGTAACGCGAGTACAGTGGAAGGCGGGAGGAAGGGAGAAAAGACGACAGAAATGGACACGTAAGGTGGTTGACCGGCTCTTCCCCTCCTTCAGTGGGTGTAATGGCGGCAGGAACGTTTTACCCCCTCCATACTTCTTTAGCATGGTTATGTACAGACACTTTTTTGTTAGTAATTTAATGTAGATTATTTGTGTATAGAATAATTTTTGCGCTAAACCGCATAGTTTTTGATATATTTCCGAAAAACTGCAAAAAACTATCATTTTGAACCTGTCCCTCCCACCCTAACCTGACGCTCAAATTACATACTACGGGGAATGCATTGAACAATTTAGCGCTGGAGGGAAACTTTTTTTTATGTTGGGGTTGGTCCGTTTATGGGGTTAATTGCACCATACCATTACAGAAAAGTTTACATAATTACCTACTTTATTAGCTACTACTGTTTTCTCAAATGTAACTCATGTTATATTTTGTACTGTTTTGCTTACAATACCTAAAAGGTAGATATTTCAGAAATAAGCAAACATTATGTTTGCCACCCAACCACGTGACAAAAATACAGCGTTGACACTCGTTAAATCCCATAAGTAAAAATTAGGAACAATTAATCTCTTAATTTTATACAGGGTGAGTCAGTTTTTTGTAGACAAACTTTAACAGGAGATAGAACACATGTTTCTAAAAAGAAAAGTTAATATAAACATATGTCGTAGAAGGCTTCGTTTCCGAGATACAGGGTGATGAATATAATTTTTTTTTCTCAAATTTTCATTATAACTCATAAACGAATGCTTAGATTTTTTCATGTTGGGGGGATAATGTCTATTAATTAAGGGGCATAAAACAAGTGATAAGAATGTTCACAAACTTGCACAGTGGCGGAGTGGTGGGGGTGCTCAACCCCTTTCATAAACAGAACTTCTACTCCAATGACTATTTTTTTAAGAAACTGTTATTTTCATAATATACATACAGTTTAACAAAAATAATGTACCTTCTTCTGTTTCGAAATTCCTGTGCGTTTCCGAGTTATTTTTATTTTTAGTGTTTGATGTGGTACTAAGTTAAGTAATGTGCTTTATGTGAATAATTGAATATAAAGTTTTTAATAAAAAAGATATAATAAAACATTTAGAGCCATTTTAGTACCTAACGATCGTTTCTTTAAAATTTCAAATACATTTTCATTTATAAATAGGTAGGTTATCGGTTTTTTTTAGTATTCATTGTTATTATCCTCGTATAAAAAGAAATGCATAATTATCATTGTTATGCGGTCAATACTTTCTGTATAATTATGTATGTATCAATTTCGCCATAAACATGTACCTATGTAGTTTTTAAGTGAGATTCTAATAAGTTATAGACCGCTGCTCACTTGCTCTCATTAAAGAGCCGCCACTGTATCAAGCCATACTCAAATACAAGACATTTGTAAATTGAAATCTGTTTAGTACACTAATTTTAACAATCCTTATTTATTATTGTAACAATACTTAATTAATAATTGTGAAATTAATAAGAATTCTTAGCAATAACGATTTATAAATAAATAATAACACTAGTATAATAAAATTAGACACTTTGTTCAAAATGTAAACCGTTCTTTTCAATACACATTTTACAGCGACGTACAATAGAACGTCTTAAGTTAACTAAATGATGCACCCTTATTTCATTGCAAGCATCTTATTAGAATCTCACTTAAAAAACTACATACATGTTTATGGCGAAATTGATACATACATCATTATACAGAAAGTATTGACCGCATAACAATAATAATTATGCATTTCTTTTTATACGAGGATAATAACAATGGATACTAAAAAAACCGATAACCTACCTATTTATAAATGAAAATGTATTTGAAATTTTAAAGAAACGATCGTTAGGTACTAAAATGTCTCTAAATGTTTTATTATATCTTTTTTATTAAAACCTTTATATTCAATTATTCACATAAAGCACATTACTTAACTTAGTACCACATCAAACACTAAAAATCAAAATAACTCGGAAACGCACAGGAATTTCGAAACAGAAAAGGTACATTATTTTTGTTAAACTGTATGTAGATAATGAAAATAAGAGTTTTTTTTTTAGAATAGTCATTGGCGTAGAAGTTCTGTTTATGAAAGGGGTTGAGCACCCCCTCCACTCCGCCACTGTGCAAGTTTGTGAACATTCTTATCGCTTGTTTTATGCCTCTTAATTAATAGACATTATCCCCCCAACATGAAAAAAATCTAAGCATTCGTTTATGAGTTATAATGAAAATTTGAGAAAAAGAAATTATATTCAACACCCTGTATCTCGGAAACGAAGCCTTCTACGGCATATGTTTATATTAACTTTTCTTTTTAGAAACATGTGTTCTATCTCCTGTTAAAGTTTGTCTACAAAAAACTGACTCACCCTGTATAATTGTCCAATGATATTCCTTAATAAGTACAGATTAGTGTAGACAACTTACTAAATATACTTTTATGCACTCCACATAGATGTTACTTACATTTCACACTTAGGTAAACATTACTTGAACACGGTAATAATATAAATGTAAAGCTAAATGCGAGTCGACATTTACTATGAAATAGTTTTAAATCAAATATTTACCCAATAAACGTGATACTTAATTTATAGGTTATGTAAAATCTTTAGGTAACACGGCGGTTAACAAACATGTTAACTGTTCATTTTAAGTTCGTAAACAAATATACCTTCGGTAGAACGATAAAACTTGTTCAAAAGTTCTTAATCCATCTAAACTTGTCGCAAATATCCGTGCTACCGATTAACTCCAAACTAATCTATAATACTGCATCAACCGTATTACAGACTGTCAATTCTAGGAGGTCCTGGAATGCCTTCAAGCGGTTACGGAAATTTTCTGGAAATTGGTCTTCTAAATATAAACTTAACGGATAAAGATCACTCTTGGGTAAAACATTTCAACATTTTATTCCTTGACAATCCCGTAGGAGTAGGTTTTAGTTACTTTTCAAGCCCTTCAGCAAAAATGGTGAAAAACAATAAAGAAATTGGACGAGATTTAGTAAACTTTATAAAAATATTTTTAAACACTCATCAAGAATTTCAGAAAGTTCCGATGTATATATTTGGAGAATCGTATGGAGGAAAAATGGCAGTGGAATTCGCGTATCAACTTATACAAGTACGCTATTTGCTTTCAAGGCGATAGCCTATTACATGTAATACAATTTTCTTTCAGGAAATTAAGGAACGCAACTTAATTGTTAATTTCAAGGGTATAGGACTTGGAGATGCTTACATTTCACCTATTCATTACATTTTAAATTATGGCTCGTTAGCTTTAAATCTTGTAAGTATGCAATTGGTTGTTTCACCATTTACATACATGCTTTAAATTTTATTTATTTTAGGGCCTTATTGAAAGTAGAGATTATAATGAAATCACTAACTTAACAGAAGAAGTAAAAGTAGCAATTGAGAAGAACGATTTCTTAACAGCATCAGATATAGAAGCTAAAATTACCGATACTGTCATTAAAGCAACGCAAGGAATTGATGTTTACAATATTGTTCTGAAATCGAACATTTCTGCCTTACCAAGTATAAAACTTCATTGCATACGGTAGAACTTTTGTTAACTTGTAAAAGATGCTTGTACTAGAGTTATTCAAAACTTGAAACTTTTATTTAAGTATCATACAACATAAGTTTATTAGAGCATGTGCACGACTAAATCCCACTACATTGTACTCGTATCTAACAACTTGAAATAAATCTTCGGATTATATTTGAACGAATTTTGCTTATGGAGAAAATCTTATTTGGCTGATACAATGCAACTGGCAACATCTTTAATTATTTTATTTGTTACGGATCCATTAAAAAAATGGCACGTTAAATTAAACATTGAGTTAATTCTTCTAACTGATGAATACTTAAAATTAATATATACACGTACAGTTAACACACTAATACAGGTCCTTAAAAAATAGCAAACTGTTAAATTATTTAAGCCTGTTGTTTAAAACGGTTCTTGAAAAAAAGTAATTACTCAAATAGATTAACAAAATTCGCCTTTTAAAAAGTTATTTATAAAGGCTAGAAATGCATATAATGAACGCAGTAAATTTCAATTTCGAAATCAATTTGATTTATTCCCTACGGGAAGCACGAATGCCACTCAACACAATGATTAAAGTAACGATTATTAGAAAATGCATTACACAAATTGCAAGGTTTGTATTAAATTAAAAAACGATGAAGTTTTTTTTTATAATTCAAGACCGAACGAGAAAATTCATCCTCAATCAGTGGAATATTACAGGTTAACCTTTTGCAGTTAAAGGTAAAACCTAAGAATTCAACCAAAATAATGTAGAAATTCGGAAGTCACTTAGCATAAGTCATATTAAATTATGTATCAAATGCATTTCAATTAATACAACATCGGTTTGTGACGAAACAGTAAACAAATCGTTACTTTACATAATTTTATTTCAATCAAAAGGTCTACGAAAACAATGAAGGTAACAAAGTCTAACTATTGTCCATATTGCAAGTAATCCAAAGAAATACAGTAAATTGATTATAAATAAGCGTTAGGGGACAAAAAATCCGCACATGTTCTTTAAGGAATTTTAATGACATTTATCGGTTTCAGAGTGTCCTTAACAAACAGAACAGTTGTCAAATAACGTACACCTTAACCGCGTTGCAGTCAGTCAAGTCAGGTTTTTTCTGTCTTTGGGATGAACACAAGGTTCTTCATCCAGAAATTCATAAATTTTTTATTGTTAATGTTTTCAAATAAAGAATTAGTATAGCGACTTCACTTTTTCGCTTATAACTCAAAAACTTTTAAATTTAGACAATTGCGAGCTGCTGAAGAGTTGTAAAAAATTCAAAACCTACAAAATCCCACTTATTTGCTTACAATTACTCAGTATATAAAAAAACACTGCAAAAACATGCTAAATCGCATTCAAGACTATCTACAACTTACGCACACATACACATGCACGCGCTCACAAACACGAACACAAACACAAATACAATAACAACCACAATCACAATCACAATCACAATCACAATCACAATCACAATCACAATCACAATCACAATCCCAATCACAATCACAGTCACAATCACAATCACAATCACCATCACAATCACAATCACAATCACAATCATAATCACAAACACAATTACAAACACGAACACGAACACGAACACGAACACGAACACGAACACGAACACGAACACGTACACGAACACGAACACGAACACGAACACGAACACGAACACGAGCACGAGCACAAGCACGGACATAGACACGGACACGGACACGGACACGGATACGAATACGAACACGAACATGAACAGGAAGAATACGAACACGAACGCGAACGCGAAACCGAACGAGAACGCAAACACAAACACGCAAACAGTTTTGGTAAAAAATAAACAAAGGCATGTTCGATTTAATGCTAGTTGTGAGTTAGGGGAGGGACGTTCGTCTCGCGTAGGATTACGTAAATAAAGTTCAGGCGATTAAAGGTGTGTTTGCATTTGCAACATTTATTGTGTTCTCTTATTTAATGTCAAAATTCTAATTCTTTGTCAGTTAAAATTAACAAAAACAATCTAATGTTTTTTTAAACCAAAAGTAACATTTTAGTAATTGTATATGCAGAAATTTAATGAAATTATTATTATTATTATTATCTTGAATTACTTACAAGTATAGAGTTAGTTAGATCTCTGTGTTAATCAAAATAAAAGTCAGGTATTTATAAATTGAACTGCACATTCTGCAATTCTGTTTATATTGGACAAACAGCTAGGTACTTTGATATTAGATACGAAGAACACATTAGATGTTACAAATAGAACCACACAAACAAATCAAATTATGCCAGCCATTTAAAAGCAAATAATCACCTTATAAGCAATATTAAGATTTTACATTTCTGTAATAAAAAAAGACAAATTAGGTGTTTTGGAAGCATTCGAAATTTATAAGCATAAACAGAAACAGAACGAACAGTTGATCTTATATACTCACATTAGGGGACAAAAAATCCGCACATGTTCTTTAAGGAATTTTAATGACATTTATCGGTTTCAGAGTGTAAAAGTGTCCTTAACAAACAGAAAAGTTGTCAAATAACGTACACCTTAACCGCGTCAAGTCAGGTTTTTTCTGTCTTTGAGATGAACACAAGGTTCTTCATCTAGAAATTCATCTATTTTTTATTGTTAATGTTTTCAAATAAAGAATTAGTATAGCGACTTCACTTTTTCGCTTGAAAAACTTTTAAATTTAGACAATTGCGAGCTGCTGAAGAGTTGTAAAAAATTCAAAACCTACAAAATCCCACTTATTTAATTACAATTACTCAGTATATAAAAAAACACTGCAAAAACATGCTAAATCGCATTCTTTCAAAACTATATACAACTTACGCACACATACACATGCGCGCGCTCACAAACACGAACACAAACACAAATACAATAACAACCACAATCACAATCACAATCACAATCACAATCACAATCACAATCATAATCACAAACACAATTACAAACACGAACACGAACACGAACACGAACACGAACACGAACACGAACACGAACACGAACACGAACACGAACACGAACAAGAACACGAACACGAACACGAACACGAGCACGAGCACGAGCACGAGCACGAGCACGGACACGGACACGGACACGAGCACCAGCACGGACACGGACACGGTTACGAATACGAACACGAACACGAACAGGAAGAATACGAACACGAAGGCGAACTCGAAACCGAACGGGAACGCAAACGCAAACACAAACACGCAAACAATTTTGGTAAAAAATAAACAAAGGCATGTTCGATTTAATGCTAGTTGTGAGTTAGGGGAGGGACGTTCGTCTCGCGTAGGATTACGTAAATAAAGTTCAGGCGATTAAAGGTGTGTTTGCATTTGCAACGTTTATTCTGTTCTTTTATTTATTGTCGAAATTCTAATTCTTTGTCAGTTAAAATTAACAAAAACAATCTAATGTTTTTTTTAAACCAAAAGTAACATTTTAGTAATTGTATATGCAGAAATTTAATGAAATTATTATTATTATTATCTTGAATTACTTACAAGTATAGAGTTAGTTAGATCTCTGTGTTAATCAAAACAAAAGTCGGGTATTTATAAATTGAAATGCACATTCTGCAATTCTGTTTATATTGGACAAACAGCTAGGTACTTTGATATTAGATACGAAGAACACATTAGATGTTACAAATAGAACCACACAAACAAATCAAATAATGCCAGCCATTTAAAAGCAAATAATCACCTTATAAGCAATATTAAGATTTTACATTTCTGTAATAAAAAAAGACAAATTAGGTGTTTTGGAAGCATTCGAAATTTATAAGCATAAACAGAAACAGAACGAACAGTTGATCTTATATACTCACATTTAACAGACATTTTAGATATGGATTTATAATTTACATCAAGTTTGCTGTTTCCTTAACGATTTGTTACCATAACTACTTATTTTATTTATATATTTCCTCTTGAGAGTGATAAATATTGTATTGGAACGCGTTAAGCAATGAATATTTATATAAAACACTGTGGAATTATATTTGAAAAATTAGTGCTATATACTATCGCGTTTTCTCATTTATCCCAAAGTTACCATATAAATATTTCCAGTTGTTTTAAAACACCTTAATTAAAATATATCAAACATTGACCTTCTTAGCGTTAAACTAATTTTACACATTAGTAACGGTTTTCAGTGGTAGGTATCTGTTAAATGATAATAAATAATATATAAAGAGATCGAACATTTCTACAGAAAGGCGTTGAACTAAGAAAAACCCAGTTTTTGTAATGTTTTCCTATTTTAGTAAAACTCCTATTTGATCCAATTTATATTCAGAAATGAATTCTATGATTACATGGGTAGCACCCACCTAAAAAAGTAATTATATTCAGTGAATTCCAATAGTTTTAATCTTGTTTCTTATATTATACATATTTTTTCTAACATGGTTTCCTAAAAAAAATACTTAGCTACAGATAATTTGTATTCTTCTTTTTTATTGAATTTGTTTTCCTGTTATTCTATTAGTAAAATTAAAAGAAAAACATTAGTGAAAACCTCGTCTGTTCTGCACATCATATTCGCTAGTATCGCTACAATTACTTTGCTATCGCACAAAACAAGCATTTCGAAAACAAATCACGAATTTTACGTTAAATCATTTACTTGTAAGTGAATTAATTACACAGAGTTATCATATTACCCAAATACACATACTTCTACAGCACAGGCCCATATTTTACACAGTCGCTTCCATGGCGACGAAACGTAATTTCACTTTTAGGAAATGTATAGAACCTTATGTATAGAACTTCAAACAAGCAATTTGATTTACACATACAGCACCTGATGCTTATGTTAATGTTGTTAATAAGGAATATTAATTAGAAACATCATTTTGAATAATAACTTAGTACAACGATAAAATTATCATGTTAACTTTTTTGCTTTTCCTTTAAGCGATCCTTCTATACCCTCGTCAGGAACTGCCACTAATAATTAACTTATGAAAGCTAACTGATTTATGCATCTCGACACAACAATTAATAAAAGAGAGTAACAAGAATTTATACTAAAGGCGAACACAAAATTAGAATGAATGCTTACTGATTTATGCCATCATGGAATTGTACATTATTTACATTCACGCGAAGCACCTATCAATAACTTCGTATATTATATTATACAATTGATATTTGACTTTTTTCAACTTTGTATTTTGTCGCTATTAGTTGGGAGAATATTTTCAAAATCAAGCAAAAATTCTAAAGCACTAAATAGTTTGTATTAATTAAAATACTAGTACAAATAAAGATACCTTGTTATACAGACACAGACAGACACAGACAGACACAGACAGACACAGACAGACACAGACAGACACAGACAGACACAGACAGACACAGACAGAAACAGACAGACACAGACAGACACAGACAGACACAGACAGACACAGACAGACACAGACAGACACAGACAGACACAGACAGACACAGACAGACACAGACAGAACAGACAGACACAGACAGACACAGACAGAAGACAGCACAGACAGACAACAAGACAGACACAGACAGACACAGACAGACACAGACAGACACAGACAGACGACAGACACAGACAGACACAGACAGACACACAAGACAGACACAGACAGACAACAGACAGACACAGACAGACACAGACAGACAGAGACAGACAGCAACAGACAGACACAGACAGACACAGACAGACACAGACAGACACCAGACAGACACAGACAGACACAGACAGACACAGACAGACGACAGACAGACACAGACAGACACAGACAGACACAGACAGACACAGACAGACACAGGACAGACAGACAGACAGACAGACGACAGACACACAGACAGACACAGACAGACACAGACAGACACAGACAGACACAGACAGACACAGACAGACACAGACAGACACAGACAGACACAGACAGAGACAGACAGAGACAGACAGAGACAGACAGAGACAGACAGACAGAGACATACAGAGACAGACAGAGACAGACAGACAAGACAGACAGACACAGACAGACACAGACAGACACAGACAGACACAGACAGACACAGACAGACACGGACAGACACGGACAGACACAGACAGACACAGACAGAACAGACAGACAAGAGACAGACAGAACAGACAGACAGACAGACGAGCAGAACAGACAGACACAGACAGACACAGACAGACACAGACAGACACAGACAGACACACGACAGACACGGACAGACACGGACAGACACGGACAGACACGGACAGACACGGACAGACACGGACAGACGCGGACAGACGCGGACAGACGCGGACAGACGCGGACAGACGCCGACAGACGCCGACAGACGCCGACAGACGCCGACAGACGCCGACAGACACAGACAGACACAGACAGACACAGACAGACACAGACAGACACAGACAGACACAGACAGACACAGACAGACACGACAGACAGGACAGACACGAGACAGACACAGACAGACACAGACAGACACAGACAGACACAGACAGACACGACAGACAGACAGACAGACAACAGACAGACGACAGACAGACACAGACAGACACAGACAGACACAGACAGACACAGACAGACACAGACAGACACAGACAGAACAGACAGACACAGACAGACACAGACAGACACAGAGAGACACAGACAGACAAAGACAGAGACAGACAGAACAGACAGAACAGACAGACGAGACACAGAGACAGACAGACACAGACAGACACAGACAGACACAGACAGACACAGACAGACACGACAGACACAGGACAGACACGGACAGACACGGACAGACACGAGACAGACACGGACAGACACGGACAGACACGACAGACACGGACAGACACGAGACAGAGACACGGACAGACACGGACAGACACAGACAGACACGACAGACACGACAGAACAGACAGACACAGACAGACACAGACAGACACGGACAGACACGGACAGACACGGACAGAACAGGACAGACACGGACAGACACGGACAGACAGGACAGACACGACAGACACGGACAGACACGGACAGACACGGACAGACACGGACAGACACGGACAGACACGGACAGACACGGACAGACACAGGACAGACACAGACAGACACAGACAGACACAGACAGACACAGACAGACACAGACAGACACAGACAGACACAGACAGACACAGACAGACACAGACAGACACAGACAGACACAGACAGACACAGACAGACACAGACAGACACAGACAGACACAGACAGAACAGACAGACACAGACAGACACAGACAGACACAGACAGACACAGACAGACACAGACAGACACAACAGAACAGACACAGACAGACACAGACAGACGACAAGACAGACAACAGACACAGACAGACACAGACAGACACAGACAGACAAGACAGAGACAGACAGAACAGACAGAACAGACAGACAGAGACAACAGAGACAGACAGACAGCAGAAACAGACACAGACAGACACAGACAGACACAGACAGACACGACAGACACGGACAGACACGGACAGACACGGACAGACACGGACAGACACGGACAGACACGGACAGACACGGACAGACACGGACAGACACGGACAGACACGGACAGACACGGACAGACACGGACAGACACGGACAGACACGGACAGACACGGACAGACACGACAGACACGACAGACACAGACAGACACGACAGACACGGACAGACACGACAGACACGGACAGACACAGACAGACACGGACAGACACGGACAGACACGGACAGACACGACAGACACGGACAGACACGGACAGACACAGACAGACACAGACGACAGACAGACACGACACACGGACAGACACGACAGACACAGACAGACACGACAGACACGACAGACACGACAGACACAGACAGACACGACAGACACAGACAGACAGACAGACACAGACAGTAACAGACAGACACAGACAGACACAGACAGACACAGACAGACACAGACAGACACAGACAGACACAGACAGACACAGACAGACACAGACAGACACAGACAGACACAGACAGACACAGACATACACAGACAGAACACAGACAGACACAGACAGACACAGACAGACACAGACAGACACAGACAGACACAGACAGACACAGACAGACACAGACAGACAACAGACAGACACAGACAGACACAAACAGACACAGACAGAACAGACAGACACAGACAGACACAGACAGACACAGACAGACACAGACAGACAACAGACAGACACAGACAGACACAGACAGACAAGACAGAACAGACAGACGACAGACAGACACGAGACAGACGACAGACAGACAGACAGGACAGACACACAGACAAGAGCAGACACAGACAGACACAGACAGACACGGACAGACACGGACAGACACGGACAGACGCGGACAGACATGGACAGACACGGACAGACACGGACAGACACGGACAGACACGGACAGACACGACAGACAGGCAGACAGACACGGACAGACACAGACAGACACGAGACAGACACAGACAGACACAGACAGACACGACAGACACAGACAGACACAGACAGACACAGACAGACACAGACAGACACAGACAGACACAGACAGACACAGACAGACACAGACAGACACAGAAAGACACAGACAGACACAGACAGACACAGACAGACACACACAGACACAGGCAGACACAGACAGACACAGACAGACACAGACAGACACAGACATACACAGACAGACACAGACAGACACAGACAGACACAGACAGACACAGACAGACACAGACAGACACATTCAGACACAGACAGACACAGACAGACACAGACAGACACAGGCAGACACAGACAGGCACAGACATACAGACACAGACACACATATACAGACACAGACATACAGATACAGACACAGACTGACAGAGACAGACAGAGACACACACAGACAGAGTGTGAGTGTGTGATTGTGTGAGTGTGTGAGTGTGTGAGTGTGTGAGTGTGTGAGTGTGTGGTGTGTGAGTGTGTGAGTGTGTGAGTGTGTGAGGTGTGGTGTGAGTGTGTGAGGTGTGTGAGTGTGTGAGAGTGTGTGAGGTGTGTGAGTGTGTGAGGTGTGTGAGTGTGTGAGTGTGAGTGTGAGTGTGTGAGTGTGTGAGTGTGTGAGTGTGTGAGTGTGTGAGTGTGGTGTGTGAGTGTGTGAGTGTGTGAGTGTGTGAGGTAGTGTGGTAGTGTGAGTGTGTGAGTTGTGTGTGTGAGTGTGTGGTGTGTGTGTGTGTGTGAGTGTGTGAGTGTGTGTGTGTGGTTTGTAGTGTGAGTGTGTGGTGTGAGTGTGTGTGTGTGATGTGTGTGTGATGTGTGAGTGTGGTGTGTGAGTGTGTGTGAGTGTGTGAGGTTGTGAGTGTGTGGTAGTGTGTGAGTGTGTGAGTGTGTGAGTGTGGTGGTGTGAGTGTGTGGTGTGTGAGTGTGTGAGGTGTGGTGTGGTGTGTGGTGTGTGAGTGTGTGAGTGTGTGAGGTGTGAGTGTGTGGTGTGTGGTAGTGTGAGTGTGTGAGTGTGTGAGTGTGAGTGTGTGGTGAGTGTGTGTGTGGGTGTGTGAGGTGTGAGTGTGTGAGGTGTGAGTGTGTGGTGGTGAGTGTGTGAGTGTGTGAGTGTGTGAGTGTGTGTGTAGTGTGTGGAGGTGTGTGTGTGTGTGTGTGAGTGTGTGGTGTGAGGTGTGAGGTGTGTGAGTGTGTGAGTGTGAGTGTGTGGTGTGTGGTGTAGTGTGAGTGTGTGAGTGTGTGAGTGGTGTGTGTGTGTGTGGTGTAGTGGTGAGTGTGAGTGTGTGGAGTGTGAGTGTGTGAGTGTGTGAGTGTGAGTGTGAGTGTGTGAGTGTGTGAGTGTGTGAGTGTGGTGAGTGTGGAGGTGGTGTAGTGTGTGAGTGTGTGTGTGTGAGTGTGTGAGTGTGTGAGTGTGAGTGTGTGTGAGGTGTGTGTGAGTGTGAGTGTGGTGTGTGTGTGTGTGTGAGTGTGTGGAGTGTGTGAGTGTGTGAGGTGTGAGTGTGGTGTGTGAGTGTGAGTGGTGGGTGTGGTGTGTGAGTGTGTGAGTGTGATGTGTGGTGTGTGGTGTGTGAGTGTGTGTGAGTGTGTGAGTGTGAGTGTGAGTGTGTGGTAGTGTGAGTGTGTGAGTGTGTGAGTGTGTGAGTGTGTGAGTGTGTGAGTGTGTGTGTGAGTGTGTGATGTGAGTGTGAGTGTGAGTGTGAGTGAGTGTGAGTGTGAGTGTGTGAGTGTGTGAGTGTGTGAGTGTGGTGTGGTGTGGTGTGTGTGAGTGTGTGAGTGTGTGTGTGTGAGTGTGTGAGTGTGGTGTGAGTGTGTGAGTGTGTGAGTGTGTGAGTGTGTGGTGTGTGAGTGTGTGAGTGTGTGGTGTGTGTGTGGTGTGTGAGTGTGTGAGTGTGTGGTGTGTGGTGTGGTGTGTGAGTGTGAGGTGTGAGTGGTGAGGTTGAGTGTGGTTGTGAGTGTGTGAGTGTGTGTGTGAGTGTGTGTGTGGTGTGAGGTGTGAGTGTGTGGTGTGGTTGTGTGTGTGAGGTGTGTGAGTGTGTGAGTGGTGTGGTGGTGTGAGTGTGTGAGTGTGTGAGTGTGTGAGTGTGTGAGTGTGTGTGTGTGAGTGTGTGAGTGTGGTGTGTGAGTGTGGTGTGTGAGTGTGTGTGTGAGTGTGTGAGTGTGTGGTGTGGTGAGTGTGAGTGTGTGAGTGTGTGAGTGTGTGTGTGGAGTGGTGGTGTGTGGGTGTGGTGTGTGTGTGAGTGTGTGAGTGTGTGAGTGTGGTGGTGTGGTGTGTGGTGTGTGGGTGTGTGTGAGGTGTGTGAGTGTGTGAGTGGTGAGTGTGTGAGGTGTGAGTGTGAGTGTGTGAGTGTGAGTGTGTGAGGTGGAGTGTGTGAGTGTGTGATGTGTGTGTGTGGGTGGTGGGTGTGGGTGTGGGTGTGAGTGTGTGTGGGGGGGGTGGGGTGGGGGTGTGTGGGGGGGGTGGGGGGGGGTGGGGGTGGGGGGGGGGTGGGGGGGGGTGGTGGTGGTGGGGGTGGGGGGGGGGGTGGGGGTGGGGGTGGTGGGGGGGGGGGGGTGGTGGTGGGGGGGGGTGGGTGTGGTGGGTGGGTGTGGGTGGTGGTGGGTGGGGGGGTGGGGGGGTGGGTTGTGGGGGGGTGTGGTGTGTGTGTGGGGTGTGAGGGTGTGAGGTGTGAGTGTGTGTGAGTTTGATGTGGTGGTGGTGTGAGTGTGTGTGGTGTGTGGGTGTGTGAGTGTGTGAGTGTGGTGTGTGTGTGTGGTGTGGTGTGTGAGTGTGTGAGTGTGAGTGTGGAGTGTGGAGTGTGTGTGTGTGGTGTGTGGTGTGTGAGTGTGAGTGTGTGTGTGTGGTGTGTGTGTGAGTGTGTGAGTGTGGTGAGTGTGAGTGGTGTGGTGTGTGAGTGTGGTGTGAGTGTGTGGTGGTGAGTGTGTGAGTGTGTGTGTGAGTGTGTGAGTGTGTGGTGTGTGGTGTGTGTGGTGTGGGTGTGAGTGTGTGAGTGTGGGTGAGTTGAGTGTGGGGTGTGTGGGTTGTGGGTGTGAGTGGTGAGTGTGGTGTGTGTGTGTGTGTGGTGTGGGTGGTGTGAGTGTGTGAGTGTGAGTGTGAGGTGTGAGTGTGTGAGTGTGTGGTGTGAGGTGTGTGTGTGGTGTGTGGTGTGTGAGTGTGTGAGTGTGTGAGTGTGTGAGTGTGTGGTGTGGTGTGATGTGTGAGTGTGTGAGTGTGTGAGTGTGTGAGTGTGTGGTGTGTGTGCAGTGTGTGAGTGTGTGAGTGTGTGAGTGTGTGAGTGTGTGAGTGTGTGAGTGTGTGAGTGTGTGAGTGTGTGAGTGTGTGAGTGTGTGAGTGTGTGAGTGTGTGTGTGTGAGTGTGTGAGTGTGTGTGTGTGTGGTGTGTGAGTGTGAGTGTGTGAGGTGTGAGGTTGAGTGTGAGTGTGAGTTGTGAGTGGTGTGAGTGTGTGAGTGTGTGAGTGTGTAGTGTGTGAGTGTGAGTGTGTGAGGTGTGGTGTGAGTGTGTGAGTGTGTGAGTGTGTGGTGTTGAGTGTGTGAGTGTGTGAGTGTGTGGTGTGTGAGTGTGTGAGTGTGTGAGGTGTGTGAGTGTGTGAGGTGTGTGTGGTGTGTGTGGTGTGTGTGTGTGTGTGAGTGTGTGGTTGTGAGTGTGTGAGTGTGAGTGTGAGTGTGTGTGTGTGTGAGTGTGTGAGTGTGTGGTGTGTGGTGTGTGGTGGTGTGAGTGTGTGATGTGGTGTGTGTGTGTGTGTGTGAGTGTGTGAGTGTGTGAGTGTGAGGTGTGTGAGTGTGTGAGTGTGTGAGTGTGAGAGTGTGTGAGTGTGTGAGTGTGTGAGGTGTGAGGTGTGAGTGTGTGAGTGTGTGAGTGTGAGTGTGTGAGTTGTGAGGTTGAGTGTGTGAGTGTGGATGTGTGGTGTGAGTGTGTGTGAGTGTGTGAGTGTGTGAGTGTGTGAGTGTGTGAGTGTGTGAGTGTGTGAGTGTGTGAGTGTGTAGTGTGAGTGTGTGAGTGTGTGGGTGTGTGAGTGTGTGAGTGTGTGAGTGGGTGAGTGTGTGAGTGTGAGTGTGTGAGTGTGTGAGTGTGTGAGGTGTGAGTGTGAGTGTGTGAGTGTGTGAGTGTGTGATTGTGTGAGTGTGAGCGTGAGACTGTGTGTGTGAGTGTGTGAGGTGTGCGTGATAGTGTGAGTGTGTGAGTGTGTGCGTGTGTGAGTGTGTGTGTGAGTGTGTGAGTGTGAGTGTGTGAGTGTGTGAGTGTGTGAGTGTGTGAGTGTGTGATGTGTGAGTGTGTGAGTGTGTGAGTGTGTGAGTGTGTGAGTGTGAGTGTGAGTGTGTGAGTGTGTGAGTGTGAGTGTGTGAGTGTGTGAGTGTGTAGTGTGAGTGTGTGAGTGTGTGAGTGTGAGTGAGTGTGAGTGTGTGAGTGTGTGAGTGTGTGTGTGTGTGAGTGTGTGAGTGTGTGAGTGTGTGAGAGCGTGAGTGTGAGGTTGAGTGTGTGAGAGTGAGTGTGTGTGTGTGGGTGTGTGAGTGTGTGAGTGTGTGAGTGTGTGAGTGTGAGTGTGGAGTGTGGGTATGTGAGTGTGAGGTGTGAGTGTGGTGTGAGTGTGTGAGTGTGTGAGTGTGAGTGGTGTGAGTGTGTGAGTGTGTGAGTGTGTGAGTGTGTGAGTGTGTGGTGTGTGAGTGTGTGTGGTGTGTGTAGTGTGTGAGTGTGTGAGTGTGTGAGTGTGTGAGTGTGAGTGTGAGTGTGTGAGTGTGTGAGTGTGAGTGTGTGAGTGTGTGTGGTAGTGTGTGAGTGTGTGAGTGTGTGGTGTGTGAGGTTGTGTGTGTGTGAGTGTGTGAGTGTGTGAGTGAGTGTGGTGAGTTGTGAGTGTGTGAGTGTGAGTGTGAGTATGTGAGTGTGTGATGTGTGTGTGAGTGTGTGAGTGTGAGTGTGAGTGTGTGATGTGTGTGTGTGTGAGTGTGAGTGTGAGTGGTGTGTGTGTGTGGTGTGAGTGTGAGTGTGTGGTGTGGTGTGTGAGTGTGGTGAGTGTGTGTGTGTGTGTGTGTGTGAGTGTGAGTGTGAGTGTGAATGTGTGTGTGTGTGTGTGTAGTGTGTGAGTGTGGTGTGTGAGTGTGTGAGTGTGAGTGTGTGGTAGTGTGTGGTGTGTGTGTGTGAGTGTGTGAGTGTGTGAGTGTGTGTGAGTGTGTGTGTAGTGTTGAGTGTGTGAGTGTGTAGTGTGTGAGTGTGTGTGATGTGAGTGTGTGAGTGTGTGAGTGTGAGTGAGTGTGTGAGTGTGTGAGTGTGTGAGTGTGTGAGTGTGTGAGTGTGTGAGTGTGATGTGTGATGTGTGTGAGTGTGAGTGTGTGAGTGTGAGTGTGTGAGTGTGTGTAGTGTGTGTGTGTGTGATGTGTGAGTGTGTGTGTGAGTGTGAGTGTGAGTGTTGTGTGTGAGTGTGAGTGTGTGTTGGAGTGTGTGAGTGTGTGAGGTGTGCGTGTAAGTGTGTGAGTGTCTGAGTGTGTGAGTGTGTGGTGAGTGTGTGAGTGTGTGAGTGTGAGTGTGTGAGTGTGTGAGGTGTGTGAGTGGTGTGAGGTGTGTGAGTGTGTGAGTGTGTGAGTGTGTGTGTGTGTGAGTGTGTGTGTGTGTGTGTGTGTGTGTGTGTGTGAGTGTGTGAGTGTGTGTGTGTGTGTGTGAGTGTGTGAATGTGTGGGTGTGTGAGTATGTCTATAATTTTATTTATTTTTTATAATGTTATAATATTATTTTTATAACCAAATTGCGCTATAACAGTTCAACAGGATAAAGGTTTAGCACTTCGTAAAAACTAAGACCAATTAGTTCTATGACCGAAAATTGTCACTATTGATATACAAAATGTAATACACCGGGGGGGGGGGGGGGGGGGTGTTAAAACATCAATAATCCCAATCGGTGGATACAGAAATCCTCCTACAGTATTGTTCTGTTCACCCTCGCGGTATGGTGTAACTAATTCCATCGTACTCCACCAATTCTTCCTCGTACATTGCGAAGTCGCAAGAAAAAAGACGTGAGCCTTCGCCTACATCTTGTACTAGACTGACTTCAACCTCCTTGAGTTTCAGCGAACTTCCCTATCATCTCCATTAGCTTTTAGTTAGCCTATTACCTAGCTTCGTTACTTTAAATTAACACACGTGCGAAAAACTGTAGCCCCTCGTTACTAAATCGGGAACGAATTGCATCATCCGTCCAAATTGCGTTCCCAAAGGTACCTCTGAGTCATCACTGAAATATGATCTGTTTGCGACAGGTCCATATTATACAACGTAAAAATTTTGTACTTAATATAATTTTACATGATTCAATTTCAAATCCATTTAACAAAATTCCCCAAAATTTAAAATAACGAAAACATTTAATTACACAAAAACTATTCTAGCATTACTCTGATTGTAACGCAAGTATCACCTGTGAATGAAACGTAATTAGATCGTCAATTAACGTTATGAGTGATAATAAACAACAAACCCTATAGGTCTTTACCGCATTGAAATTCCAAATTTTAACTTGTAATAAAAAAGAAACTCTAACAGCCTCAAACAGTAACTACAAAACAATTTTATATGCATATTTTATATTTCTCAAATTACCTTTAATTTAATTTAATCGACATTAAAATGTATTCTCTGAATAAGTACCGTACTCTAAATATCTTAACTATTAAAAAACTTTTAACTAATTTCAATAATCAATGCATTAACACTTGGAAACAAAACATTCTGAATGTTTTGACTTTTAAAGCCAAAATTTCGAAAAACAATAAGAAAAAAAATTATCTGACGTCATTTATTTAAAATTTTCACACCCGGTGACAGTGGCTTGGTATTGCATTACATAAACTTCAATCTTCCAGTGTTTTTTAATGCAAAATTATTTCTCCTGATCATTTCGCTTTTATGGAATAATTCCATGGTAGGCCAATTCCGTGTCATAATATAGATAACTGGTATCTACTTATTTAGGTATTAAACCTTCACGTAAAAGTTTAATGAAACCGTAATTTGGTATACATATTTATTGTGGACGAAGGAACACATTTGACGCAACGTCTCATTTACTTTGCCCTATATAAAATTGAAATAATATAGCATTTTTAGTTTATGAAACACTGACGGCGAAACATTCCGCACAGACACCCATTTAGACTTATGCACGCACGCAAGAACTCGTTCACATACGCACTCCCACGCCCGCGCATACACAGTCACAGATATTTTCACATTCTTCATATAACTCTTTCTGGACAAAGAGGATATAAAAACGGATATTTTTTTTACCGAATGCAACTTTCCCTGTATATACGTTATTTATGATAAATAATACATGTGTACTTAGGCATTGTTAGTAGATACACCCTATATGTTTAAACTTATTTCAAACAACAAAATTCTGAAATTGCAATAACATTAAACAAAAATTTAAACGTATTTTTACTGCTGCACCCAGGTCATTTATATATTACCTTACAATTTGTTTATGATCATAATCTGCTTGTTTTTTATAACAAAATTTTAACTATACGGAATGTTTTCAGTTCACATTTAGAATTGATTTACCGTGATATATTACTTAGGTAAATTACCAGAGATATGAACATGTAGACTTTCACGATTATTACACATTAATACAATACTTATGGTCGATCTCACAGAAAGTGCTTTCCATGAATACTTAGCAGGCTTGCTTAACTCTAAGTTCTTCTTAGATTTTGAACACGTCTCACGAATCGTTCGAAATGAATGCTTAGTTTAAGTATAGTTGGTTTTCTGACTATAGAGCGGCACACAAGATTTCTGAAGAAATATGAAGTGCGCACTTGCATTTCGGCGTCGCGCTCTATATGCATCCTGTGATCATACTACACACAATTAGATCTACAGTCCACCGCTCTACCAACTGAGCTATTGAGGGTTGTATGTTTACTGTAGCAAGCCGCTATATAACTCATCTTTTTATTGCTTCTTAATAATATATAATTACTAGAGACGGGAAGATGTGCTGCAAAGATAGTGCATATATGCACTTACATATGCGAGAAAAAAGTGAAGAAATATGCACTCAATATATGCACTAACATATGCGCTAAAAAATTTTACTTTTATCAGGATTTTAAGAAAATTCAATTTTTTCAATTCTTGTTTATTACAATTATTACTAATTGTTACAACTATTTATGTATTCCTAAAAACTATATAACGAAATTAACAATAATTATTTATTATATTTTATTGGTTATACATTACATACATAAAACCCATAACATAATACAGCACAAGAAGAAAAATAATCAAATTTAGAGATTGTTGCAATAAATAATAATATTTTTCTCAATTTCTCACTTTGAGCCGAATCTATTTGGAAAGAATCAATTAAATCTTTAAAAGCATCAAAATGTTCACAATAAAACAGAGCCGCTTTTATCCAAGTTCCCCATCTAGTAAGAACTGGTTGGGGTGGCAACGCAAGCTCTTTTAGTTGTTCCTTGTAAATTTGGATGCAAAGCGGTGCTTTAAGAAATACTTTTTTTCCATTGTTTATTAATTTATTTACTAAAGGAAACTCCACCCGAACTGCTTCAGCAACTCGATTAAGCGCATGTGCCAAACAAGTATTGTGAATTAAATTTGGAAAAAATATCTTTAGATTTTGACCTGATTTTACCATATACGCTGCACCATCGGTCACCACAGACAAAATGCGATCTTTTGATATTCGATTAGGCAAATAGAAAAATGCTAGGGTGTCATTTATAAAACGTGAAATTGTTAAATGATTTGTTTTTTCTAATTGCTTGACGGCAACTAAATAACTAAAGGAAGGGTTACGATTTAGAATACCAACAACACAGTTTGCTATATATCTTCCTTTAGTATCGGTCGTTTCGTCGACACTAAACCAGATATAATTATCTGAAATAACATCCCTTATGTTTTTAATAGTGTCTTCGTATAGTTGTGGAAGACATGACCTGGTCGAGAAAGTACCTTTTCTTTAGTATATTTTTCTAAAAAACCTGTGAATTCAGATTTTTCCAAATTGTGGAATAGAATATTGCACGAAACCATCATTTTACACAGATCTTTGTTAAAGTTATTGACATTTTCGGTTTGGCTCACATGAGTAGGTAAAAGTTGTTGTGCTGGTCGCTTTTCATTTTTTGTTTTCTGATGTGGGCCCGTATTGACATGTTGATCTAATTGAAACTTTTTGTTGACTTTTACCTACAAAAATATTAATTTTAAAATATTAGTTATTTAGTAGTTGTATACTAAGTAAAAAAAAATGTGTTTGCCTACTGAACTTGAAGTTGAATGTTAGAAAAGACACATTAATAATTTCAATTTATTATTTCTGATCTAATATTTCAAAACTATCTATAAATTTTAATTTATCTTTAGACTAAACACTGCTGTTCTTTATTTAAAGCATTATCCAAAATCTCCAGTTATTTTATTAATTGATACAACAAAATAAATATATGAATTTTATTTCACAATTGTAAATCCAAAATTATATGTGCAAAACGAAAAAATTATCAAAAGACGACTATTGGTAAGAGTACTTAATTAATTAATTAAATTATTGCAGGGCAGCGAAGAACATATTTTAACAAACACGTGTTTAATTAATGTATTTGCAACTAATTTTTCAATTAAATAAAACCTTTACAAAATTTTGTCTAGAATAATAAATGAGAATTACCATAAAGAGCACAAAAACAGCTTAAAACTATTTAGCAAGATTTAGGTTTATTTTAATATGAATACAATATCACTAGAACAAAGCGTGCACGTCATACATACCTCCTTCTCGCAAATAATACAAAACACTACACTTCCATCGTATTTAAAACACGAATACGATTTCAACCACCTTCTAATTATATCGTTCCTAGAGCTGCTCACTTTTGGCATGTTGACTTCAAACGGCTACAAGTAAATGAAATTTTTGCAAACAACTACATCCCCACCAGTCTTAAACAAAAAAAACGGAATTTCCAAGATTTTCAACATCAAAAATACCGACGTACCTTCGTCAATAACTGCAATGTAGTTATTGTGCATATTACTAAAGTACTAATTAACGTAGTTCCCAAATACCTAAGTTTCTAAGAAGTTTTAAAGCGGCTTAAATTATAAAAGCAGGTATAAGATTTGAGTAAACAAATCTTTGTGTCTGTTAAAAATAACTTCCAGAGAGTTGACGAAATTACAAGCTTAAAGTTTTAAAAATCTCGGTACAAATATTGGTAAATTTATTTTCTAACATAAGAAAGAACGGATAAAAGACGCAAACATGCACTTTCATGCTCTTACCACATCGTATATACTCTAATAACGTAAAACGCCTTATATATGCAGTATATGCAAAATAAAATTTGTGATTTTGGGGCCTAAATGTTAAAAAACGTACATGTTCTTAAGAAAAAGTTTCGTATGCCCGATAACAAAAAATATGCAAATATGCATTTGCCCGTCTCTAATAATTACATTCCCTCATAATACACATAATTTTTTGAATTAATAATATATCAAATTGTGATTATTATTTTAAGAAGTCTACTTTTATCTAATTATTTATAAATATTTTTTAAAACCTAATAGTTTTCTATTTTCCATTTATCTTATAACAATAATTAGCTTCAAACGGAAGATTAAAATTATAACAAAAATACTAATGTTGTATAATAATGTGCCTCTGACTCAGTGGTAGATTGAGATAGGGAGAGTTCTAATAAATAATTAAATTAACCTACCTGAGATGCTAGTTGCCTCTTTATGCTTGATTGTTCCCACTTAATGGCATAAAAAGTTATTAAAATTATGAATAAAATAATAAATTCTCGAGCGCCATGTTATCTTTAAATCAGGAAAATAACAAAACCCTAAATAATGAATACTAAAAACATTTAACAGAAATGAAAATAAAATAACAAATTACATAAGTTTATTTTAATAAATGGTTGAAAATGTGAAAAATATTCAGGAGACTTAAACTAAAGTATAAAAAAACTTTACCTTTTAAATGTTCTGTTTATAAACTGATACAGGTACTATGAAGCAGAAGGGTTTCTGTGGTGAAGTCAATGTCTTGCTTTATGGAATTTCCTTGTAGTTTAATTCGCCAAATTTATTGGTAACAGAATGCAGAACTGGCGTTGTTCGGGTAACTTATGTAAACTTGCCATTTAGATAATATATTTTAAAATATAGACTTATACGTGTCAGTAAAGATTAGTAATATTAAGTACTTAAAAAAATGCATACTTTAAAAAATGAGTATTGAAAAGTGCAAATTAACGTTCAAATTAATGTGCCACTTAACGTGCCACCTAACGTGCCACCTAACGTGCCTAAAAAACAAACAAATGCTTAGTTTTAAATACAATGAGAAAAAAAACTTACCATCAAAATTTTCTTGATGGCACATATTAAAAAATTAAATAAAAATCATACTTATTGCTGTTAACAGTCAGCATCAACTAAACTAAGAAAAGCTTTCTCAATAACTCCAGCGTAAAAGTTTTCTTGCGTTGCGATGTTACATAATATAAATCCAATTTTTTTAAGAAAGGGAACGAAAACTATTTATGTAATACTACACACAAAAGATATGTTATATGAAATGCAAATTAAGTTGCCAGTTTTCAATTTTATATGAAAATAATTAAAAACTCCTCTAATTTTAAGCCAAATAAATTAATGATCTTAGATTAATGTATTTATTAATACAACCACCAAAAAAGGTTGTTACACACCCCCTCCTAAAATTTGGACTCGGAGATCACCAAAGCGGAGATTCCAAACACTAAGCTAATAAATGAAATTATTAAAATTTAAAAAAAATAACAAGAAAATGCACGAAGAAGTACGGAAAATGTGGTGACGTCGGTCAGGAAAGACCCCTCGCAACACCAAAAAAAGCTAATGACGCGCTACCACCCGCACACGCCACTAGTCGAGAATCAAGGACCCGAAACCTTAAATAAAGTCAAAAAACTTTAACTGGTGGGGTTAGTGAAGCAAACCACCATCAGGAGAGCAAAATGAGTATCCGGTAAAAAAATTTGAATCTAAGGTAAAAAACGAACGGAAACCGTAACCTACCATGACCTGAAGGGACAGTGGGCAGAGAACCAGGAAACGGTCATCGTGCAACTTCATAAAAAATCAAGGCTAAGCGCCACTCTACTCGAGAGTATAAGTATTAAAAAAAAATCCTTGCGGACTAACAATAAATAATCGCGAGATTTGAGGTCGAGAGAGAGCGGTTCAATTACCCTACCCCGGTGGTCTCAAACCAAGCCTCCTAGGTACATAACACAACTACCACAGTCACGTTCGATAAGTGAGTCAAAATCGGTAAATCCAAGATACGATTATTTTCATTGCAAATTAGCTCAGGATGCTTCGTCGTGGAGAACAAGAGAGGCCAATCTACCCTTCACGAGATTCAGGTTTCATGTTGTTCCACAGTCATCGTCCAAGACTCAACATACCCTAACTAACACGCACATTTTATAAATAAATCGAAATCTAGGTGAGATAGCCAAGAGAAAGGTGATGCACTCTTACGAACACAACAACCCCCTCCTAAAACTACCAAAACGTCATAATCAGGAAGTGAACTAATCGAGGTTGACACGAGGCGAACCGAAGTCCTCAAGCACCGTCCAAGAATAGTAACACTACACAAATCAGGAAAAATAAAATAATTAAATCAATCAAAAAATAAAAATGTATAGAAGCATTACTAGTTTTCTTATCAATGGTAAAGAGTTTACACGTCAAATTAACGATCAGAGGTAAACTCAAAATAGTTATCTTCAATTTTACTATTGTAACAATAGCAAATTGTAAATCCAATAAAGGAAGATAATCTGCCTGAGAACTAATGTCCCACAAAGTCGGCAAAATAAACGCACGATGTGATCTAAATATCAAACATCATGCTAAAAAATCAATCGCACAATGGGATCTAAATATCAACCATCGTGTTAAACAAATGTAGCAAAAATCATGCTAACAAATGTAAAAAAAATAATTAAGTGGTTTGCAAAGCCACAACAATGTAAAACAAAATAATGTGCGAAATAAGCACAAAATAAAATTATTTTGAAAAATTATCAAAATAATTAAAAATATAAATAAGAAAACCAGAATGTAAAAATACTAAAATCGAAAAATAATTAAAAAGAATACTAAAAAATAATAACTAATGAGGTTTTAAATCCTTAACATGAAAAACACCTAAGGGTTTATTATCAATAGGGGTGGCCAATCGGTACGTAGTTGGACCTACCACTTCAATAACTTTGCTTCAATAAATTTTGGAGCTAACTTTTGACTATAATTTTAGTCGCATCAGATAAAGTAAAATTCTTTTTCCAAACCAAATCGCCAACGTTTAATTTCAACGGACGACGTCGCAAATTGTAAGATTTTGAATTTCTTTCGTAAGCTGCATGTAAATTTTGTTTAACATGTTTAAAAATGGGTGAAAATTCATTTAAATCTTGAACTAATTGTTCACGGTTAGTAATAAATAAATCATCCTCTTTGAAATCCTTTAGTCGACCATAAAATCTCCAGAAATCGGAACTGTCCGACCAAACGCCAAAAGGAAGGTGAAAATTTCATAGACTCATGAACAGCGTTACGAATAGCATGCGCAATTTTGTGAATTTCAACATCCCAATCCTTGTGATCATCTTGAATATAAGATCTAATCGCAATACCTACTACTTTATTAACTCTCTCAACAAAATTTACTTGAGGGTGATAATTTGCATTAAACCAAACGGATTGAACTTTGTAAAAACTCATTAAATTTTTAAATTGTGAACTTTTAAATTGAGGACCATTGTCCACCATACAAATTTGAGGAACACCGTATACTAGAAATACATAATTTTCAATATATTGACAAATTCTTTTAGCAGTAGCACTGCGCATAGGGTGAATCAAAGTAAATTTAGTAAACCAATCACAAATAACTAACAAAACTGTGTTTCCACTCTTTGATCTAGGAAAAGGACCCACTAAATCAATAGAAATACATTGAAAAGGATAAGAAACATTTTTCTCTTTACCCATAAAACCATAATGATTAAATTGTGAAGACTTGCTTCGATTACAAACATTGCAATTCCTAATATATTTGGAAATATCTGACTTCATTTTGGCCAGTAATAAAATTCTTTAATTTTTGAAAAGTTTTAAAACACCAAAATGTGATGATGTAGGATCATTATGAAATTTTCGTAAAATATCTTTCCTTAAAGATTTCGGAACAACTAATTTCCATTCCACTAAATTCGATTCGATGTTTAATTCATTAGAAATAAATTTGTAGAGTTTATTATCTTCAACTCTCCAATTAGGAAATAATTCAGGATTTTTAGAAACATTGGCTAACATTTTCTTATACCAATCGTCTAAATCAACAACAGAAAATTCTAAAGAACTAACTTCCAAAGGTGCTCTAGAAAGTGCATCAGGAACTACATTTAATTTACCCTTACGATGAATAACTTCAAAATCAAATTGTTGAAGTTTAACACTCCATCTGGCTAATCTACCAGAAGGATCTTTTAAATTATTGAGCCAAATCAATGAATGATGATCTGTAATAACTTTAAAATGGGTACCTTCAATATAAGGTCTAAACTTTTGAATACCAAAAATAACTGCAAGTAACTCACGTTCTGTAATAGAATAATTTTGCTCGGCTTTATTTAAAGTACGAGAACCATAGGCAATAACAACTTCCTCCTCTCCTACTCCTTGTGTTAATACACATCCAACTCCACAATTAGATGCATCACACTGTAAATAAAATGTTTTAGAAAAATCAGGGCTCGCTAAAATTGGAGCTTTAACTAATAAAGATTTAATTTTCAAAAATGAATCATTCGCTTCGTCATTCCATAAAACTTTCTGAGATTTCTTCTTACCTTTCAATAAATTATTAATCGGAGATAAAATAGTGAAAAAATCATGAATGAAACGTCGATACCAAGAACACATTCCAATAAAACGTTTAACTTCTGTAAAAGTATGTGGTTGAGGAAATTCAGTAATAGCTTCCACCTTTGAAGGATCGGTGTGAAGACCATTCTTATCAATAACAAAACCTAAATATGATAATCGAGGTTTACAAAATTCACATTTATCTAAATTAATATTCAATTGGACATCCTTAAGCCTTTTAAAAACTTCTCTTAAAATCGCAACATGTTCCTTGAATGTACTCGAAAAAATAATAATATCGTCTAAGTAAACAAAAACTGATTGAGATAAATCATGTCCTAAGATGGAATCCATAAATCGCTGTAATGTACTGGGTGCGTTGGTAAGTCCCATGGGCATAACAGTATACTCAAATAATCCTCTACGTGGAACAGTAAAAGCAGTTTTTCACAACTCTCAGCGTCTAAAGGTATTTGCCAAAAGCTTTCTTTAAATCAATTGAAGTTAAATAACGAGCATCTCTTAATTTATCCAAAATATCGTTTAAAAATGGTAAGGGGTAAGCATCTTTTTTTGTAACAGAATTTAATTTCTTAGCATCAAAACAAACTCTAAAATCACCTGTCTTCTTCTTAACTAAAACCATTGGAGAATTCCAAGGCGAAGAACTGGGTTTAATAATTCCTTGCTCTAACATATCATCAATTTCTCTGTTCGCATGCTCCAGCATAGCAGGAGATAATGGAAAATAACGTTGTTTAATTGGTACTGCATCACCAGTATTAATTGAATGAAAAACTTTATTTGTCTTACCTAACTTTGAAGTTGATAAGGTTTTAAAAAGGTCAATAACTTGATTTAATTCAAAAACTTGATTATTATTAAGATCATCAATACTCTTAATCATAGAAAAAGTTGTCTCCGCAGAGTTTGCAACAAAAGAATTTTCACCAAAATCAGCTTTAATTTCAAATAAACGACAAAAATCTACCCCAAAGTAATTGCAGTAGTAATAAATTCAGAAACAATAACAGAAATAGTTTTAGTAATACCATTAATAGTCAAAGATAAATCAACACTCCCCAAAATGGATTGTGAAGAACCATCAGCAATAACCAATGATGAAAAAGGCGAATTCCTATTTAATTTTAAATCATATTTATCAATCAAATACAAAGCAGGCTTACCTAAAATTGTCACGGTAGCTCCACTATCTAATAAAGCAATAAAATTCTCATTAAAAATCCTTACATTAATAAAAGGTCTAACATCATCATTCTTCTCTACAAATTTAGAACAATTTTTCGAAGTTCCAAAAAATTCCTTAACAGTAATCAACCACTCGTTAAAAACATGCTTGTCAGCCTCTGAAAAATCATAAGAAATGTGTCGACTAACGGAACACTTTTCATTTACAAGTTTTTTGAAAATTTACACCTCGGACAATTAGAAAAAGTAACATTGGAATAACCACATCTAAAACAAAAGATTCTATCATCACCCTTATCACAGGTGTGACAGGTATGACCCAACTGTCTACATTTAAAGCATGTTGTTGAAGACTTAGCTGTATTAATTTTTGGAGTTGTAAAAGTAGAATTCATATTTTTTGGTTTAATACCTGAAAAATGGACTTTAGGTTTAATATTTTGTTTCACCGCCGAAGAAGGCTTATAATCAGATTGCCTTTGTGAATCTGAATAAGAATTAAATTTGAATTTAGAATTCTGAGCTTTCACTTCTTGTAATTTTTTACACAAATCTACTAAATGAAAAATATCATTAACACTAACAAGGGCTAATTGAGTAGCAAACCAAGGTTGTAAATTTTTCATTATAATCCTTAATTGTTCACCTTCCGAAGGAGGAATCTCTAATTGAGAAAATAAATTAACCATTTCAGAAATAAAAAGGGTTGGAATTTCATCAAAAGCCTGTTTACGATTTTAATATCATCTAACAAAACTTCGTCATGTCCTTCCGGTAAAAAGTCGCTTTTAATTTAGTAATAAGATCGTCCCAAGTATGCAAAAACGGTTTAACTGCCCTATACCAAACCAAACCTTTCCCTGCAAATAAATCAACACCTGATAAAAGCATTTCCTTCCTAGAAATATTTCGAGCAATCATTAGCTCCTCACATCTTTGAATAAAAGTAAAAACTTCTTTCTCACTACCATTAAACTTTAAATTTAATTTATATACAGGAACAGAACCTTTTGAAATTTGCAAGTTATCTATTAATTTTGAAAAATCTTCTGTTGGAATATTAACTGAAGTATTAACAGGATCATTTTGTGACAACGAAATATTTGAAGTATCTAAATTTGAAACATCATTATTTAATTCAATATTTTCATTTATAGATTCAATTAATTCTAACGATTCGTTACATAAAGTCAACAATTGATCATGTAAATGTAAAAATTCATCATCAACAGTTATGTAATTCAAGCGTTTCAAAATATGTAATAATCGTGTGTGTAGTCTAAGATATTCTGATTTCGAGGGCTTATGTTTAAAAAGTTTAATTGAAGACTGAATATGATTTAACTTTTCCTTCAATAATTCCAATTCTACTGTTTGAATTATATCGCACTTCGGGTATGAATCAAATAAATTTGGATTGATTTTTTCTGCATTTAACAGACGTCTTAAAAGCTTACGCTTCTCTTCCACAATTAACCGTTCTGCTCCACTTACATTGCGAAATTGTAGTTCAATTAATAATTCATCACTATAAAGAACATCAACTAAATAATTTACAGTTGACATCGTAACACACTCAATAAAGTTCCTTATATAAACACATAAAATACCAAGCGTAACCTAAATCGTAACACTCCTTAAAATTCGGTCTACTCTTAACATAAAATCAATTAAAAAATATAAACAATCACAAGTGAGAATAATTAACATTGAAACAACAGCATGTCCCTTTTCTGGCCCCACAAATATAACCCAAATGTAAATAAAATATCAAATAAGTAATAAATTTCAAGTAATAAATTTCAATGTCCCTGCTCGTCGCGCCAAAGTATAACAATAATTAGCTTCAAACGGAAGATTAAAATTATAACAAAAATACTAATGTTGTATAATAATGTGCCTCTGACTCAGTGGTAGATTGAGATAGGGAGAGTTCTAATAAATAATTAAATTAACCTACCTGAGATGCTAGTTGCCTCTTTATGCTTGATTGTTCCCACTTAATGGCATAAAAAGTTATTAAAAATTATGAATAAAATAATAAATTCTCGAGCGCCATGTTATCTTTAAATCAGGAAAATAACAAAACCCTAAATAATGAATACTAAAAACATTTAACAGAAATGAAAATAAAATAACAAATTACATAAGTTTATTTTAATAAATGGTTGAAAATGTGAAAAAATATTCAGGAGACTTAAACTAAAGTATAAAAAACTTTACCTTTTAAATGTTCTGTTTATAAACTGATACAGGTACTATGAAGCAGAAGGGTTTCTGTGGTGAAGTCAATGTCTTGCTTTATGGAATTTCCTTGTAGTTTAATTCGCCAAATTTATTGGTAACAGAATGCAGAACTGGCGTTGTTCGGGTAACTTATGTAAACTTGCCATTTAGATAATATATTTTAAAATATAGACTTATACGTGTCAGTAAAGATTAGTAATATTAAGTACTTAAAAAAATGCATACTTTAAAAAATGAGTATTGAAAAGTGCAAATTAACGTTCAAATTAATGTGCCACCTAACGTGCCTAAAAAACAAACAAATGCTTAGTTTTAAATACAATGAGAAAAAAAACTTACCATCAAAATTTTCTTGATGGCACATATTAAAAAATTAAATAAAAATCATACTTATTGCTGTTAACAGTCAGCATCAACTAAACTAAGAAAAGCTTTCTCAATAACTCCAGCGTAAAAGTTTTCTTGCGTTGCGCTGTTACATAATATAAATCCAATTTTTTTAAGAAAGGGAACTAAAACTATTTATGTAATATTACACACAAAAGATATGTTATATGAAATGCAAATTAAGTTGCCAGTCTTCAATTTTATATGAAAATAATTAAAAACTCCTCTAATTTTACGCCAAATAAATTAATGATTTTAGATTAACGTATTTATTAATACAACCACAAAAAAAAGGTTGTTACAATCTTAAAATGTAGGATTACTGAATGCTTGATTAATCTTACAAAAAAAATTTTAGTTAGTAAAGATTTTTCAGAACGTATCAATCTGCAATTATTTGGTGTTTTTCATATATTCAGTTTCTTACTATATGTTGTTAGGATAGATGCTCGGTACCCAACATTTTTTACTACCTGCTTATTGTTAATTTATTTGTAAAATACAGTTTAAAAAAGTTTCTGGGAAACTAAATTACGTACCGTAAAATGGAGTGGATAGAAACATACACTTGTCTAGGAATTCCATTGTGAACCAAATCCATGATTACAAAATGGGAAACGACGTGATCGTCTTGATGTAAAAAATCAATTTTCATTTCGCTTGGCGGACTAATTCAGGTTATATTTATGTTGTGTGCGTGAGCGTGTCGATTTTGAGGTTAAGTTGCCGTTTAAGTCTCCGAAATTGACTACTTAAATTTAAGCAATGATTAAATTTTATGATCGCATTTGAAGTACCGCTGCAACCCGTTTTAAGCAGTAATTTAAGCTATGCTTAGCTTTTAAGCTGTGTCCGCGAGATATGCTATTATAAGCTTAGCAGGCTTAAAAACCGAAAAGATAAGTATTTTATTAATTACCAGAAAAATTACACTTTACTATATCCTAGCATAATTACACTATAAAATTCATTTTATTGGCGTTTCCATTTTTACAGAAAAGTTGTCACACAATCTTTTAAAATTACTAATTTTTTTATGACAACGTGTTATTAACGAACCATTTTGCTTTTTTAAGGCTAAGCTGCAATCTGATTAGTTTCGTAGTTCTAGGATTTCTGTCTATACGTGTACTTGACATATTTTAGACATTTGTGTCACAAGATATATTTTCATTATCTCTATTTCCTGTTTTTAATTTAAGATGGACACGCAAACAAACACATAAAATTAGAATTTTTTTCAAATTTTGTAGACTTTCAAATATACTTACAGCTTCCTAATAAATTTTTGTTCCGTGAAAAAATGTCACAATAACTAAATCAATAATTCCTGAACTACAAAGTGTTGTATTGCACACAAGCGCTCTTTTATCACAATAAAATGAAAAATGTGTCCAATATCAGTCAAGGTCATAATGTTAATGCTAATGTAGCTACAACACCTTCATTTGAATAAAATTTCCCCACATTCGCGGTTTAAAAGAATATGTGCCAGACGATAGTTTACGTTACTAAAAGTTTTATTCTTATACATTATTAATAATGAAACACTACATATGTAAATATAGATGATCTCATTAATATAAATGTGTAGCAATCTCTATTACATAACATATATCAATATGATGTTTAGCATGAATCCTATAGTAGGTATGTTAACAATGATGCATCATTTATCAATCTTTAAAAATATTTATATCCTCGATGTCAAATGTAATATTTAACATTAGTTCAAGCGCAAGTATTTTACGGCAATAAATTTATACATTATATTACACATACATACATTGTCCGTTAAAAGAATACTACTTACGCTAAGAAGAATTTAATTTTGATAGTCTACTGTTAATTTGTCTTCGAATTCTGATGTACTTGATAGTAAAATTAAATTGTTTGTGCTTAATTTATACAGGGAGTACCAACCAAGATAACTCTTTTGTTTTTATAGAATCAAAAAAGTTTCAACCAATGGTGGCACCTAACCGGAAACATTCGACAAATTTACATTTTACACAATAAACAGTTGACAAACTGGTAAATTCTTCACAAATATATTTGGTTTAAGATGTTATAAAGAAGTATTTAAAAAAGAAAATGTATCACTCAAATTTTTGTAAACTACGCAACACGTGCTTTTGGCGGTATTGCCCCACCCGATGGGGTAATATCGTTTAGCTAGTGGGGCAATATCGTGCATGTTATTTGAGCTTGTGAAGTAATAAAAATCAAAAATAATCAATGAAACTTGTAATAACTAAACTAAAAAAACAAAAGTTTAAACATTAGCAATAAAACACTTTTTTCTTGAAACATTTAAAATAAACGTCGTTTTCCAATGCGATGGGCGCAGAGAAAATATTAAGAAAGTAGAAGTATCAATACTTCTACTTTCTTAATATTTTCTCTGCACCCATCGCATTGAAAACCTTCAGTTGACTCTCAACCACTACAAGCTTCATGAGCCCATTGCACTATTTCACTGAGATCTGAGTCGCTACCTTCTGACAGATTCATTTCTACAGATGATTCAGAATCATCTTCCGACTTAACACGGCTTTTTTTTTCTCGGAGCTCTAATATTCTGTTGTGTTTTGTTAGAAATATTAACATTTCGTTTGCATTTTTTTCCTTTTATATCACCATTATGTTCTCTCTTAGCTTGCTTCTAAGTTTTCGCATCTCGCTTAGCTTGTTTTCCAGGAGAACAGCCTTCCCTGGTGTAGCAGTCCAAATTTTTGATTGTTGTTTCCTTATTGTCGTTTTTTTGGTAGACCTTTTAGTTACTTTCTTTGGAATAGGAGCTGCATCTGATGCTTTAACGATACCTGAACATGAAGGTAAAGATCCAGGTTCAGCTGGGGATGTTGATGGTGTCTGTTCCACAGTAGCCCTTGATGTCGATGGTGTTGGTTCAGAAATGGCTATGCTTGTTTTCGATACTTGAGGAGATGGAATGTTTAAGCTCTTTTCATTTTCTCCTTGGTCAGTATCTAAAACAAGTTCTCTAAACTGTTCAGCTGGTGCAAAGTCTTCTTCTGTAAAGTTAGTGCTGTTGAAAGGAAATATTTCGGTAGTTCTGAATCCTGATATTCCTTTGTCCATAGTTGCTACCTTTATATATGCTTGATTGAACAAGCGAGTCAGATCATACACCGTGATCTTCTCATGTGCCGTCGGAATCATATGAGAATCATAAACGGCAAAGAGAACTTTTTTATGTGGACCAAAAAAAACTAAATCTAAAGGCTGAAGTTGGTTTGACGTATGAGGTGGTATTGTGAGAAGCACAATATAATTTTCTTTGCAAAAATTATAAATATCTAATGATATATGACTGGAATGGTTATCTAATACCAGCAAAACTGGATCGGCTTCAGTTGACTTTCTTTACATAGATCTGGAAATGCTTAAGCCATTTCAAGAACAACAAATCGTTTGACCACCCATTGTCTGAACATGCATATATACATCCTATTGGACTATCTCTCTCTAACTGTGGGGATAATCGTTTCCTAGGATAAATGATCATTGGGGGGATGTAGGAGAGATGCACTAACAGCACATAATATAGTGATTGTCTGTCCACGTTCGGCTGAAGTGGCAACACCCACTTGTTTTTGTCCTCTTTTGGCATAAACTTTTCCCGACATTTTCTGAACGGTAGTTATACCGGACTCGTCCGCATTAAATATCCTGTCGCCTTTAAATTAAAACTTGTTCAAAACGGCTTCAAGGTTTTAAAAAAAAATTCCAACAGCCTCAGCATTAAAGGACGATATACGGTTTATGCTAGTGCCTTCTGGCTGGCGAAGACTTAGTTGGGGATTCCGTTTCAGAAATCCTCTTAGCCAATCTTTGACAGCTAGTTTCTTGTCTGTGTTGAATTTGTGTTTCAAGTGATTAGCTTCTGCAAAATCGAACGCTATTCGTCTCAACTCCCACGGCGTAACTCCATAAAACAAATTTCCCAATTTTACCACATGATCCGCCAGCTCTGCTTCTTGTTGTTTAGTAAAAACTGGTTTCCTTCTCATGCAGTCAATTACAGCCGGATCTCGATTTTCAATGCCTCTTGGCTTTAAATGATCACGTAGTGTTGACTCCGGAATATTAAAATTTTTAGCGGCTGCACGTATTTTTGCACCTGTATTAATTGCAACTATAGCGTTATTAAGCTGGTCAATTGACCAGAGTTGTCGTTGGGTCTTTCGTTTGTAGTTTCTGACCATCTGAAATGAGAAGTAAACGTTGACAATAAATGTTAATATCTTTTTCTTTTCTTCTTTAAAATATTTTTCCTCGGATTTGGTCGGAATAAAACAAATATAATTAACAAATCATCATCTTTAGTCATTTATACCATCCAATTTTTATGTTTTTACCAAAACCCAGGAAAAATATTAGAACAAAAAGTTCCCATTGAAACAAGTGAGGGGCAATACCGCGCATCTTTGCGCGATATTACCCCCTACCAACCTTGATTTGGTTTTCTAATCATAATTTCAACAATTAAAATTCAAATTAAAAACCAAATGTGGACAAATATCACCCAAGAATTGACGAAAAGGTATGTAGTTACGAATCTTAGTTTGTTCTAAAATTACTCCTTACCTTCCTTATTTTAGAACGACACAAAATTAGAAGCAAAACTAATAACGTAACACTTTCATGTACCACGTGCAACTGAGTACTTTGAGGGGGCGGCAGACCTTTTCTGCATAGTTGCCAGGTTTCTCTAACACCGTACATATGATTGCACTTCTTACTGCGCGATCAGTTGTATGTTTTTTGGCCTGCGCAATATTACCCCACCGCGCGGTATTACCCCGCCTTCCCCTAACAGTGCACAATTTAAAATTATTTTGTATTATATGGGGTGTTTCGTAATTCCGGTAGGAATCAAACTGTTTATTTTTAAACTGGAACATCTGCAGGGGAATGTCTGGCAGTACGGACCACTTAAGCATTTTATTTTTTTGTAAAAGAACGGAAAGACGTAAACCCAAAATGAAAATTTCTAGTCATCATAGGAAGTTACATCAATAATATTTTGAATAAAGTAGTTTAAATAGTTTAAACTGTCTTGTATTTATTACAGTAATAAAATTGGAGGGTAACCTGGAACAGCTAGCAAGATAAGAAAATTAAGAAGCTAAACTATTTTAAACATAATTATGAACGAAAACACTTTCAAAATAAAATTAAGGTGTACAGAAATAAATTTTAAAGATTGTTACCTAAATTTACGTAAGTCGCAGATATAAAAAAAATGATTGTATTGTCTACACCCGCACATTCTTCGTGTGCTCATTTTTGATACGTGTCACATTGGATCCAGTCTTTATCGAATATCTCTTGACATATTATGCAAGGATATTCTTCTTGTTCTCTGCCACCATTGCTTTCTTTATTTATGTCTTTAGTCACCTCTTCTATTATATTGTTATCACCTGTAGTTCTTTTGATTTTATTCTTTGTTTGTTTTTTTTTCTTATTTTTTTGTACCTTATTTTCGTTTTCCTTTGAAGATTTCTCAAACTTAACTGTTAAGGTTAGAATTTCAGATGTTTCAGCTTTTCTTTTTCTGTTGACAATTCTTCTTTGACTGCAGTTTGGAAGGGGAGAAACTTTTTCTAAAATTCTAACAGCAGCTTTAGTATCTAGGGAAGGAGAAGGGGAGGCAGTAATTGAAGACTGACGTTTGGCAGAATTTTCTGCAAATGGAACTTTTTTTTGCGGTGGACAGATACATCTTCTAGGAATTTATGTGTGAACTTCAGCAAGGGTTGTAATTGTATTCTTATTAAATGGAGTTGTCGGTTCTCTTGGTTCTATATTTGCACCATGGTGAGCTCTCATCCAAACTGAGCATACTTCATTGCAGGCTGCCTTAAATAGTTTCATAAATGTGCGAATTTTATGAGTTGTGTGCGGCGGGGTGCTCACCATACATGTATTAATTTCATGTGCATACACAATTACTTGAAGGTCTTTATGACTACCGTCCAAAATCAAGAGGATTGGATTATACTTAATTGGTTGAGTATGCTTAACTAAATGTTTCAGCCACATTAAAAAAACAGATGCATCCATCCATCCATTAACTGATGCAGCACCAATAGCCTCATGAGGAGCATTAAACATCAATCTGTCATTCATTCCTTGTCTCTTAAAAATAAATAAGGGGAGAGTAAGCGTCACGTTTTGTCCTCTTTCAGCCGAAGTTATATTCCCTACTTACTTCTTTCTCTTTTGACACAAAACACTTCATTTTTATGTACACAGGAGACACCAGTGTTATCAACGTTATATATGCGTGATGCGGAAAATTTGAAAGTATCCAAACGGATTTTGATTTTATCGAAAAATAAATTTACTTGTGGTTTATGAAAACCAACGGCTCTAGCTAAACTAGTAGCTTCTGGTGAACGTAGAGATAGCTCTGTATGTCGCTTTATAAACCCATAATGGAAATCCTTGCCAGCAGTTTTAGTATCTCTGTTAAATCTGTCTTCAATTTTAAATTCTCAGCCAAACCATATGCCAATTACAAAAATTCTTTTTTCGTTAGGGGCATTAATCTGTTATCCAAGTCTTTGACATAATCAACTAAGTTCTTTTCATATTTGTCGTTAAATGTGGCCTCAAACTAACCTACTTTTGGCTTTGCGTGTATAGATAAACCCTCTTTTAATGCTGTAATTCTTCTGTGAAAGAGGATTTAGGAACATTATATTTGTCAGCAGCTTGTCTGACGCTATGTTTCTCACCTCATCTCATATTTTAATGATGAAATAATATTGCTGTCAGTCCAAGAACCTCGAGTAGTTGTTCTGCCTTTAAATTTTGACATTATGTAAAAAAGGCAACATTAAATACAAAAATTAGTTTGGCCCTTGATACCCGAATTTACGCTTTCCGGGGTTACCCGATTTACCAAAAATGTTTAAGCAAGTGTCTATTTAAATAGTAGCTAAAATAACATAAATTTTTACAATCGGTGGATTTTACAATACATAAAGTATAATTCAGATTTGGCAGAAATAAATTAACTTACGTGAACAGAAATATCCACCCAAACTTTAGGTAACACAAGCAACGCTGCACCAAAAACCACAAAATTTGTTGTTACTTCGCAGTTTCCTTCTCGAATACTGCAAAACGACTGCGGGTGATCTACAATCGGCAGATGCACTGGTCTACTGTTCCGAGTTCTTACTACACGTCGCGAAAATGTCTGTGCCTAAAGTGTCCCGTGCTACCCGAATTTCCCTATATTATCTTAAATTCGGAAATCCTCGCATCTCTCTAATTCTATAGAGTACTACAGAGTAATTTCAAAAGACATAGATTGTTTTTGTTAAAATTGTGCTTACATCAACGCCGGTGAACAATGCATTTTATAGAAAAAGTTGTGTTGGCTAGTTGACTTTCAGAATATGATCTAGTTACTTAACGTTATTTATTTGTTTATTAACTTGCGGTTTGTTTACAGGGTGACTAACAACTCGGGTGTTTCATTTTCTTTCTTAATTCAAATTATATCATTAATGACATCTTCTATTACTGCCCTTCAATTTTTGTTAGAGCTTCCCTATACCTAAAGTAAGTAGTTATCGGGATATTTTCAGATATTTAATGAAATGTGACTCTGATAAATTTGGTGTATACCTATCAGTAATTATAAGGCACTCGTTGGAGTAGACACACCAATCTAACAGATTACACTATAGTGGTTTGCTTAGATGTTTGTTTCGTGTATTTTCTTTATTCTGGCATAGTTAAAGTAAAAATTAGATACTAGATGAATGATGAACAGCTTTCCCATCGTGAAATGACTGACATGATCTGGATACTAGGTGAATGCAGGAAGAACTTTTTACTGGCGTCAAGAGTATACCATGGAAAATATTCAGACCGAAGACAACCAAATAAAATTACTTCAGCAAAATTATTGGACCAAAACATATAATCATCGAAGACAACCAAATGAAAGTATTACTGAGCGTTGCTGAAGATCCACACACCAGTATACGCAAGATTTCCTCGCAAGAAAACATTATCTGCGGTACGATGCAACAAATCCTGTTACTACATAAAATGTACCCATTTCATGTCCAACTATACCAAGAACTGATTCAGAGAAATTTCCAAAGCAGACAAGCATTTTGGAATGGGCGCAATAAAAAATTAATCAATAATCTTATTTCCCTAATTTCGTTGTGTTTGGGGATGAGTGTACATTTACGAAGAATGGAGGAGTTAACCGGCACAATTTCCACTATTGTATTGGTGTTCGTGGGGGTCACTTTGAACACCTAATATGATTAATTTAATTTCCAATTTAGTCTTTGCTATTTTGTTGTTATTATGTTGGTATTTTTACAGTTTCTGTTATCGTATTTGATTTGTAATGTAGGAAGTTTCAATTTAGTATAAATTAAATTGTTAAAATGTTGAAATAAAAAAATTAATTTTTTTTTGTCTTTGGATGTCAATATCTTCTCCAGCAATAGCAAAATCGTCAAATTCATCTATCAAACCCAACGACTACTAGATCAACATCACATTGATGTAAACACAATTTTAACACAAATCTTTTGGAATACGCGGTATAATGTATTCAAAATGTAGACTTTCCGAATTTAAAATAGTATACAGATGTTCCGTAATAACAAAACACCCTATATAATTCAAAATAATTTATATTGTGTACCGTTACTCCCTCTGTAAATTTTGTTTTGAAACTTTTTTTATATCTATAAAAAGAAAAGAGTTATCAAACTTTGTATCTTGGTTAGTACAACCTGTTTATAACCTAAATTGTATGGATATTACCTGTGTGGAACACTTTCTGTTTTAGGAATGTTTGTAAAACCGAGATTAGGAAACAGACTGGTGTACTAGTTTTCGTGAAACATGGATTTAGGCAAGTCGAAATAGGATTCATTATAAACTGTATCTATTTTTGTGTTGATATGACATTTTTGGTGTAATATACAGGGTCCGGCACAAGTGCGTGGACTTTCGTAGTTTCGGTGCTATAACAAGTGGAGATATCAAATTTTCACGAAGAGATCAGGAGAGAAGTGGAAACTTTCTAAAATTATTTCTGATTATAAAGGGTTTCCCAGAAAAAGGTGACCCGGTGGAATCAAATTTTATTTTATTGGAACATTCTGAAGATTTTGCAATACTCTTGTTCAAATTCCGTGGCCTTATCTTATACAGGGTGCACAGAATCAATTTTTAAGTATAGACATCTTCAGAAACATTTTTATTAATTTTTTTTAGGATTGGATACAATTTAAACAGTACGTTAAAGTAATCCAAAGTGGTGATATGCAACTTTTCAGATAGTCAAATATTGTTTACTGTGATTTAAATGTTGCCAGTTTGCTAATAATCGTTCATTTATAACATCCTTGTTCTGAAGTGTTTTATTAAAAATTAATTCAGTAAAGATCTGCTTATGGATATGAATTTTGTACAGGGCGAGGCACAGAATTTTTTTTATCCAGCTATATATATCACCAAGTTATCTCGAAGAAGAACGCTTACAAGAAAAGTTGTCAAATCTGTTGTACCGATTCATAGAAACTAGTACAAAATGGAACTGACCGTTCTTTTAACAAATCTTTTGGATGAATATGAAAAAAACATAATTATCTTGCGTATGATATTCAGCTGCATTAAGAAATAATGCATGGTATATTTCAAAGAAGAATAGCGTATTATAATCGAGTCAGATGCAAAACAAGTGAAAATATGAAAAATTTTTGTACATAGTTTTGTTTTCTGATGCCACTTTCCATGGAAATGGTCCGATTAACTTCAATAATTTTCATTACTATGCTTAAGTGTTGCAAATTGAGCGATAGAAATGGCACTGTCAGCCATCTCTTTCACCAGACGTAACTAAACTGCACTACCTTTATGGGGATATTCAAAAGCAACTGTTTAACTATATCAATCCAGGTACAGTTTAACGCTATATGAAATCCTGAAAAAATATACAGAGTATTCCGTCGAAAAGTATTAGGAGAAATGTTGGAAGTGCCTATTTTTAAAAATCATTTCTGGATACTCAGTATAAGATAAGGCCGCGGATTTTAAACAGGAGTATTTCCAAGACTTTAACAACAGCTACTTACAGTATAATCAAAATAAAAACTTGGCATTTGTGTATGTGGAGATTTTTTATGCGAGGATGACACTTTTAGTTTATTTTACAAAAAAATTTACCCCTTTCAAACCACTAACTTGATAACATTTATAACATGAATAACGACCATCAGGTTAATAAAAATGCAAACGTAGGATATTCCATTAAACAAATTCGATTCTTACTGTGTCACCGTTTTCTGCAATACTGTCTATAATCAGAAATAATTTTTAAAAGTGTTCATTTACCTCTTTAGCACCGGAGCTCCGAAAGATAGACGCACTATTGCCGGACATTGTATTTATGAGATGAAACTATAATTTACATTTGTAACATATCTCAACCTTTGAAACTTTTTTTAATACTGTTTATTTATAGTTGCCAAACCTTATTAATACTTGTAATAAGTTGAGAATTGTTTATTCGGGCTAAATATTGCACAATAAAGACATTGAGTGCTTAAAAGGAAGTAAATTGGTTTGGGCTATTTTTTATGCATGTTGAAGCACAGCAAAACCCAAATTTATAGATTTACGCGGCGTGTATTGTAATACGAACTATATCCATTTGACATTGTGTTGGATATATCTTTACCTGATTGTATCAGGTGCTTAAAAATAAACATTACGGTGCCTTA
>JARFJB010002121.1:3997500-4065000 GCA_036346205.1 Vesta saturnalis
ATAAAAAGGTATATGATGACCATGATAAATCCACACGTTGCCAAAGTTGTGTAGGATACTGTGTCTACATTTTGAAGTATTTAATTTGCACAGCACTGTATATAAATATTTATTATGGGGTATAAGCTGTTACGGGTATGACACTCACTAGTGCATGGTACTGACATAGCTACTGAGTTATGGTGTGGACGCAGTTCTTGCTCATCAATCCAAAAAGGCACGCGACAAAACTGAACAAATGCAAAATCAATAAAAATATGTCACTAAGGCCCCACCTGTTAAATTGATTTATAAAAGGAAAAGCGTCATGAACTAAATCTTAAAGTAATGACCTAACAGGAAACCACAATGTTCACTCGAAGAGCAAACACTCACCTTAACCTGAAATTCTACTTCAAAAATACCTATGCAAAGCTCACTTACACTTAAGTAAAGTTTTAAGCTACTTTTGTAATCGCAAAAATTGCAAAAACTCAAAATATCTGTATCTTCGGTATAAACTTCCACGTAAAGTTATTTACTCAACAAAAAATGATTACTGGTAAACACGGTAACTAATTGTTCAATTTAAAATGAAAATTCCTCACAAGTATAAATAAAACATGATCGTATTTTTAAAAGTTCCTATAATTTAGTTAAATGTCACTTAATATTCATCAAAACAAATCAACAAAGCTTACTTTACATTTCTAAACGATAATTACGGTAACTTTAACATTTGTCGAAATAAACACAACGTGCCGTCAATTTGGTAAAGGTAAATAAATCCCCACAAAATTACACTACAAATAACTATATTATGACTATACTGCATGTGCGAAATTCCGATTTATCAAAATTCGATCCAATCCAACAACTGACTTTATTACAACAACAAAAGTTTTCCAAAAATCAAAACTACAATGATGTGGCGTAGAAGGCCCAACTATAATAATTCGTAACTACATCTTTGTGTTAATTCTCTAACCCGACTCTCAAAATCTAAACCTTGACTCTCAAGATCTATACTTCAACTGAACTAAAAGTGAAGCAATCGTCTGCCCCCTCTTCTAAAAGTACTTAGATTCGGTAAATGATAACTCATCATTTGACATTGAACCTCAACGATAAAAAAACAAGAAACTGTCAACTCAGAGAATGCAGGAAACATGAGATAACACTACCAACTACTGTAAACTGAGTCAAATAAGTTCTCAACAATATTTACAAAAAAAGTAGGCTAAGTAACTATTTCATATGATCGACTTTATGCAACCAACTTTAAGAGCACATTCATTAGCTCTCAGGGTATTAAAGCGTTAAGCGTCGTATTATTATGTCTCAATGATTTCAACAGAAATTCGTGATGTAAATATAACGTTTTCACTAGACTAATCAGTCCGTCAAATTGTTATTACATCATGACCAAAATACTTTTCCATTTTCAATTTTAAAATAATAAAATTCTTCAATATACTGAATTAATTCCTATTTTACAAACAAACAAAAAGTATATTACACAATTTCTCACACGATTTTTACACAACGTGACAAAGTCTGTTTTAACATTATCCTTGTTGCAGGTGTATTACGAACTAATAATTTCAAAATTATGTACAGAATGGACTATGAAATCGTCCCACACAAGAAAACTTAGATAATTTTTTAACTATGAGTGTTAGGAAAGAGGTATTATACGATATATTTGTGAGGAAATTATAAACGACATTGCTTAAAACGTATATTAGGTTGTGTATTATTTTAATTGTTATAAATAATTTTTTTGTTTGTTTTGTAAATAAATATTTTCATTTGTTTTATGTATAAATACGTTGTGAGGATATTTCATTCATCTCATTTACGGGAAAGGATACATGAAAACACACTTTTCTTTGTTGACGTTGCTTGAAAGCGGCAACTAATTTCGTCATCAAAACCCTATATTTCATCTGATTTAAAAAAATGCCGAAGGACGTCCCTCCGGTCTTCACTCTCTATTACCCGGTTGTCTGATTCGTCACAATTACTTCCGATATCCAATGTTGTGATTAGAAGGGTGAGGGGCGCTGGAATAAATATTTCACACAGCCAACGCACGAGGTTTACCAGTCGCCAAATTTCTCGGGCCAAAATAGCAAATACTCTGACAAGGAAATCTCCCACAAATTGTTACGTTAAAGCTTTCATCAAGAATATAAAAAAAATTATTGAACGTTGTCGCTGTAAAGTTGCATAAACCAAAATTCCCATGAAATAAATAAATCACTCGGTAACTTGAACGTAAACAAAATATCTAGTCTTAAATTTGATACTACGTAAATAATAATACGCGATGACAAAGGAATGAGGTCACATATACTTTGCACTCGGTACAAAATAATACTCCTAAAATTTATTAAAACTATTCATATATTATGAGAATGATATAAATTAGAATAAACAATCAGAGTATTGGTACAGATATTAAACACACATTCAATTTTGTAAAATCTATTGGTTAAATCGAGTGACCATTGCAAGGTTCAAATTCCCAAAATCATATACCTTAATTTTAATAAATACCTTAACGGAATAATAATATTGTTGGAAACATAAATTTAACTAATGTCGTAGTATGAAATTTTAGCATACCGTAGACAGAGTATAATAACAATAGCGCACAAAATGTTCGCGGGTGAGTACACTTTAATCTCAATCGCCTTAAGGGCTTTTATGCAAAACTAAACACAAGAAAGCGTATTCATCCGCCTGGCCAATCCAACTAAAATACAAAACACTATAGAATTACCAACAAAACAAAATGTATGGAAGTAATTGGCTTAGTTCACATCAATTGGCCACTCTGCGTGCTTCCGTTTTCTTTGTACGGCGGTATAGGTCGTTCTCGTACAATTGACCCTCTAGATAACGGATCGGTGGAAGCCCACTCTTCTGCATCTCTCCGAGGTTGCTTCCCATACAGGAACTTCACAGTCGTCAAATTTCAACGTTTATTTTTTGAGTTAGTGACGAAAATACTTAAGCCAAAACCAGGTGTGTCATATGGTTTAATATATCTACACATTAATTTATTTACAAAACCTTTTGTCCTTTATATGCACAAATTTTATTAAAGCGAAAATTTATAATTACAGCAATTTTTCTATTTGTTTGAATAGCTGTGAAGGGGGATGGATTTCCGCAAAAACGCTACTACATACCAAAAATGAGGAATAACACTAACTGTAACCACTAATCTTCTTCGAAGGATCCGTATAAATGTCACTTCTGTCTATCAATACACAACAATACAACGTCTCCGGGGTGGCTGAATACTCTCCAAAATCCCTAAAAGGGTGAACGGGAAAGCTCTCCCTACGACAGCTTCAATAACCCCGGTAGATGATAAGCAAATTGATTACGTCCAAGATGACATCCTGCGTTCAACCTCTCCATCTACAGCTTGACTTAGACTGCTTTACGAATTTAACAGGTTACGCCATAATACAATTCACGTCAAATCATCAATCATAAAAAGCGATTCCTTCAAATTGTAAGCGCGGTAAAAACGAAATGAATTTCGGAAACCGATTTGAAAAATTACGTCACCAGCATTAACGGTATCATCAAAGTTCCTCGAGAAAAGTATAATGTAATATGATCTGTTTTCGTCGCCTCTGATCTTTGAAAAATCAACTCTAAACCAACGTATTATGAAAACCACACTTTGCCTCTTCGACAATGCTTTAAATCTGCAAGCTAAGTATTCGTAAAGTAATTTTAATGACAAAGAAACAATTTTCAATGATGTAATTTGAACTCAACCTAAACTAAAATTAACAATTACTTTAAAATAGGATTATCCATTATTTGCTAAAAATATTAAACTCCCATATAAAATTCCTTTTACTACTTTACTATCGTCAACGCGTGGAATATAATCGTAATTTAGAAACTTCAATCTATTTACAAACAAACCGAAAAAACTACACACCGTTCACATAACGTAGTACTAAATCCTACTCCAATTTGTAATAAATCGCCAAACAAAGTAATAATTGGTAACTAAATTGGTGCTTCCAAAATCTATACTCTAATATATCCAAATTTTCTAAATATTCTGATGTTCGAGAAAAAAAAGAATCTACGGTAAATTTTAACCACACGTGACGATCACTGCATAATTGACAGACACGCATAAGGTTTTGGTTTTGGTTAACTGTCAAAATATGATATTTTTCCATTATTAATATGTTTTTGTAATTGTACGTATACCATCTTATGCGATTTTCAAGGGATTGTTCGCAAATAAAGTAAACTAACTTGTTAATGCACACATATCTTTTCTCTCATACAACCTCTCTAGTGAGCTTGACCGACAAAATTGTGCGATTTGTAGCTAGAGGAAATGTTCATATACAAGGGCAGTTTGATAAGTCAGTGCCTTTTTGAATAAAAGATATTTTTTAGGCAAATAAGCATTTCATCTCTCAGCATAGTCTCCTTTTAGGTCAGTACAGTTAGTCCAACGTTGTTCCAATTTTTTTATTCCTTCTAAATAATAGATTTTCTCGAGGCCTTCGAAACAGGCGTTTGTTTCAGTGATGACCTCTTCATTCAACCAAAAACTCTTACCGTCCAGCCATTTCTTAAGGTTTAGAAACAGCAAATAGTCGCAAGGGGCTAAATCTGAAGAATATGCTGGATGGGGTAGCAGTTCTTAGCCCAATTTATGGATTTTTGCCATGGTGACTATACACGTATGTACGCGTGCATTGTCTTGATGGAACAGACCTTTTTTCTTCGCCAAATGAGTTTTTTTTTCTTCAAATCAATATCGAATCTGTCCAAAAGCTCTGAAAAAACTGTGGCCATGATTTTGTTGGCCGACAGATCCACCTTGGCCTTCTTTGGTGCACGGTCATCCGGAGAAGCCTACTGTCTTGATTGTTCCGTGGTCTCTGGTGTGTTGTAATGGATCCATGTTTGGTCCAGGGTAACGAAATGGCGCAAAAACTCGTTCGGGTTGCGCCTGAACATGGCCAAACACTCCTTTGAAGTGGTTACACGGTTACCCTTACTATCGGCTGTGAGCAATCGCGGCACCCACCGCGCGGATAGCTTTTTCATATCTAAATATTCATATAAAATATGAAGTACCCGTTTAGTTGAGATGTCTACAGCCCCAGCCACCTCACGCACTTTCATTCCCCGAGTTCTGGCGTGACGACCTCTTTTGGGCGACCTTAACGTTCGGCGCCACTTGTGCTGGTACGGCCACAGCGGAACTAAGTAACCCACTTCTTAACTATAGTATTAATCAAACCTTTCCTTGGTTTCGGTGATGGGTGTTTTACGCACAAAATAATGCATAATCAGCACACGAAATTCACTTTTTCCCATTTTCGTTAAAATTCACGAGGTTGTCTGCTTTAAAATTTAAAAAGACAGTGACTTATCAAACTGTACTCGTGTATTACCTTACACACATACGGCGATACGGTGATAAAGCTTACCTTGACCAAATTCCAAAATCTACCACTTCATAAGAATTTTTTTGCACAGAAGAAGTTGTATGCATTGAATATAATTTCTTGTGCCGAATTTGAGTTTTTTTACGCAAATGATCTTTTCTAAAAACAAATAAAAAATATACTAAAACAAATTATTATAATTACCGAAGTTTGGCGGTACTTATGCAAACTTTCAATACTCTTTATCTTCATTCAAATCATTTCCTTCATTGAATAATGAAAAAAATCACACAGTGTACCACTTTAACGCGAAAATAAGAAATAAAATCAAAACAATTATTGTTTGGCTATTTATATTTGATTAAACATAATTTATCATTAAAGTGCAATTTTTATGCAGTTAAGAAATTGCATTTATTAACACATGTATTTCATCCCTTTACAAAACTTGCCGTGTACACTAATGGGCTAAAATTAAATTCCTAAAGATATTTCAAGGACAAATTCAGTGAATGTTTTTTCTTTAACAAACACATTAGTTAACATAGGATACAAAATACTGTGCATGTTAGCCAACTAATATATCTGTTTGTTTTCTATGTTATATATTTAAGATAGTTAGTGACTTTGCGTACTAATGTTACTGTACCTGAAACGACGGCCATGTTGATGGAACCTATTTAACGGTAAGACAAACTATGCGAACATTAAATAGTTTCTCATTATGCAATAAAATTTGGAATATTTATTAATATAAGTCTGAACCTGTACTAAATATCTCCCAGATTCTGAAGATCAAAGATTATTAGATGTTACATAAAGAAACCTTTTAAACAGAGTAAGTGTACATTATTTTATATTATGAGCAAATGGTTTTTTTTATGTGAGTACGTTATAAGCGTATATTAACCATTAAAGTTATAAGGTCTGAAGCTTATTTGTTTAACTCTTAATAAAAACAAATTTTAATTTAAATTGAAAATGAAAAAACCTATACCTTCCTACATAATTCGTGTATTAATTAAGAAAATTAAACAAAAAACATCTCCATTCCTGAAACGCTAAATGAAACGTTATTTATTTAATAAATATCAGCATCAAAGAAATGAATTTTCAAAAGAGCTCTCAAAGGTTCAACAAAATTACTTAAGAGCAATTACCAAAGATGTGTAAAATATTAAATGTTCGCCTTTAATTAAATCCATTAACGAGCTTACATCAGCAGTGGGATAGACCAATATTTCCATAATAGTCCTATATGCTACATCGATTTATTAGGTACTTAAATGTGTAATATTTAATTAAATATGGAATTTGTCCAAGTTCTTTTACAAGTAATAAAAGTTTTACGTCGACATGCCTGACAGAATCCTCAATTTAAGTTTACTGCATTTTAAGGGTTCCTCAGTTATCAAGATAGTTGTAATCAGTTGATGAACACAAAGATAAAGGAATCTCTAAACATTTCGGCTGATATTGAATGGAATTTCATAAATGATGACATATATTCTGCTCTACAAGGAGACTTAATGCGTCCAGTAACAGAAACTGGTAATATTATCTTATTTTACCCTTTGTTTGCTTATAGAATTGTTTTAGTTGAAAAACTGCTTAATGAGACAAATATCAAAATTATCGTTTACAATGGTGTGTTTGATTTCCTCGTTAACACAGCGGGTATGTTTTAAATTTATTTTATGTACGTGCGTATACATTTTCAATTTATATTTAATAGTATGATATATGTTAAAGGCAAAGTTTGGATATTAATAGTTGTTTCAAACTAGGAACGGTAATGTGGCTGGATGATTTAAAATGGAATCGAAGTTCAGAGTGGCAGGAAACTAATAAACAACCCTTAGAAATTGATATGGTAAATGAAGCTTACGTAAAACAAGTAGGAAACTTAGTCTTCTACACAGTTCTACGAGCAGGTCACAGTGTAAGTTTAATCTATCAAATATTCATTCCAATCTCATTATATTTCTATATCTATTTTAGGTTCCTGTGGATAATATACCTGCAATGGAAGAAATTTTAAGAAGAGAACTGTTGTCTTAAAAGAAGTTACAACTTTGAAATGTATATACCTAAGTCAAATTATCATCAAATTGCATTATGTATATAAATTAAGTAAATTATTTTTTATAACTTTTGGTTACTTTAAAATGAATGTAAAGAAATGATCTATGATTTTTATAGCGTCAAAAACAGAACAGCTGTAAAATATTACTGCAAATTTGATTGGCTAATACAAAAGGATTCTCTCTAAATATCAAATAGACACATTAAAAAATTATTAGAATATTTACAGTGCATTACATACCTTTCTCTTTAGATAAATGGATTGTAGCAAAATGATTTGTACCCTCAAACTAATACCATGTGTTGTGTATAATGCCATTTAAATAAGCTTGTGTTAATTGAGTAATGCGAATAAAAAAGAAAAACATACTAAAAGTAACTATATAAGGACAATTATCGACCAAGCAAAAAAACAACAATGGTATGTGACGTGACAATTTGGTGAGAACAAGTAAGGGTCGTCATATAATGGCGTAAAAGAGACGTTAACATGTCACATCTATAAGTCTTCATTTTCTGACCTATGTATTACATAACAACAACCACGTCATATTAACCATTAGCATTTCGTCAAAAAGACGTTAATGTGACATATACGGGACATCATATTTGACATATATGTGACGTGTAACGTATCATCGTAATAGTATGGTTACAAAGGCCAAATAAACGTGAATATTATATGAAGGTTAAAAAAGTGGTGATAGTAAATAATACATTTACTGTTCATACATTAATAAAACATCATATAAGGTATGGTATTATACAGGTTAAATCATTTGGTCACAAATAAGTAACAATAAGTCCGGTAAGTAGCACGAGAACCAAGAATCGCGTAGGGAACAATCCAATTTAAATATAATGTGATCGAAAATTATGTGAGTAAAACAAGAATATATATATATATATATATATATATATATATATATATATATATATATATATATATATACAGGCTCTGGCCATATTAATGTGACCACTAGGAAAATTTCGCATTTTTTTTCTTTTCCCTTCTTTTTAACGTAAATGTACCTGAATAAATTGCAAATTTTTATTACTATGGCAACACTGCTGTTGTGGGCGGCCATATTGTTTATATAAGTGATAGCGTGCACATTTCTCTTGTTAAGTTTTTCTAGATTAATTGATTTTTTGACCAAAGTGTGAGTTGTTTGGGTAAGTTTATTTACAATTTATTATTATATTCTCTATTTGTAATACTTTTTTCAATTTTATTTAATAATTTTGTTGAAATTCTTATATCAATTTACTTAATCTAACTTTTTGTTTATTTTTAGTGATGAGAAGGTCAAAGGACCTATCTCCAAAGAAAAAAGGAGAAATTAAGGCATTAATAGAACTAGGAACCCTTTCACAACGTCAAATCGCTGAAAAAGTACGAGTTTCTAAGACGTCAGTAGCTAATATTACCAGAAAACTATAGGATGACAAAGCTTTAACACCAACACGTGCTGGAAATTGTGGTCGAAAGAGCATCATGACCACGTGGCATACGAAAATTGACCCAAATCGTAAAAAAACAATAGAACAGCAACCAACGAAACCTTGAAATCAAAGTTGTGTGAAACTGGAGTTGCCGTATCATCGCGAACAATACAGCGGCGCTTAAAAGAACTCAATTTTAACAGCCGCCGTCCTGCTAAAAAGCCGTCGTTGACTGAAAATATGAAAAAAAACGACTAGCATGGGCAAATAAATATAAAACTTTACCGTGGAGGATTTGAGAAAGGTTAGATGTTCTCTAAATTTATCTTTAAATAATGTTTTGTTTTGTGGAAATTTAGTATGTTCTCTGTTTTTTATCAGGTTTTTCTTCAGTGACGAGAGTACTTTTGAAATCCTTTCAAACAAAACCCAATATGTAAAACGAAGACCATAGGAGAAATTCCTGCCGGACTGTGTTATTCAAACTGTAAAGCATCCTACAAAAGTGATGATCTGATCGGTTATCTGTGGAAGAGGTCTAGGGAGGCTCCAAATTGTAAATGGGATAATGCGTCAAGACCAATACGTGACGATCCTGAGGCAGAGGCTTATACCTCAGCTACGAGAATGGTTTCCCAATGACAACTGCATCTTTATGCATGATGGGGCCCTTTGTCACACTGCCAAACCTGTCAAGAAATTTCTCTCAGGTAGCAGAATACCCCTTCTGGATTGGCCGGGTAACTCACCGGACCTGAATCCAATTGAAAATACTTGGGAGCTCCTGAAAAGAGAAGTAGCAAAAGAAAAAATTCCCAAGGGTACTTTAATTGAAAAAATATTTTTTAATTGGAACCACAATCATAAATTAAAGCAAAATGCTTTAAACTGCATTGATAGCATGCCAAGACGAGTGAAAGCGGTAATCGACGCGAAGGGAGATTCTTCAAAATATTAAAAACAATAGTATTTATACACTTTTTCTAATAAAACTTATTAAAAACTTATTTCAAAATACCTAACTTATTGAAAAATAATGATTAAGGCTCATATTAACTCACTAACTATTCAAAAGTATTACAATAATATAAAAAATCGAGAAAATATTTAGTGGCCACATTAATATGGCCAGGGACTGTATATATATATATATATATATATATATATATATAGACACACACACAGTATATATACATATACTGTGAAACCCATTTCAATTGGAAGCACCGCTTCATTTTCATTTTTATTTTCATTTCCAAGGCACTCTATGAATTTTCTCCTTATCAAAAAAGGCAAAAGTTTATTAGGGAATTTTTTTTTAAATTTGACTATACCACAGGATTCACAAAGGTTATAAATAGCAACACCACTCCAAACTCCATAAAAAGAAAGATTCATTAACAAGAAAGTTATAACAACATTAATTTTTGAAACGAAGTATTTAAATCTATTTTTACGTAGATTGCAGACAAATTAGAACACTGGCAACACGGCAAACACGAAGTAGTACATCACCGTAGTTGTACAATAAAAATCCGAAGTCAATAACTTATTTCGTTCTAAAGTTATAACTCCCGAAAATATGGTAAACTGGTATTGTTTAATCTGATTTATTAATGAACTGAGGAGCATCCCCTGTATCTCGTATTTTATAAGGACTTCAATAAAAATGTACTTGGGACATTGTACGTTAGCCAATTATGACACAAAGCTTAAAAATTGTGTGAGCTTTTTAAATAGCTGCCATTATTATTTTTTAGTGTCAAAACCTTACATAATTAGCAGATTTTGTTTAATCTGACCACGCCCCTCGACATAAAACTCCTTTCGTACAAAATTTCGTTGAAATGATTTTGCTAATAGAGAACTTAACTACAAATTACTTTTTAAATAAAGGTTAGGTAGGTATATGAAAATGTAAACTTTCACCATTAACACTCATAATAAAATACTTATCTTCTTTGGGATTTTTTAATGGTGTACTTTAAATTATACAATATAAACGTTTCGATAACACTTACAGTTATCTTCGTCAGTAGTAATGTTTGTTAAAAATTGTTAAAGATGTAGTAAACAATTTTGTCAAATTTGAAAAATTAAAATACTTATCTTTTTTGGGATTTTTTAATGGTGTACTTTAAATTATACAATCTAAACGTTTCGATAACACTTACAGTTATCTTCGTCAGTAGTAATGTTTGTTAAAAATTGTTAAAGATGTAGTAAACATGTTTTAATTTTTCAAATTTGACAAAATTGTTTACTACATCTTTAACAATTTTTAACATTACTACTGACGAAGATAACTGTAAGTGTTATCGAAACGTTTAGATTGTATAATTTAAAGTACACCATTAAAAAATCCCAAAAAAGATAAGTATTTTATTGTTAGGTAGGTATCTTTGTTAGATGGATCGAGGCAGTGAGTTGATTGAATGGCCCCCTCGATCGCCTGATCTAACAATTGAGTTGAGACTACATGGTGCAAAATGAGTTGGAGTAATCGGAAATGAAAGAGCGAAAAGATGTGTTAAACAGTACGAATTGGTATCTACCCAGGTAATGTGGGTTAGAATGAAAGTGGAACTTCACAAAATTTTTCTTATTGCATGCTATACAGCAGTGAATGGAGAAAGGGACCAATAGTGTAAGAACTTCTGGAATGATGTAGAGAACATATGTAAGCCAAATGAAAGAGTTGTAATATTGGGACATATGAATGGATGGGTGAGTGTCCAGGGTGAACATACTAAACACGTTCTAGGAAAGTTCGGAGACCAAAGAGTCAATGATAGTGCATGATAAACGACTTAGAAACCTGGTGAGCGACACAAAAGTAATGCATGGCTCGGAGTGTCGAATCGGACCACTTTCTGGTTGTATCGAGAGTGTGTTTGGAGCGAAAATGGATCTGGAGAAGGAAAGCAAGCGTAGTGCGGGAATGAAATACGCAAATGCTGTGAGTAAATAGTTGAATGTGAATGAAACAGTGTGGAACGAACAAATAAAAAACACTGACGTCGAAAGTGCATGGATAATCTTGAAAAACTGTGTTATCAATTGTGCCGAGCAGATATGTGGAAGAGCGACTGTAGGTAGACAGAAAAAAAAGTGCTTGGTGGAATGAATCGATAAAAAAGGCATTATGTAAGAAAAAAGATGCGTACATGGCAATGATTGCTGCAAGAAATGAGACTGAGAAAAGGCGCTTGTATGAGGTGTGCAGATGAAACAAAGACGCGAAGGAGGCAGTGATGGCTGTGGAAGGAGAGAAAATGCAGAATGATTTTGAGGGAAATAAAAACGTCTTTTGGAAATTGGTCAAAAATACAAAACGTGGTCTAAAACAGAACGCTGCAGGAGTGATGAATACGAGCAACGAAATAGTATGGGACGGTTGTGAAGTGAGGAAATGCTGGCAAGAATATTTCGGAAAGCTGTACAGTAGTGAGGAAAAAAAAGGGTTAAAGAAGGAGAATGTGGAAGGAATGGTGAATGAAACTGAGAAGGATATTGAGCTAAACAAGATAAAGAAAACGGTAGGAAGGTTGAAAAACGGTAAACGGTAAAGTAGGAGGCGTAGATGAAATCACTGGTGAAATGCTAAAGTATGGTGGTGCACAGCTTATACAAAGATTGTGTGAATTTTTCAATGTATGCCTTAAATGTGGAAAAGTGCCGAGTGATTGGAAGAGCGCGATCGTTGTACCACAATCTAAGGGTCAGGTGAACAAGAGTGATTGCAAGAACTACAGAGAAATAAGTTTCCTCGGTGTACCTGGTAAAGTATTTGGAAGAATACTGATTGATAGAGTACGAGAAACTACACAAACTAAGATTAGGGATATGCAAGGTGGCTTCATGCCACGCAGAGGATGTATAGATCAGATGGTTGCTCTCCAGAAAGTGATCGAAAAGTGTTTAAGTGTAACAAGGAAGCGGTACTGCGCGTTTGTAGATGCGTAAAAAGTATATGACAGAGTGAATTAAGAGAAGCTGTAGGAAATATTAAATTAATACGGCTTAAGTAAAGGTCTAATAAGCGGAAGAAAAGCAGTATACAACGGTAGCCGGGCATGTGTTAGGGTGAGAGGAGGTGTGAGTGAATACTTCAATATTGAGCAAGGAGTGCGACAAGGCTGTGTGATGTTACCGTGGTTGTTCTATGTATACATGGATAAACGTGTTAGACAAGCAGTTACCGATACAAATGGTGTAATGGTTGGTGACGTAAATGTATGAATTTTGGTGTATGCAGATGACACTGTCTTATTAAGTGACAGTGCGGATGAGCTACAAACTGCTCTGAAAAATGAGATTGTGGAACAAGTGGACGAGTTGGTATATCTGGGTAGAACGTTTACTGCAGATGGTACAATGGATGCCGAGATTGGACGAAGAATCAATGCTGGAATAAAAGTGATTGGAAGTATGTGGACGATAATGAGAAACGAAAGCATGATCCTAGCTGCGAAACGATCAATCTATAGTACTGTGTTTGTCTCGTCAGTAGTGTATGGAAATGAGACATGGATATGTCAAAAAAAGCACGAAAGAAAAATAAATACCGTGGGTATGAGATTACTGAGAAACGCATTTGGTAAAACGAGAAGAGATAATATAAAGAATGAGTGTATAATGAGGGAGTATGGCGAGAAAAAGACGATGAAGGATAGGTGTATAAGTAGGACACTACGTTGTTTTGGTCATATTGGGAAGATTAACGAAGGAAATATATGTGGGTAAGATTAGAGGTAGAGCTGGGCTTGGTAAAACTTGGCTGAATGTAGTAGAATGTATGATAAAAGAAAGAAACGTAAAGAGTTTTAAAAATAAAAGGACATGTCAGAGACAATGTATTAATCTTGCGAAAGCTAGGGAAGTATGCAGAGATATGAAAGATTGGGAATGAAAAATAAATAAGAGGCAAGGATCGTTTTGCCTACCCCGCAAGGGAATGGCGTGAAGGTTATGTTATGTTATGTCCTATGACGTAATGTCCCTACTTAGTATACGTAATCTTCAATCCAAGCACAGTTTTGCCTTAAAGTGAACCGTTTTCATGATACAGAGAACTAAATTGTTATAATTCAAATAATTACAATTTCAGCTTAAAATCACTACAAAAATTGCTCAAATTAGTCGCCATTCCTCTCGAGACATAGTCTGGCTCTTCTTAAGAGAGATGTAGTTGCTCTGCGTAACATAACATTATTGTTCCGAATCAGATCGACTGCTCAAACAATAAATCTACTAAGATCCTCAACAGTTTCTGATGTTATAACCATATTTTTCATGTGACCCCACAAATAATAATCTAAGCATGTCAAGTCAAAAGATCTTGGGGGACAAGGGTGTTGTTCTTCTCTGCCAATTACACGTTCTTCAAACCGTTGATTTAAACATTGTCTTACACATAAAGGAAAGTGTACTGAGACACCGTCCTGCTGATACTACATGACTTGCCTCATGGCTAGAGGGACATTTTCTAATATATTTCCTAAATGATCTAGAAAATTTAAATATCTGTCTGCGGTTAAATGATTGGCAAAAATGAATGGACCGATGAGCATGTTATCAACAATTCCACACCAAACATTCACTGAAAACCTACGTTGATGATTTGACTGTATGGTTTTATTCTATTCGTTAATCCATCCTTGTAAACGGTGACTCATCCATTAATAAAACTTTATTTTATTAACTACTTGTCGATTCGTAACTATCCAGCTGTAAAGTTTCATGCATTTCGGGAAATCTGTGGGCAAGAGAGCTTGAATAGGCTGGATATGAAATGAATGAAGATCATGTTTTAATGTCCTCCAAACTCGCATTCGAGATACATTAGCATACGCAGATATTCGGTGAACACTGCTTGTTGTATTGGACGTCCAGTCGATGGCTTCGGGAGAGTTCCGGTGTCCGGTTATTTCCCCGCCGACAAAATCCCGCCGGTCAATTGCCCGCCGGAAAATTGTTCGCCTGGTAAAAATCCCGCGCGGTGAAATGTTCGCTGGTAAAATGCCCGCCATGACGAAATCCCGTCGGTCATTTGCCCGCCACTGCCTGTAGCTAAAATGATTCCCCCGATATTCCTCTATTTTCGTGAAAAAGCTCGTTACGTATTTTATGTTATAATTTCCTTATGCGTGTATAGTTAGAAGATAGAGCTAATAGTTTCAAATGTCAATCGTTTTCGCTTGTTTTTGCAAGTAAGGTATAATTTATTATTTATATTAAGTATCTCGTGGATGGGACTTTCTGATTCTCGTAGAAATCATTAAAAAATCTTTATATTAATAACAAAATGAAAGGAAGAGCTTTCATAATAAATTTTATTATGTTCGAATACGTATGCATACCTAGAAACATTATACATTATATTATACTAAATTATACATTTAAATTTAAATTAGAGGCGATTCCCCTTAAAAACGTTATTTTATCATTAGCGTCGTACCTAGCCATACAATTTTTAATTCTTACATTAATATCGCGATATACTTTCTTTTGTGGTGGCCCATCTCTGCCTTGAATGTATTGCGTGATGGCTACTTCGTTCATACGTTGTTCTTTTTTTATACTTTCTATAAACTTCCATATACTTGGATGTTGAGCAGATACAAGTTCCACAAAACGCCGATGCCACCCTTCACAGAGGTATTTGTTCGAGGAAGGTCATTTTCTGTTGCTTCATGGCAATTCCATAATATGGGTGGAAATAAAGCCGGTCTCCGAAAACGTCTATTCAGGCGACCAATCCAAACATCTTCAAAATAATCACTTATAGATTGTAAGCCACCATCATTTCTGAAATATTGGCCATCAGTCAGTTCCTCGAAGCCGGTAATAACATCCTGAGTTGGTAGAAAAGCTAAGGCACCCAACATCTTCACCTGAAGAGCAAATACAGCATCATTAGCGTATCGTACTGCTTTCCCATTTTCCTGCACTTTCCTCCAAATGCACTGACTCAAGTGAAAGAAGCAACCTTTTTTAAAATACGACAAAATTAGGACCATACAACATTTTATGGATTTTTTAAATCTCACCTCTAATTGCGACGCCCGGGAATTCAGTTTCAAAAGCATTCATTGCGGCACGTTCGAAGTCCATCATAACAGTGATAGGTTGCAAATTTGGTTTTATTTCTTTTAATGCTTGTATCATTTGTTGGTATATTAATTCAGTTTTCCCAGTCAGTAATACAAAAACGGACGGTATGCAATTATTGAAGTTCACTCCGTGAATGGTGTACACTTGCGAAAAAAGTGGCGGTGTTGTTTTAAAGGTGCAGGTGTCGTACAGAAGGAATTATTCTTCTTGACCATTCACACTTATACGGCACATATCTTCAGGGATATTGAGTTCACGCAGTGAATTAGGGTTTCCCGGAAAGTGCCCTTGCACTTGCCGTTGTCGTCGAATAATGCATTTCATACATTCAATATTGGGCAACTTCGCTTGTATAGGCTCAGATAACCCAGACACCCCTTCAGAAATAACCGCGTAACCAGCATCTCTGGTCACCTTTGCGCGCTCTTTAATAGAGAACAATGTTTTCCTTGCTTCTATGGCTGCAACATCTGGGACATGATTGTGTTGTTTAACTGACTTCACTATTTCATTCTGTAACGTATGACGTCGTACTGGACATTTTCCCTTTTTAACGCGCCCATCATCAGTAGTTTTATACTTTTCAAATAAGTATCCTCCCTCAACTAACATATCCTTTCCTAAACAAAAAAAAACAATACAAATAATAATATCCACAACTAGTGTCAAATTAAAGCTTCGTTGCTTACATGTAAGAAAAAAATTCACAAAAATTTAACCATTGAGGACGGTATTAAAAAATAAATTAACTTACCCTTTTGGCTTTTGACAAATTCGAGTACCATCCCAATAAAAGCACTTGATAATTGTAACGATATTCAGCTGAATTGACCAACTAAACTAATGACTTCAGATTTAAAAATTCCTATTGTGTACTAATAACGCTTAATGGTTATATTGATAATTAATTATTTTAATTGACCAGTTTCTTGCACATTAATAGTATACAAGGAATCGCATTAACAATAATTATAAGCACATAGTTAACTAATGACATTTACATTTTGTCATTAATCTAAAGATTTTGAATGATTTCTACGAGAATTAGAAAATCACATTAACGAGATACTTAATATAAATAATAAATGTGCCTTACTTGCAAAAACAAGCGAAAACGATTGAAATTTGAAACTATTAGCTCTATCTTCTAACTATACAAGCACAAGGAAATTATAACATAAAATACGTAACGAGCTTTTTCATGAAAATAGGGGAATATCGGGGGAATCATTTTAGCTACAGGCAGTGGCGGGCAAATGACCGACGGGATTTCGTTATGGCGGGCATTTTACCAGCGAACATTTCACCGCGCGGGGTTTTTACCAGGCGACAATTTGCCGGCGGGCAATTGACCGGCGGGATTTTGTCGGCGGGAAAATGACCGTGAACCGAAAGTTCCGTATTAGCATATGTTTTATGTATTATGTACGTGCAGGAAAACTCGTCGGTCTGGTATTCGGCGGTTTGGAAATCTCCACGCATACTATAGTACAGCTGCCGCTGAGTTTCCATCGCAAGAACCGTAAATGTAATGGATATCGGCGTAGGTACTGTTGCGTTGTACAAGTAAACATGTCGAACACTGTCAATCAGCAAAACCAGTTAAATTAAATTTGCCGTTTGATAACTAAATAAAGTCGTTTCCATAGTACATCATAGTTTGGATTTTAAACTGAAATTGTAATTATTTGAATTATAGCAATTTAACCCTCTGTATTATGAAAACGATCTACTTTAAGGCAAAACTTTATTAGAATTGTTCACTCTATTTGGGCTGAAGGTTACGTATGCTAAGTTGTGACATTACATGATGGGACACCCTGTATAAAATAATTAGAGGGTACAAAAATATATGAATTATTAAATTACTTAAAATTAGTCAAAAGGTGTTGGTCCATATACAGGATGGTCCAAAAGTCTGGAACAAAATTAATAATTTCCAAAATAATTATTTTTGGAAAAATCTGACAGGTCGATTTTTATTTTTGTTCGGCACATTTTCGCATAAAAGAATCTTACCCAATACTCAAGATGGCGGTCACTAAAACAATCGAATAAGGTATAACAAAATGGCAACCTTTTCAATGCGTCACTTTTTTTTTCTGGAACACATCATAAATTTAAAAAAACACTTACGAATTTCAAAAAAGCAAAGTTTATTTCTGTACCAAAGTAATCATACGTATGATGTCAGTTAATAATCACCGTAGATGTTCTCATTACATTTTTACATTAAATACTAATTATGACATTAATCACGTTAATGACATGTTATTTTGAAACATTTAAATAACCTAAGCACACGGAACCATTCATTTTACATTTCATTCACGATTAAGACAACAACAATTGAAAGTGCATCTCAAGAATGTTTTATTTAAGTGAAAAAGAGATCATTCAAATTCTCATTATGGTTGGTTTTGGTGATTGAATTCGTACCCGTGCGGAAGCTTGCCAATTGTTCAACACGGAAAATCCAAACCATACAACAATTTCGCGCTCAACACTAAGCAAAATTGTGGCCAAATTTGCTGAAACTGGCAGTGTGGGTGATAGGCCTCGTCAAGGTCGTCCAACGATTGAGGAAGATCAAGACAACCCCCACATTTGAACATGGAACTTTGCCCAGGATAATGCAGTCGGCATCACCACAGCCAAAAGGTTACTTACAAAGTCCAACTTGTTCAGGAGCTGAATGAAGACGACTTTGACCGTCGACTCGAGTTCTGTGAAGAATTGATGCTGTGATCCGATGAGAATCCAGGTTTTCTGAACCACGTAATGTTTAGTGACGACGCAACTTTTACGGGCAATGATGAAGTGAATCGTCATAATTGTAGATACTGGTCAAGCGAAAATCCTCTATGGATTCAAAACAATCATACCCAACACCACCAACAAGTTAATGTGCGGGCAGGAGTATTAGGATACCGCGTTGTGGGACCTTTTTGGAAGGAAATTTAAATAGTGAAAGAGCTAGTACCGGCATTGGCAGAGTTGTTTCCGCATGAAAACAATGCAGGCGCACCTCACCCCAGAATCTGGTTTCAACAAGATGGCGTTCCCCCACATTTTACTCGAGATGTCAGGAGGTACCTCAACAAAGTTTTTCCGGACACATGGATAGGACGAAGGGGAACAATTGAATGGCCTGTCTGCTCACCCAATCTTTCACGACTCGATTTTTTCTATGGGGTCAAGTAAAGTAAAAAATTTATTTAAGTAAGCCCAATGGCTTAGATGAGCTTAAAAACCGAATCCGTGTGTAAATGCGACACATATACCAGGAGACCATCCAGCGTACCGTGGAAAGGGTCTACGTCCATCTTGGCCAGTGCCAGATCGCCAACGATAAACAGTTTCAACATCTCCGGTATCATTAGCTGACTTATCATACATCTGATTACTGTTACAGAAATAAAATTTGCTATTTTGAAATTCGTGTTTGTTTAAATTTGTTATGCGTTCCAGAAAGGAAAAAGTGACGCTTTGAAAAGATCGCCATTTTGTTATACCTTAATCGATTGTTTTAAAATTTGGGATTTGAATTCCCATTATGTATTAAAAATTGCCTTTGTATTAAAAGGGATTTACATTTAATGTTTTAATCTCCACCTATGGCAATAGTACTGATTTTTGAATTTTCTATAAGGACTGTATTAGAATTACTTTAAAAGTTTAAATGGACATAGTACTTCCACCTATAGGGCTTTTACAACATTTCTGCCGGTTTCTATACCTCTTATTTAATGTTAACTGATTATTTGGGCTGCTTACCGCTACAGGGTGCTACTGTAAATAAATAAGATATCACAGAAACCTTTATTTCCAACATTCTTAAACAATTTTTAACAATAATTTGATGAAAATGGATCTGATAACTGAACAACTCCTTTTAAGAACGTGCGTTGGTTAACCATCTTGTGTACACATGAAGTATTCTTACAAAATTCTCTTTTTATCATTTAATCGAATTCGTCGTTTCTATAAGAGAAATTTTCGAATATAATGTATTTCTATATCTTGTAAAAGGTACTAATCGCACTTATGGCAGTAAGACTCGTGTTTTCACAAAAAAAGTAAGCTATCTGCATTTCTTCGATTCCTTGGTAAACTTTAATTTCTTTCAGTGTCGAGCTACCACAAATTACTAAATCGCTGTTCGCACGACTGAAACAACCATATTTTGTTAATCAACCACACAGAACTCGCTTTCAATCTAAAGAGGTAAAGTAGCGTTATCTGATCACCATACAATCCTTACCGTATTTTTAGCTCTTCCGATTTAGCTGCTTCGATTGGCTCTCCATTTTTTATTACAATTTTCTCTTCGAGTGGACTACTTGTATATAGCTTGTAGCTTTACTTCAACAACTTATGTGCTGTTGATGTTTCATTTGCCTGGAAGTAACTTTATTCTGTGCGGAAGTTAACGATTTACTCTCCACATTTGGTTTACGTCACTGGGGTTAACATGATGGGACCTAGCTGTATGTTCGCTACTGACGACTCGAAACCTTCTTACCTGTACCAACCAGGGTTTAGAGTATCCTATACAACACCAGGTCGGAATATTACATTATTGCACGTGTTAATAAATTTTACCTTTGTCGGAAGCAGCCTTCAGCAGTGATCGACGCCATTTCTACTAAAAATAAATAAAAAAAAGTGTTTGCACCTTAATTATACCACCGAATTTTTAATGAACTATTTACCTGTAGTGATGGAGCTGTCTTCTACAGTTTCTTTATTGGAATAATTATTAGCATTTTTACATCCTTCATAAATATTGTTTTATTGTAATTAGTGGGTCACTGATATTAATTTGATAAAATCCGTAGTTATCACTTTGTGTAATTAAAATAATCTAAATTCAGTTGTTTATAACCGAAATTCCATACAAAACACCCAGTGCTGTGTTAGCGTTGAACGTCCATTTTGGTTATCTACAAACGTTATTATCTGCGCAGTAGCATGAACTAAATTATTTTGTCATACCGGTTGTATTCGTTGTTTAATTATTGTTATTACGTCACACTTTAGCAGGGGATACTGTTTGTTGGAGATTCTGTCTCATAGATTTAAGTACTTTATATGTAAATAAAGTTTTGCTTATTATAGGGGTTATTACTTTGTACAACACAGGCAAGTTGAATTGGTACATTTTCCAAATTAAAATTTGCTGTTTGTATATGAATCTTCCTTTTCAGGTGAAACATCTGAAAGATCTTTCAACGAACCAGAGAGGGGTATTATTTCATTTCAATAATTAATCAATTAAGCTATCTTATTTTGTTGAAGTTAAGATCGCGACTTGCCCTCGTCCACATAACTACTAGTATATTTGTTTACTTGTAAAAGGTTAGAGTTTCATTGGGGAAAACGATAACATACTAGACTAAAATTAATCTGCTACTGGGAATTCGTCTGTGATAAATTGCATGCTTTATATATATATATATATATATATATATATATATATATATATATATATATATATGCACAATTCGGCTAGTCATTGGGTAAAATTTACATATTCAAACTATTCGTATATTAAATATAGTTTTAACCAATATAATCTGTCTAGTCTTTTCGGGAAAATTAAATTAGCCTAAGATTATAAATATCCAACTGCGATAGCTGTTTGTGATCGAGATATCGTATATGTTTAATGCCAACTTGATTGGTTTGTTTTGTTTGAGGAAACTTAAATAAAGCGTGATTATTCTTGGAATTGGTGTTTACTTTTTTTTACTGTATTTTCTCCCCGGTTCGAGCTTTACAGGGCTCACGCTCATAAAGTCATAATTTTATCTAGTTAAAAGCTCGTGGCGCTCAAACTTTGTTCACTATCCTAGTTACGTGTACTACTACGATTTTTTTTGTTGTCTCACTAACCTAAAAATTCTAATAGCATAGACTAACTTATTGAGAGCTCTGAACTAAATGGAAGTCTGGTTTCGCTCAAAATAGAGCTGAATCTCTCAGACAGAGGGCAGCTACAGTAATTTTCTGTGTAATGTATAGTTGTGAAAGTGCAGGTTGTAAAAAATACTGTTTAGTTATTTATTTGGGCTACTGTTGTTAGTAAGTCTGGTTAAGCTGATAAGAAGTGCAGGTAGAAAGTTTTATCTATTGTTTAAATTTGTGGGTACTTTTAACAATGTTTGAAACTTACTTTGTGAAGAGTTTATGATTTAGTTAACCAAACCAGTACCAATATTTATTTAACCCTCTTAATACATTACTTACCTAAAACTTTTGAAAGTAAAAAACGAATAAAAACGTTTTCTATTTAGATAACATTTTTATTTTTTATTTATTTTTATTAAATATTTAGAATTGCAGGTGAATTGGAATAATGTGGAAATATCAAAAATAATGATTATTTTTTTAAGAAATGAATAAGTACTAAACTAAATTCTAAATTAAGAAGTATATTTACAAACTTACATAAATCCTTGCGCTATTGCAGGCTCACATTTCATTAATATAAGTAATTTGACTAATCTCATTACATTTAGAATTCACATCAGTTCTACATACATAAAGACAAAATTTACGTCGATTGGGACTTGAATCTCGATGGCGCAGTTACAAAGTACAGGTCGTAGGTTTAAATCCTACTCGAGGTAAACTTTTTATTTATGTAGGTATTTAATAAAATTAATAATAATTTTTAATTACATAAATCTACATTAACCTGACCAGTTATTTCTTCAGGTTTATTGATTAAACGAGTAAATGGTTAGGGACATCATTGTGAATCAATCTATTTTTTAATGAATTTGTAAATGCACACGCTTCGAAATGATCCTCGCAAATTCGTTTATTCTTTAGTTCTTCCGGTAATGCATCTAATAAAATCTCTGCAAAGGTAGAAATTACTTTGCTAGTAATTGTACTGCATTGTTTTAATTAAATTTCACATTTTGCAGAGAATTGTGAGAAAATCGTTGTCAAATTTCGTTTTTAAACTTCCATTAAAAAAAGTAAGCTCTTTTTTTAAATTAATTTTAGAGTTAGAAGGGCCACTTTTTTTAATTCAGTAAAAAAAATTAACTTTTTTCATTAGGTTAAGAAAAGTTTTTTTTTACAAAATTATGGACGTTTCTTTAATTACCTGAACCCCCAAATTAATCAGTGCACTTGACTAAAATGAAGACAAGTTAAAATCTAGACAAAATAGACTTTAATTTGACTATTTAATGGAAGTTTAGTGACTTCATGATTACAGTTTATTTAAAACAAATTCACAACCACGACCATGTAATAGTAGTAATATTTTCCAAGTTATGTAATATTTTAATTAAAATTACTTAGAATTAAAATCTAATCATCTCCCATTTCCAGTAGTTTTCTTTAAAAGAATTGCACTTTAGTTTAGTGCATACCTACAATTATTGCTATTATAGTTAAAAAAAAGACGTTGAATAAAATAATAATAATAATAATCACGATAAAAGAACTATCAAATGATAATGATTAAAGTATGAAATCATTGTATATATCTTTAATACATAAATTAGGTTCGATAACCGCACCCAAAAATTGTTATTTTAATAAGTGGAGATACCAAGATTATTTTATTTTATGTGGGGTCTCTCACTAAAATTCACTTTTCAAGAAATTGTATTAAACTTGTAAAAACCATTAGTTTGTTATTGTTATTAGTTTCTGCTTTTAAACATATTTCCTGTTCCAGGAGATTAGTGTCGAATTACAAGAGATTACTACCTTTAATTTGGCTAGAAAGCTCGTACCTCAATTCATGCTATCTCGCTCAGTTGGCTTCAATACTATAACGTATTTCTGTTATAGGCTCCGATTTTAAAGCGATCACAGCGCTACCTATATTTGATATCCAGAAATGCTTCTTTTTCTGTAGCATCAGTCAGAGATCTATATAAGTTAGTCTATGCTAATAATTATCTACGCTCTAAAACCACCCACGCGAAGCAAGTCCTCTACGACTAAACTATCGTTAGACTGAGTTCTCAGCCGCGCTCATCACTTCCCGCTTCCTTCCGTTTTTTCTCTGACGTGGTAGGTTAGACACTTTACATGTTTGTAGCTCATCCATATTCTCCCTTAATAAGGTTGTCATCTGCATACAACAGAACGTTATTTGTATCGGTACATGCTTGCCTAACACATTTATCCATGTATAGATTGAACAACCACGGTGACATCACAAAGCCTTGTCGCACTCCTAGCTCGATATTAAAGTATTCACTCGCAGCTCCCCTCACTCTAATACATGCCTGGCTACTGTTACATACTGCACTTATTCCATTTATTAGACCTTTACTTACACCATATTCATTTAACATTTCCTACAGCTTCTGCCTATTTACTCGGTGATGCTTTCTTCAGATCTACCAAAGCACAGTACAGCTGCTTTTTTACTCTTAAATACTTTTCGATCACCTGCTGAAGAGCAACCATCCGATCAACACATTCTCTCCATGGCATGAAACCACCCTGCACATCCCAAATCTTAGTTTGGGTGATTTCATGTACTCTATCAATCAGTACTCTTCGAAGATTAAGGAGCTGCCCCGCAAGGGTCTAGTAATGCTAACAATAATGTACAACGCCGTACTCAGATTAGGGCACTTCGCAGCCCAGATGAAGGTCTCGCAGGTGATACTAATACCAAAAACAGGCAAACCGCAAAACATGGTCTCCTCTTACTGCCCCATAAGCCTATCACCTCAACTGTTACAGTAGATACTTGCGAAATCCTAAATTTTGTCTTCGAAAAGGCCATTCGACTGCAGAACAGGCACATAGAATCATTGACATAGTAAACCAAACCTTCGAAGAAGAATACTGCACAGCTGGATTTTTAGACGACAACCACGCTTATGACAGAGTCTGGCACGACGGGCTCTTATTCAAACTGAAAACATCAATACCTTACTGTTATTACATTTTATTGAAGTGATTCCTAGAAGAAAGGTACTTCGAAATCAGATATAGACAAGAAATTACAGAACTACAACCAATCAAAGCAGGTGTTCCACAGGGAAGCATACTAAGCCCAATGCTCTATCTACTATTCACGGCAGACTTCCCCACTCACAAACATTCTCTTACAGCAACCTTCACCGATGATAAGGTAGTGTTAGTTAAACACAAAGACCCAACAGTCGCCGCCACGCTCCTTCAAAAAAACCTAAAAGAAATAGAGAAATGGGCTCGTAAATGGAAAATCAAAATCAATAAAGAGAAGTCCCCACACATTACATTCACCAAATGTAAACACACTACACCTCTATCTTGATCAACAACACTCCGCTCACCCAGGTGCAAGAAACCAAGTATCTAGAAATGCACTTAGATAAAGGGCTAACATGGAAAAGCCAGGTATGGAAAAAAGAAAACAGCTGGGCCTCAAATGCAGAAAACACTAGTGGATGCTGGGCCGTAATTCCAGGTTAAGTCTCTCCAGGTTAAGTCTCTCAAATAAACTGCTAGTCTACAAGGAGGTCTTCAAACCTATTTGGGCACATGGTCTTCAACTTTGGGGTACCGTAGTTAACTCAATAATTTCAAAGCAAAATGTTACGTACAATAAATGATGTCCCCTGTTTTATTACAAATGCGAGTATTTTAAGTGACCTAACAGTTAATTCAATTAAAGACGAAATAACGAAATGTAGCGCAAATCACTTAAACAGATTGTCAAATCATTAAAATGACTATGCGGTAAACCTGCTAGACAACAGTGAGCAAACTCAAAAGGTTCAAACCCCTGGATTTACTATATGGATTCCATGGTCTTTGATCAAGCTTAAAACCGTTCAATGTTTTTTTTTACAAAGTAACTAAAAAGATGAAATCAATATGCAAAGAGCCAGCCGCCTTTACCATTTTTTTTTTAATTAATTATTTGCTAATTATTCTGATAAAATTAAAATTTACAAAAATCATCAAATAATATATTTATATTCCCTCCGACGTGATTTTTAAAAACGTTGAAGGTTTTGTTACGTCAGAGTCCCAGACAGTCGATCCACCAATTACGGCATTAGAAGCACTACCAGAAGCCAGAAGCCCTCCGCAGATTATAAATAAAACCGCGCCACGCCCTACAGACGCTCTCACAGAGCAGTTTGAACATTCAAACGTAACGTAACCTACCTCTCCGAGCACATCGATAATTTAGCTTAAGCTAAATTAATTTTCTCAAAAAAATAACAATTTGCCCGCGCCGTTATCACGATGCCGTATAGATTGTGTGAAGACGACGACGACGGGATCTGGATCGACCACAGGGAGGACTTCGGAGGGACACCGGGCACCGACGCGCCGATTTAGTATGGATCCGCCATGCCTAGCCGCCTACCATCTCCACAGCGACAGAAGAGGAGAAGAGCAAAGAAGACGCCGCCGATAGACGTCGCCCTGTTAGTGGTCTAGTGGTCACTAACGGCTCCGACGACGTCCGCCGCCGCTCAACCCGCACCGATCCGAGAAGAAGACCAGAGCCAGGGATCCACCGACGACGAGTTCAGGACACAGAAGAAGAAGCCGAAGAAGACGCCGAAGGTTCGCCAGCCTACGCCGCCGCCTACCGACAACGGGTTCGAGGCCCTCGAACCCTACACGGACAGCCCTGCAGCGATGGAGCAGACAGCAAGAGAAGACGCCAGGGAGAAGGTGCCTCCGGTAATCCTTTGTGAGAAGGAGAACTGGATCGCGTTCTCCCGAGAAATGGACCGACAGCGGATCGCCTTCACGAGGGCCAAGGCCTTCAGCGAGGGAATCTGGATTCAGCGTGCCTCACTCCAAGACCGAGACATGCTGATTAGGTATATGTATAAGTGTGGTACTCCGTATCACACCTACCAGGCAAAGAGCGAGCGATTTGCTAAGGTGGTAATACGCGGCGTGCCCTTAGAGCTATCCGAGGTCGACGTTAGCTCAGAGCTAAGAACGCAAGGTATTAATGCTCTCTCTGTTTTTAGGATGAAGCAGCGAGGACGCCCGATCCCCCTCGTGATGGTGGAGTTGCCGTCCGAGGACGACAGGAAGGAGATGCGGGAGATGCAGCACGTCGCCCGCCTCCAAATCACCGTCGAGGATTTGCGGCGGAAATCCGGCATCGGGCAGTGTCACCGGTGTCAAGGTTTCCGTCACGCACAGCGTTGCTGCAGGGCAGCAGCACGTTGTGTCAAGTACGCCGGCGATCACCACAGCAGTGCCCGAAGTTCCCTCGACCTCCGCAACGAAAGAAGACGCAAGGACATCAGAGACCGAAGAGGACACCGCCGACGACGGCGACTTCTTCAGCCCGGACCGGCGTCAGTTACGCCCGAGCGACAGCAGGCAAGGTTGAAAAGGCGGAAGTACCGAGAACGGCTACCGCCGCTGTCGTTACCCCACCTGCCCAACCCGCCTTAGGATTCGACGCCATATTGGATCTCCTCGGAGGTCTCGATATGGAGAAGGCCCTACCTGTCATCCGTAAGGTGGCAGCGGCGCTCGTTCAGGCGCAAACTGCGATGGACCTGTGGGGAGTGATCCTCTCTCACGGTTCAGAGGTGGTTGTCCTTTTCAGGTAACCATACAAAGGTTCGGAGCGAAGTCTGGTGCCCCAGATAAGTATACAGTATCGACAATTTAATTTATTCTGTTCTGTTAAACCCGACAATGTTTCACACAACTAACACATGTTTCTATTTATTTCAGATACGCAGGGCATCAGCAACCAGCCACAACCGAGCGACAACAGGACAGTCCACACAACATACTCCAACATCACCACATTTCCACTTTCCGAACGACCAACAATGCAAAGCACAACACTGTCCACAGGCAATCCACACGACACGCAACCCAACAACTTCGCAATCCACGCGCTGAAGAGGAAGAAGATTCTTGAGCAGCGCACCACTAATACAACAAAATACACATTTATTATTATATTTAGTTTTAAGTGTGATATGTAGTATAAAAATGAATTGTTAATTTCTAAAATTTTTAATAAACTTTGTTGAACTTGAACTTGAACTTACGGACGCTCTCATTCCGCTATGTCTCTTTCAAGAGCCCAGACCGACCTGCCCTTATCTTATACACCAGCATTACTACTGCCTCAACCCGCGGTCACTTGCATGTAAGTTAAGCATACAACACCACACTTACATCAGTGAACGACTTCACGTCGGGAAAAACACTCTTGAATATAAATCGAAGGTATTCATTTTCAATTCCTAAGAGTTTAATAACTCGTGAACACCACCAATTGTGCTTTACTAAAACTTTCGCTAATTACTGAGAGTAAATATACAGTTAACTAATAAAAACCCTGTAAATATTATTAGTTTCTTTAAAATTCACTTTCATAAAAGTTAGAGGTATAAAATTTGCATTTGTACAATTTAAAGTCGTAAACTCGTAAAACGCTCCCTTTAAAAGTATTGATTTTCTGTTGACTGTAAAAGCACGTAGAGGTACTTATCTTATCACCGCATGACCTAGCTCGCTATTATAAACACGTTACAATAACCATATAAAATTTGGCTGCTGTCAGCTACCCGACAGATCCGGCTTTTAGAATTTTAAATTTATTTTTAAAATAAATAAAATCTCCTTATATCGTAATATAAATTATGATCCGTCCTTTTCTGAGCGTATAAACATCTCGCTAACCGTATTTTCACAGAAGACGTAAGGACAGCAGCGGCCTGACGACCTCCTCTCCAATCTGTATACAAAAGGCACTCACCCAGAAAATCGTGAAGCCACTCTCGACATCCTGAGGGAGGCTTGAAGTCCCGATCATTGGTACTTCCTGAAATTTATGTTTGTTTTACCTGAAGTACTTTGTTATTTTTTACTTTTTTACTTACCGTTTTATGTTAGTTGTAATAGTATTAAGTGTAAATATTTAGATTTTATAAATAGGAATAATATCCATCTAAAACAAGTATATTGCTCAGTGTGGACGAACCTTGATATTAGTGATCAATCCCAGTAACAACGAACAACTCCCCCTTTTATAGAATTTAAAAACCGGTTGCGCTAGACCGAGGAAAATTAAAGTAAACGTTAATTAAAGTAAGCGAAAGCATCTTACATGTCAATAGTCATATTCTGTTACCACACTAACATAAACTTTACTTATTGTATTTATACAGATTGTAAATAGAAATAAATCATAAAACAAACAAAAATTCGTTGTATATCATTATATTATGTTTTACAAAATTATATTACTCATATCACGCTTATAGCCGCAACCTTAATTTACGCTTTAGAAGGTGTACACCAAAACATAATATGATCCCATTTAGTGACCTTTCACATACAACATTAGATGGTGTGGTTACTACTAATTAATGCAATATACAAAATTTTAATTACATATCGGTCATTTATAATTTGATTAATAACATGGCCATTATTTAATCTTCTTTCTAAGTAATTCTTTTATACGTTACCTTGAATAGGTATTGTGTATTGCTCTTCATACTATATTTACTATATTATTGTGCTATAACTACTGCTATACTATAATTTATTCTTAACCATTTCGTATTTCCTTTTCTGTCCATTAAATTTTTCCTAGTACCCACCGTTACCTTTACATCAAGCACTTTAATTCATGTGACATTAATATAAAATCGTTTACAACCACGTTAGTTATACGTAACGAAATAATGATAATTTAATAGAAAAAGATTTCAGGAATAAATTAATATGCAGATTAAGCCTGCACTCGATGACGTCACATACACAAGCTGGCCGCTGCACACTACGCGTATGAATTAATATCCAAGAATTAAATTTTAATAAGGTAATTATCGAAAAAAGGAAAAGGAAAAGACCACGTATTTCATTCCCTCCCTAAGGGGGAGGGTGGACTGCTCGAACTTTCCTAGCTCTTTCAGTCACAATCACGGATTCCCAGCATACATACATACATACATACATTACGTATACATGAATGGTGGGATTAAGGATGGGTGTAGTCAGGATAGGATCGGAAGGAACGGAGTTAGGGTTCTGAGAGGGGAAATACTACCCCAGCATTCGCTTAAGCAGCCACACATGGTGTGCACATACGCAGTGACCATGCCGCTACATGTGTATGAGGAAAACCCCCTGAAAAAACCTCATACAAGATAGACGGTAACGGGAATCGAACCCATTACCTCCCGAATGCTAAGCAGGTTGTGTCACCACTACGCTACCAGCTCGGTATAAGGTAATTATCAGAAATCAACCGGTTAAATAGCTGAAACACAGTCACGTGATCTAAGTAATAACAATAAACCAAAAAATGACATATATGTCTTATATTTTTATTCAATAGGTAATTAATACATAATACATTAGAAATATCTCACTCCTAGATTTAAAATGAAAACATACCTAGAATAACAAAAATAAAATATTACAAAAGTACAAAAATAAAGAAAACATTTTTATGCCTGTAATTTTGTAACTTTTCTTTGGGTTTTTGTCGAAATATTATATGCGTTGTTTTGTTTTTTTCTCTAATTGTTTAGTAATATATTTGCAAATTGCACATTAATCACAATTAGTATCTGGAATTATATCTATGTCTTTTAACACTCTCGCTGCCCATCACGCGCTGGCGCGTGACACGGCACGTCCGCGGGAGCCCGACCACGCGCCGGCGCGTTGGTCATTTGCTGTGAGACTGTGTGTTTGTCTGGGCGTTTCGTGAACGTATTATAACGTTTTATCCTGTGTTGTTTCGGATTTTTTGTGATTTGTTTTCTGTGTGCAGCTGGTGAATATGAGTAATAAAAATAAGGACACTGCTGGTCCTTCAGCACCAAGGAAGCCTAGATATGTCTTCAGAAAACCCTTAACGGAAGCTGAGATATTGCAACTGCTTTTAGAAAGTGACGATGAAAGAGATAATGTAAATATCACTGGCAATATAAGGAACGTGAATCAAGATGTTAACGATGCTTGACGACAAAATCCTGAAAATATAATCTGGAATAATAATTCATCTTGTATAAGACAGTTGAATTTTACTAAACAAGAAAAACTATTGGTTCCTATTCCCGGAGAAAATACAATCGATTATTTCTTGCTTATTTTGTCAGATGACTTATTAGAGCTGGTTGTTAATGGTACAAATATGCCATTGAGATTTTTTTGGATAGAATTCTAATAGGAAAGTGGAAAGATAAAAGGAAGGTTTCCTATATTTCAACTGAGTTCAAAAATGAAATGACGGAAGTAACTAATAGAAGGAATGAAGTTAAAAATGAACCTCTGCCCATAGTTCAGTACAATAAATATATGTATGGGATTGATCGTCAAGATCAGATGTTATCTTACTACGGTTGCGAAAGAAAGACACTACGCTGGCCTTCAAAAATATGTATTCACACTCTTCAATTGATGATGAATAATGCTCACCAAATATTTAATAAATATTCTGGCCGCAATCAATCATTCTACCATTTTAGGATGGACGTAGTGAAACAATTACTTCAACAGCGTAAATCACAAAGGCAATCAAGCGATCATTTACAGGTGGAAAATATATTATCAGCGAGGGATAGCCGAACAGGAAACGGTAAAATAAAAAGGAAGCAATGCAAATCGTGATATGGGACATCAAAAACTAGTAAAGACACAATTTACGTCTGCAGAACATGCCCAAATGAGCCCGGGTATTGTTTAGATTGCGTCAAAATAACGCATGCTTAATTTTTTTTTTTTTGAGTTTATTTAATGGTATATTTTAGATTATACAATCTAAACGTTTCGATAACACTTACAGTTATCTCGTCAGTAGTCATATGTTCGGATAGGATCCGTTATCTTCGGGGAAGCTTGTTGTGGGGGGTCGCCGAAACAGCCCTCGCAGCCATCTTAGCAGAAATACCTCTGTCAGGTTAGGTTAGGTTAGGTCGCTAAAAGTACAATATTAGGTTAGATTAATAAACGCACGGTTTAGGTTAGGGTAATACTCGCGCGCGAGACCCCACTCCAAGTTTCCCCGAGGATAACTGAACTTATCCAAACATTAATGAGTGCGCCCGCAAACAAGACCCAGGGCCGGCAGCATTCTCGTTTCTCGAGCGTTTCGCTCTTTAAAGTGTAACTGTCATCGAGTTAGCATTATTATAATATATTCTCCTGTTTATCAGCGGACATCAGAGATTTTATTTACTTGATAATAAACTATTACAACATAACCGTTCAAGATGATGGTGATGTTTCTCAAAAAAGGAAGAAGAACGGTGAGATAGAGGCGAAGGATGAGTCTCAAAACCAAAATGATAATGATAGTGACGAATCACGGTCGACGAAGAATAAAACCGATAAAAAATGTGAATAAATAAATGATATATTGTTTTTTATAATATATTTTTAAACGCTAAGCTTTCCTTTAATTTTTATTAATAAACTTGTTTTCCTAATGTCGTTCGTACCTGCACTAACAATGCTGCAGTTAATGCGAAAGGACGGTTAGATGGGTAATTACAATAAATGTGAGACTAGTTTTCTTTTGCACACTATAAGTTAAATCAGACTGCTATTTTTTGAATTGAGAGCTGATTTTGTATGATTAAGTTAAATCCATTTGGTATTTTTGAATTCTGGTTGGTTGGTTTTAGCAAAGTTTAAGTTAGTCCAATCAGTATTTTAAAACTGTAATCCAATTTTCGCCAGTACTAAGTTATGATTGATTGATTGAGATTGATTTGGTTGATTTATTGAGATTGATCTGGTTGTTTAAGAGTGATCTGCTTAATTATTTGATTAATTGATTTGTTTGAAAGAGACGAGGGAGAGACTAACATGATCAACCTCTGTTACAGAAAACATTCATTAGTCTTTGCACCATTAGATGGCGCCACAAACCCTAATTAGTCCTAGAAATATACAGGTAGGCGGTGACGCCTCTATTACAGAAAACATTCACTAGTTTAAAAATATGCAACTAGATGGTGCCACAAACAAAAGCCCAATTAATCCTAAAAATATAACACTAGGTGGTACCTCCTTTATTACAGAAAATATTCATTAGTCCATACACAACTAGATGGCGACACAAATTCAAATTTCGCAACAAGGAGGCTACGACAAGAGGGCGCAGACCCTAACACAAGTTCCTATACTTGTCTTATAAGTTAGCACTAGGGCCCTTTATTAGAATACTATTTATCATTAAGGCGCCGCGACAAGGGGCGCAGACCCTAACACAAGTTCGTATACTTGCCTTATGAGATATAATTAGGGCCCCCTCCTGCACCTATATAAATATCTTGTCTAGCCACCAGTATCCTGGTAAATAACCAAGTATCCCCGCCCAGCATCCCGACCAGCATCTCGCCAGCATCCATCTACGTACACTTTCATGTACATCCTTCTTGGTGTTCAAAAGCCCCGAGAAAGGTACATAAAAGGCGTAAAGGGTAAGGAGTACTTAGTTTGCCGGAGGTTCTGCCCCGTAGAACTAAATATTTCGACACCAAGAACCATTCCTTTCCATATAACAAAGTGATAATCTAGGAGTACTTAATCAGACAGAGGTTAGGCCCTGAATCATTAGCTGCTCCTACTACAGGTACACCCACCCTAACGACATTAATACTGTAAACGTTGCCGGTCCGAAGACGCTCTTACAATTCCACCAATACCAGTCCGAATATCCTAAAAATACGTATATATTTGCCCTATTACCAGCATTCCAGGTAACCGCACTAATTACCCGGTTTGATCATAAACCACACCGACCTGTATATATAAAGACCTCCGGTATATAAAACCCCTGTTTCCAGTTATGAGTTTATTCATAAGTAATATAATAATGATTAGTACCTGTTATTAATTCCTGACCTGAGTTCAATTCATTGAATTGAAATGAACAGTTACTATTCGACACCTGTGTATAATCAGCACACTAACTTTCATTCATAACTACAAATGTAAATACCACACACCTGTAAATAATCCCTTTGTAAGCCTGGCTCCAGATTACACACATGTAATTACACTGTTATCACCTGCCCATTGGAATTAACCGTTTTAGTAATGAAAATTCCACACATCACTAAAACAGCTGTTTAATTATGTATTTTACAGTACTATCCATTGGGGGCGATCCTAATTGACCAGCCAACGGCGTCTCATAGTGTTTCAATACTGGGACCACATGAATCATTTGTAGTTTCCAATTTATTTATTTAATTCAATATTAGTTAAGATTATTTATTTTATGAGTTCCTTTTTAGAGTTTGTTTTAATTTATATTATTATAACCGAATATATTTGTTGTAACCTGGTAATATTTATTCTTAAGTTTATTCACAAAGTAGTGACAGCCTTTAACCCCGACCTGACAAAGCAAACCGAGGACAATAAAAGTAACACACCTAGATGAGGTTACAAACGTTAAAGTTAAAAGTGCATTTAGACTATGGCACTGCTATTAAAATAAATAAAAATTGGGAGTTGTCATTTAAAAAAGTTGACAGTGACATCATTATTCTTACAAAGATCACCCTATATTTCATTATAGCACCAGTAAATTTTTCCTTGCATAATAACGAAGCTAAAATAAGAAGAAGTAATAACAATCCATTAACAAACAGTGCGTATTGTACTTATATAGTTTGTACGGAAAAGTAAATATTTATAATGTAATAGCACCTATGCTTCAAATACAATACAATTCCACAATTTTTTTATTTTATAATTGTTGAAATTTGTTTGGTTTAATAAAACAAAAGCAGAAGCAAATGGTTATATTTCAAATATAATCAACACATCAACAAGAATATGAATTTTCTATTAAAAACATTTACCCAGTTAACACAAAACATAGAAAAAAAAAATGTATATATAGAGGGTGTTCCAGTTTTTTGTAGCAGGACTTTAATAGTCGATAGAGCTTTCAAAATTAAGACAAAAAGTTCATATAAACATAGGTTGCCAAACGCTTAGTTTCGGAGATACGGGGTTTCAAAGTTTTAATTTTTTTTTCAGTTCTTTTAATTTATCTTCAAAACTATTTAAAATAATAAATCCAAGTTTAGTACACATATTACACTCCTTAAACTCAATATTAAAAGTAGTTTAACGTTTATCAATATCTACAGGGTAGTACATTTTCTGGGGTGGTACACCCTTTATCCCCCCCGAACTTTTTCATGCGACGCCTCTAACTCTTAAAAACCAAAAATTTAGATTGCCCATTTGATTTAGGAACTTTTTTGCCTTCTGCTTTTTTTTTCGAAAAATGCATAGTTTTTGAGATAAATTAGCTGTAATCCATGAACAGCTTCCAAATGGTAAGTAAAGAACGTCTGATGCTCCCGCAAAAAATGGTGTGCCGTGAAAAGAACAATAAAAAAAAAGAATCAAATTATGTCAAATCTCACGTTTTATTTTAAATACGACTTGTGAATAAGAAAGAATGTAATTTATTTACATATTTTATTGTGTTAATTTTTATTGCAAAAGTGATCTTTTGTAATGCCATTTTTGTTTTCTAATCAAGAAATAGCGGATATCCATTTTATTTATGGCTTTGTAAATGGAAGTTCAGCAGCAGCAGCCCGTGAATATAGACGTAGATTTCCTTTTAGAAGAGCTCCGCATTGTTCAGTATTTGTAAGAGTTCACCAACAAATTATAAGTCAGGGATTAAATAATGTGCATGGTCGTCAAGATAATAATCATAGGCAGCAAAGAAATATTGCACGACGAATTTTGCGTGAATTTGACAGAGATCCCACAACTAGCATTAGAAGAGTATCCGTAGCTTTAGGTGAAGTCTCAAATACTACTATTCACCGAACATTAACGGGATCACCGATATCCTTACCATCTACAACCTGTTCAAGGACTACAACCAGGGGATGCAGAACGTAGAGTTGCGTATTGTCGATGGATTCTTGCTGAAAACAATAACAATCCAGGTTTTTTAAATAATGTTTTATGGACCGATGAACCCCACTTCACTCGCCGTGGTGTGGTAAACTTTCACAACCAGCACGTTCAGGCACATGAAAATCCGCATGTAGTTCGCCCGAGACATTTCCAACAAGAATTTAGTGTGAACGTCTGGATAGGTATTTACAATAATCTTAAGCTTAAGCTTAAGCGTAAGCTTAAAGCTTTTGGGCCTTACTTTTTACCACTCGGATGAATGCTACGGCTTTCTTGGAATTCTTAGAGAATGAACATGGGAATATGTGGGAACATATTCGCTTAAATTTACGAAGAACGGCTTGGTTCCAGCTTGATGGTTGTCCAGTTCATTGTAGCAGAATCGTTAGAAACTGGCTGGAAACTCCTGTGACAACAAGAGATGAACTCATTAACAGGATTAGGGATGCGTGTAATGAAATAAGACAATTTTTAGTTAATATTCCACGTGTGAATTATGTATTCAACAAAATTGTTCACATTTTGAACAGTTTCTTTAAATTTATTTATTATTACGATAGCGTCTTTGTTTTGTTGTCATAGGTTAAGTTTATTTGTTTTATTTATTTATTTCGTTCATTTCGTTCTTGTTAAAATCTTAAATAGAAATTCTTTCCAATTTTTCCTTTAATTCAACTGAAAAGTTAGGAAAAAATCAGTGGAGTACTACTTTTTATTAAGAGACAAAATTGACATAATTTGATTCTTTTTTTTTATTGGTCTATTCATGGCACACTATTTTTTGCGGTAGTATCAGACGTTCTTTACTTACCATTTGGAATCTGTTCATGGATTACAGCTAATTTATTTATTTCAAAAACTATGCATTTTTCGAAAAAAAGGCAGAAGACAAAAAGTTCCTAAATCAAATAGGCTACCTAAATTTTTGGTTTTTAAGAGTTAGAGGCGTCGCATGAAATAGTTCGGGGGGGATAAAGGGTGTACCACCCCAGAAAATGTACTACCCTGTAGATATTGATAAACGTTAAACTACTCTTAATATTGAGTTTAAGAAGTGTAATATGTGTACTAAATTTGGATTTATTATTTTAAATAGTTTTGAAGATAAATTAAAAGAACTGAAAAAAAATTAAAACTTTGAAACCCTGTATCTCCAAAACTATTTGGCAACCTATGTTTGTATGAACTTTTTGTCTTAATTTTGAAAGCTCTATCGACTATTAAAGTCCTACTGCAAAAAACTGTAACTATATATATATATATATATATATATATATATATATATATATATATATATATATATATATCAATTTCATATTTTGGAAAGATATCAAAAAAGAGCTCACATATAACGAAAGAAGAAAGAGTACAAAGGAGTTTTCAGAGCTAATACCAATGTTCTTAAATGTTTATTTAATGCCAAAGATCCGACTAAAAACATTTTAAAGTTGGGTGTGTATAAATCAAACTGCACATTCTGTTGATATTGGGCAAACACTTAGGAACTATGATATTGGATATAAATAACTCATTAGATGTTACAAATATAAACACATAGACAAATCAAATTTTTATATTTTTGTAGATGCTTTTTAGAAATATTCAAAAGTTATAAACATAAATAATAAGTACCTTTAAGGAACGAACAGGTTGATGTTATAGACTCGACGTAAACACACATTTTAAATATGAAATAATATAATTTGTTTGCTTTTTTGCCTTAATGGTTTGTTACCATAACAACTTTTTATTAGTTTATATGAAAAAGCAAACTTTCACGATTATCACATATAATTAAAATACTCATCTTTTGGGTAAATCTTTTATTTTTATTTATCTTTTATATAAAGTCGAAGGTTTCGATAATAATGACAGTTATCGTCCTTAGTAAATGGTAATATAACTCCGAATTAATCGTAAAATATAAAAACGGAAATATAAGCCTGCTATTAATATAAGTTTGATAAATCTATAAAGCCAACTATGAAATCTAATTTTATTTTGGTAAAGAATGGCTAGATCTTTAGTAAATTAAATTTTTATAAACTGCCTCTGAAGATGAGCAATCAGAATACTCTCTAACGAACGAAGGGTAACAAAAAGATGTCATAATCAAAGAACAAAGTTAACAAAATTTAATCAAGTTATGATGTAAGTGTAAAGTGAAAAACTTTAATAAAAGCATTCACAAATAGAAACGTACCAAGTAAATATCTAGTCACATCTAACAAACAAATGGTTTTTGGTTAATAATTGTAATTGTTATGTTACAGTGAAAACACAATGCAAGCGTTTATTATGATTTTTAATTTTAACTATATATGTTAAATAATCGCAGTGGTGTGGTAACTTATAATAGCACTGTATTCGGTAAACATTAGAGTAATATTATGTAATGATGATCTAGTAAACCAACTTAATTATACAAGGCGCCTAAAATGAAGATGAACAGCATAGGGATCTTGAAAACGGTAAGAGATACGAAGGCGGTTAAATTAGAGAAAATTTGTATAATTCACACGTAGTTTGCAAAAGTTCATTATTGTTTGTCGTTTCCGAGATTTAAAACAAAATGTGATTTTTGGGATTTTCTTTTTTCATAATGCCTTCATTTATTTAAAAAAAAATTTAAAAACCAAAGGTACTTCTTCATTGTTACTTTTTAAATTCTATTAGATGGCGTTTTCAAATTTTTTATTCGACACTTCGTCTCCGAGAAGCCGTCATCAACTATATTTTTTTATATCGCCGCAACCAACGAAACACCCTGTATTCGATAGTATTTCATTACGAATTTAAACATGTATTACACATTATGCTTTTGAAGCTAATTTTTAAGAAAACCTCGGATTAATATTAGTATTTAATAATATTTTTTTATGCACAAATGTAGCAACTCCAACTTTTAAACCTATTTAATTAAAGTTAAATAATTACAATAACTGCTGTCATAACCGATACTAACAACTGCTCTTCATTTTCAAAACTCCTATCATACACTTGGTTTTTCAGGTAACCCACAGAAAAATCCAGGGACTTAAATTTTCTAATATACCATTCGCAAAAACCTGCTCACCGCTCCTGATCAGCTGGTCTAAGACCCTGACAAACTCGAAATTTCTATGGGTGAAACTTATTCTTACTTAAAATGAATTGTGCTGTAGAATTAGCTATACGAGTACGATGTTCAATTTGTCTTGTTGATATTTCAGAGTTTTCAACAACGGCTTGTAAAACAGTATTAGCTTTTTCGTCATCAGATTGTTTTTGACGAGATAGAACAGGTTTTGTAAACGAACCAAATTCTTTTAAATTAGATTCCAAACGTCTAAAAATGGATCTTCGTTCAGGATATTTATCCAAATACATCAGCTCAGTAACTACACAATTTGTGTGGGACAATATGTAGCATGTCAACATATCGAACTTTTCTTCGTTTGTAAAATTTTGTCTTTCCATAGATACGCTTATTGATTAATTATAATTATAAATTAAGTAAACAAAACCACAACAACAACCCACGAAGTAATGGTAATAAAAACAACTTAAAATACGTATAATTCAAATAACAACAACGATCTCAACGCAATAAAACTAAGTTAAACAGTTTTCATCAAAATGTTAAACAACAGTTATTTTATCAAATCATTCTAATATTAACTTCATATGAAAAATGTAAAAATGAAAATCCGAATTTTTCAACTTCAAAACCATAATGTGTAGTACATGGTAAAATTCGTAATAAAAAATACTATCGCATACAGGATGTTTCGTTGGTTGCGGCGATATAAAAAAATAAAGTTGATGATAGTTTCTTGGAGACGAAACGTCGAATAAAAATTTGAAAACGCCATCTAATAGGATTCAAAAAGTGACAATGAAGAAGTACCTTTTAAAAATCTTTTAAAATAAATGAAAGAATTACAAAAAAGGAAAACCCAAAAATCACATTTTGTTTTAAATCTCGGAAACTACATGTGAACAAGCCCCAAATTACACAACATTTCTCTAATTTAACCGCCTTCGTATGTCTTACCATTTTCAAGATCCCCATACTGTTCAAAAGTATATTATTCCACCCTAATTAATAACCTACTGTAAATAGATAGTTAGTTAATTTTAAAAACCCTGTAAATATTATTTAGTTTCTTCAAAATTCACTTTCATAAAAGTTAGAGCTAAAAAAGTGGTATTTATACAATTTAAACTGGTAGTCTTTATAAAACGCATAAAGCGAACATATTCCCTTTAGAAGTATTGATTTTAAGTTTGACCGTAAAAGCAGGGAGAGAGAGAATTATCTCATATAATCTTATAATAACTGTATAAAATTTTGCTGCTGTCGGCTACTCGACAGGTCCGGCTTTTACAATATTAAATTTATTTTTAAAATAAATAAAATTTCCCATTATATCGCAATATACATGTGAATTAGTTCTTTTTGAGTGTATAAACATCCCGCTAATCGTATTTTCACAGAAAACGGAAAAAGTGAAGCGGCCTGACAACCTACACTCCAATCCGTAAACAAAGGCGCCCACCCAGAGAAACCTGGACCAACGTTCGACATCCTGATCATTGGTACTTCCTGATATTTGTGTTTATTTAATCCTTATCTTGGGCACGTTGTATAGACTGTATAAATTAAAATAAAGGTATAAACTGGCAACGTTGGTTTTTAGTCGTGTGTTTAGTTTTGTTCGCTGGTGCATTACAGTTTGGGGAAAACATGAAGTGTACTAGTTTAGCAGAAGAATTTTCAATCAATAGCGCACTCCAATCTCTCCCTTTCACCCAATAGTGTATTCCGGATTTCCGATTTCACGAACGACGATTAAGGATTTTACCATTAGTAAATGTAGTAATTCCAAAATCATTTTTAATAATAATCGAAAATAAAATTTCTCACTCTTGAGAAATGCTTCTTCTGTGTTTTGCATGTATTTTCATTCGATAATACGTGATAGTATGAATATTCCATAACTATGCTCAACGAAGTACATGGATTGTCATGAATTTAAAAACTGTCAGTGTCAAGTGTAAATGCAGTGTCCTAATTGTTTTGAGACTAGTTTTAATTTAAATGTAAAACATGAGTGAAAATCTAGTGAATCAGATATACAATTTGATAATGCTCGACCTGAAATTACAAATTATTTAAATAATACAAGCGAGAACCTGCTGCCGCAGAAATGAAAATGAAACATCATGCACCATTTAGGGATTGACAACAACAAAACTGACTGCTTTTTCGAAAATATTTTAATTGCATTTTTTGGTGATTTATGAAAGAATGGAACTACTCTACTCTATAGAAAATATATTCAATCTTAAATGCAACGATAAATGTGTAACCTACTTGCGCTTACTTTCATTAGAGTTTACTTTAATTTGCCTCGGTCTACCTCAACCGGTTTTTAAATCCTGTAAAAAGGGGAGTTGTTACTGAGACTGATCAGTAATGACTAGGTTAGTCCACACTGAGCAATACACTTGTAAGGGTTTTAGACGTATATTATTCCTGTTTGGTTTATAAAATCTAAACGTTTACACTTAATATTACTACAACTAACATAAAAACGATAAGTAAATGATAACAAAGTACTTCATGTAAAATATTTTGAATTTTTCTATTCACTCACGTGGTTACAACTGTTATTTTTATTATTTTATAGGCGCCCAACAACACATTCAAATTATTAATTATTGCAGAATTATTTCAATATATATACAAGAACAAATCTGTTTGTCAACATAAGCGAATTCTTTTTAACAAGCCAACCTCTTACCTCCTATACACCATCTGAGCTAGTTATAACACCGTGGCATAAGAAAACGTTTAATAATAACGCTTACAGGATCAAGTGCGTGATGGTTTGAGTAACCTCATCAGTGGAAATATAAAATAAATGAGTTGGTATGCTCATTTCATCAATTTCACTAAGGATGCATTATTTTGCATCTTCTTTTAATAACTCAACCTTAGGAATGTATATCTAAAAAAGAAAGTCATTGAATGCAAAAACACTTACGTTTACTTTATCCTACTAAATCAGCAATTGCTCAACATGCCTTACGCACTCTTATATCAATACAAAACTTGAAAACAAAAGAATTCTGATTAACGATAAGAATTGGTATACAAAGAAAGATGCGAGAAGCTATTGAACAGGGATAATGGATATGAACCGTCTGATACTTGGGGGTCTATTTTCAAGAACTGAAAGATTTACAGTCTACAATAATGATTTAAATTTAATTCTCTAGTTACCTTATTAATATTTGTGATTTTGTTGTAAACTTGTCAATATTTGTCACTTGAATATTACGCCTGACCATAGAATAAGAACTACCCATAGAAAAGAAACCGTTTAGAAACGAAAGTCGTATGCGCAAGGTTAAAAATTATTTAATAGTTCGTGGATCAGACACTTGACACTAATGTTTTTGATTCGATACTTTTCGATATCGTTCGTGATTTACGAGATCTTTCTGAAAAGACGGGGTAAAATTTTTAACGTCATCACATAGTCATCATAACCTAAATTTAATTAGTTTTGGATGATTTTGCCGTTTCTGGGTTTTTGGTGTTTTAACAAACTGAAATTTGTTTTGTTGTTGTATACAGTATAGTAGGGGAGGAGGGGGCACAGAGGACCACCCAAGATATTATGACCGATATTTTTTTTGCAGTTTATTTAAAGCAAATTAATCTGTGTTCATGTGATAAAGACATGTTTGTTTATAATCTAGAAGTCGAATTTAAATTTATTTCTTACTTAGATTTTAGGAAAATTGAGAATTTAAACATGGCGGCTCCGGTCCCTTTCGCCCCATTATTTGGGGCGAAAAGGTCCAATGGTCCGTTTTACCCCAAATAAACTATGCGGGTTAAGTTAAACAAACCTAATGTCAAATAACGATCATAGTTCACAAAACATTTATTTATAATATTTGTGTGTGCATTTATTAACAAAAAAAATTATTAGTCAGTGCAAATAACACATTGAAAACCCTCTTCCTCTTCTTCTACACCAGCACATGCATCGTGAGCCCACTCCTTGCATAACACACATTGTATCCAGCCTTCTCCAGATTTGGATTCAGAGAATTTACTGTGGCAATATATGCATTCGATATTACCTTGATTATCATCTTCACTTTCTGATGAATCGCTATGTTTCTTTGGGATTTTTACTTGTTTCTGTTTCTTTTTCTTATTTTGATTCGAAACGCTGTCTCTTGACAAGTTTAACTTTCTTCTTTGTGCTTCCTTTTTAGCTAAACTAGCTTCCAATTCCTCTTTAAATGGAGTGCTTGTCAGTTCCTCCGATCTTTGGGCCTTTCTTCCACTTTTTCTTTCTTTTGAAGTTGAGGATTTAGGAGATATGCCTCTGCAAACGTTGCATTCTCTTTAGAGCAACTTGGTGATGGCTCAGGTCGTTTAGAGGAACTTTCTGTTGGCTCAGGTTCTTTAGAGCAACTAGGTGTTAGCTGGGGGAGAATGAAATCATCTGTTTTACCCCGAGTTTCTTCCGGAAGTTGATCATTAGTTGCATTTTGTAAGAGGTTGCTTGTTCCAATCATGTTGCTTGTATCATTTCGAGACTGCGTGTTCTGTTGAACATCAGTAACTTCAGAAGGTAGAAAGTCTTGCTCATTAAATGCACCAGCGTTAAATGGCCATATACCAGCTACCTCAAATCTCTTTATGACTTTTCCCATACTTGAAATATGTGCAAAAGCTTTTGCAAATATTTCCACGTCATAAATTGTGATTCGTTGACCAGGATGATTTGTATACCAGACATCGCATTCTCTGGCATATTGTGCCTTCAAGGGTCCAAACACGCAACAATCGAGGAGCTGCAACCTATGACTAGTATGTGGAGGAAGCGATATTAGGACTAAGTTATTTTCTTTGGCTTTAGTAATAGCTTCAAGTGTTCTATGCTGGTATGGTTATCGAATACTAAAAGAATTTTTCGGTCGGCTGTTGGTTTTACGATACCTATAAAGTGATCAAGGAACTTTAAGAAATGGTCACTATCCATCCACCCTGAAGTATTAGCATATCCAACTGACCCCGCAGGACAACCTCGCATTAACAATGGATTCATTCTTTGCCTTGGAAAAATTAAAAATGGGGGTAAATAATATCCCGAAGCAGATATTCCACATATGGCGGTAATGTTGAACCCTCTTTCTGCACTAACAATACGACCAATCTGTTTTTTCCCTTCTTGGCCAGAATGTTTCTTGGAACAGGAACAGTATTAACACCACACTCATCGATATTAAAAATCTGGTCAGCCTGAAATCCCCACTTTTTCAAACAAGTTTCTAATAAATTATGGAACCTTTCCACTTGAGGCCTATTAAATACTACTGCCCGAGCCATACTTGTAGCCTCAGGAGCACGAATGGAGATTTGGGGATTTTTTTTCCTGAAGCCCGCTAACCAGTCGATACCTGCTAGTTTAATTTTTCTGCTAAATCAAAAGCTAATTTTCGGCAGTCCATTGTAGTTATTCCATAAAACCGGGATTCCAAGTCGGTAATGTGATCAACCAATTGTTTTTCTTGTTCGGCAGTAAAAACTTGTTTGTAAGTATCATTTCTTGGTCCCATGTGTGTAACATTGTCAATCCGACGAAGCAAGCAAGTTTTTGGGATATTAAATTGTTGGCTTGCTTTTCTAATTGATAAAGAGTTTGTATTTATGGCTTGCATAGCAGCCTCCATATCTTGTGAAGTCCACGCCGGCCCATCCCGTTTTTTTTTTGTACGTGCGAACCATCTGTAAATAAACAATATCTTTTTTATTGGTGCATACAGAAATTCATTAACATGTTACAAATTTGATGGGGGCGACAAGGACCGGTCCTTATCACCCCCGTTCATATGGTCCTATTCGCCCAAATGCCCGTTAATGCAATAATATTTGTTACCGCCGTTTTACTTATAGGTTAGGTTTCATTCGAGACTACTAAATTTTTACAAATTCATGTAGTTATTGCCTCACGAACTCAAAAATTATTAACTATTATTTAAAAAAGCATACGTGCATTCAGAAAATTAAATATATTTAGATCACTTACCGTGATTTTCGATTTTTTTATACCATGCACTCAAACCACATCCACGCGTCTCAAACATATGTTTGCGACTGTCGGGGCCGTGTATTCTATAGGCTACATGCAGTAGCGAGTTAATGACGCATGACGTAAGTAAATAAATGGCCTGGTCCCCGTCACCCCGGTGGTCCTCTGTGCCCCCTCCACCCTTACTATATATAAAAAGACTGTATTACCTACTGTTAGTTGTATTATTATTATAATGAAGTTTCGTTAGTGTTGTTTTAGGTTTATGTGTAGAACAATAAATCACTACAAATAACAACAAATCCTACTCGAGGTAAACTTTTTATTTACGTATTTAATAAAATTAATAATAATTTTTAATTACATTTATTATTACTCATGTTAAAGTTAAAGTAGTCGTAACAACCTTTTCTACCTGAAGGTGTAAGGTGATATTGGATGTAGAATTAATATCTATTATTTTACTATTGTACTATACGGGAACTGCATTATATGTGATTTATGTATACATTTTAAATCATTACAAACATGTAACTTCCAAATAGTGACGACATTTGTGAAACAATTACTTTGTACACCTCAGAGAAGTTAAAACTGGTACAGTTAAGTATCACGTTTAATAAACTCTCCACTACTTGAGGCTGCTATTCCTATGTTACACAAAATGTATTAATCATATTATAAATTGTATGAAGTGATATATGATTTTACAATGTTTAAAGTTTCGTATAATATATTCTGAAATTAGATTAAATAATGTTAGGAAACATTCCTCAAGTCTCACCATTGTAACGTGGTATCACCAGAGAGGCTACATATCCCCTTTTGTATCACCACATTTGTCCTAGTTTTTAGTTCTTTTTATTTATCACAGCTGTTTCGATGTAGGTATTGCTTTCGTTACATCATTTTCAAAAGCTATAAAGGTGATTTCTTTATAATTGTAAATTTTATAGTTTGTACATGCTGTAATTACGTCAATACATTGAAATATCTGTGGTTAACAGACAAAACTTGGAACAGATTTAATTTAAATTTACCGCCAAATTACAAATTAAAACACTAGCGCCAAGTGTCTGATCAACAAAGTATTAAATAATTTTTCACCTTAAGCGTAGAAGTTTCATTTCTAAGGGGTTTTCTATGAAACTATGTTATAAAATGGATCTGTTTAGTCAAATGTTGGAAGTTGTTATGTGGCGCCGTCTCTGGTTGGGAGAAAAACTAAACAGCCAAACAGGGGAAAAAATTTAAATAGTAAGCTTAGTTAAGACAGGAATTATGAACTTTTTATACGGATTTGCTTGAGCAGTTTTTTTTAAATGGCTACAAAATTATAGTATTTTTAAAATAAACGAAATATTTTTAAAAGTACAGAATAAATTGTAAAAATTTTTCCCATACACGTTGTAGTTGTAATTGCATGTTATCAATTATTTTACAAGGTCTAGCATTGTTTTACGATGGTACTCTAAGAAATATCCTTGGCTGATAGGATGTGGTACACAACGCTAAGAAAAGCAATTCTTTTTATTTATTTATAATTAATACAAAATATACCAATCATTTTCTACTTTTCAAGTAAACATTTCTACAATTTATTATAAATAATAATAATAGTAAAGTACCCAACTATACGTAAAATTATTTTATTTTTACTACTTAAATGTAATACAGTACAGTTAACTTGCGTTAGTTGACTACACCAATTCCTCAGTTCGGCCCACCAAGGTAACCTTAATATACTGTCTTATATTAAATCAAAGGTTAAACTTATGTTTCAAAAAAAATGTTATACTATATATATACATATATATATATATATATATATATATATATATATATATATATATATATATATATATATATACAGGGTGACCCAAACTCGATGGCCAAAACGAAAACAGATGATTCCTCTGGCCAAAAGGAACAAAAAATTGTTAATACAGGGTGTGTCTATTGTTGATGGTTTCCAAGATGTTAACTTTTTTTTAATTTTTTCTATTTCGTGGACTTATTTTTTAAATCACGCTGTATCTTCCAAACTAGAAAAGTTACAAGAAAACACATTAGGAGAAATTTGTAGAAGATGAAATTGCCTTAAAGAATATTGAATTCATTCGAGACAAACTCATCATTCAACTTTTTTAATGATATAATGAATTCCGAAATTTTTTTTTTCAAATCCCAAGACAAATTTCCAAGAGGAATATTTTTCCAATAGAGATGGATTTGATACATGGCCGATAAAGGAAAAATTTCCTTTTTTCATAAGCTTCACAACGATATCAACAAAACTTATGGTTGACGTACTAATTACTGAATTGTTACAGGAATACACCTCAGGAAAAACTTTTAGAGCATAAAATTACCTTCAAAAATATGGTAGAGTAGATGAGAATTGACGATTTGTCCCTCACTTTTCAATCAATTTGTACATTTACGGCAAGAAATACGTCTCCTTTACAGATATCTTTTCATCACCGTAGGAAGAAATCCAGAGGGGTGAGATCTGGAGATCTTGGAGGCCACGCCTCTGTACCACCTCTTCCAATCTAACGTTGGGGATAATGTTCGTTTAGCCAATCTCTCACACCTCTTCCGTAGTGGGCAGGACAACCATCAAGTTGAACCCTCATATCTGCTCTTGTTGCCAATGAAACCTCCTCCATCAATTCAGGGAGGTTTTCTTGAAGGACATTCAAAAATTCACTGAATTGACTCTATCTGGCAGAATATATGGACCAATAAGTTGATTGTTGAGTAAACCAACCCAAACATTTACTTTGAACTGGTGTTGAAAGCTATTTGGTCTCATAGTATGTGGGTTCTCATGTACCCCGACGTGCGTGTTATGGATATTGAAGATGCCTGACCTTGTAAAGGTGACCTCATCCGTCCACAAGATTGCTTTTTGGAAATCTCGATCATTCCTAATTGAATTGAGATACCATTGGCAAAACTCAATCCGCCGACCTAGATCTCCATCTAAAAGTTCTTGAACTCCCGTCACGTGATACGCACGTCTTCCGTCAGCCTTAAGAGTTCTCCGTATTGTTTCTCGTGGCATCTGCAATACATTGGATGACCGCCGCAAGCTAGTCTCAGGATTTGCTTCGAAATGCTGGATTACGTCGTCAATCCTCTCAACATTATGAAATTCCTCTTGATCTCTTAGGATCCTAAAAGATCTCTCTCTTAGAGCAGTGTGTACTCTAGAGAAAACTCTCCTTTCTGTATGAATTCTTCTTGGGAAAGCAGCTGCATACAGTCTAGCAGCCTCACTCGCATTCCCTTGGGCAACACCATAATAATAATGAATATCGGCATATGCTTCATTTGAAAACATGTCTCAGGAATGAAAACACGAACACGAACAAGAACAATAATAATAACAAGAACAAGAACGACTCAAAAACTAAATTACAATATCACTACAACAGAAAGGACTCGTATTGAAATCAGCAAAACTGTAATAGCAAACAAATTTTGACAACTAACTTACTAATGTCAAGTCGTTGCTACGGTATTTCTTGCCGTAAATATACAGATTGATTGAAAAGTGAGGGACAAATCGTCAATTCTCATCTACTCTACCATATTCTTGAAGGTGATTTTATGCTCTAAAAGTTTTTCCTGAGGTGTATTCCTGTAACAATTTAATAATTAGTACGTCAACCATAAGTTTTTTTCATATCGTTGTGAAGCTTATGAAAAAAGGAAGTTTTTCCTTTATCGGCCATGTATCAAATCCATCTCCATTGGAAAAATATTCCTCTTGGAAATTTGTCTTGGGATTTGAAAAGAAAATCATTTCTGAATTCATTATATCATTAAAAATGTTGAATGATGAGTTTGTCTCGAATGAATTCAATATTCTTTAAGGCAATTTCATCTTCTACAAATTTCTCCTAATGTGTTTTCTTGTAACTCTTCTAGTTTGGAAGATACAGCGTGATTTAAAAAATAAGTCCACGAAATAGAAAAAATTAAAAAAGTTAACATCTTGGAAACCATCAACAATAGACACACCCTGTATTAACAATTTTTGTTCCTTTTGGCCAGAGGAATCAGCTGTTTTCGTTTTGGCCATCGAGTTTGGTCACCCTGCATATATATATATATATATATATATATATATATATATATATATATATATATATATATCACCACGAACTGGTTAAATATATTTCCTTCAATTTATATATCACAGTATAAGCCTAAAAGAAGGATTCTAATTATAACGAGCTTGAAGAAAATCAATCCAACTCACCATGTGGTTGTAAGTAACATTTTTTTTTTATATCCGCAATCACTAGCGAATCTATTACTTCATCAAATGAAGAAATAATTTTCTTCTTCTCCTCTAGAAATGGTAATTTACACCGAGAAAACGGAAATCAGAGAAATTTTCTAAAATATAATTTTACACCACAACAAAATGACCGTGTTGAAAGAACCACACCTTCGGAAAGGGTATTCAACAGAATTGTCCTTATCAAATAATGTAAAAATGTTAAACAGATGTTTGTTTTCACTAAAACATGATTAGTAATATGCAATTATTTAATGGTATCACCATCTAGTGGTGATTTAGCAAAGTGACAGTTACCTATAAAAATTTAACAATTTGGAAATAACCAGAACCCTCGTATAGCACTTGCAGGTTTATTTTAAGAATTTTTTTATGAAATACAAAGTTAAATACGAAAATAAAGCATTCCTTTATAACGTAGAAAAGTAAACGCAATAAAAGAAAATTATTTAATCCCTTAAAATAAATGATAATGACAGTAAATATAGAAAAGTTAATTCATTAAGGTAGAGAACTAATTAACGAGTACACTTAAGTAAATAACAACCCTAACAATTCAGGCTGCAGATAAATTTTGTTTTTCCAAACAGTAATATTCAGAGAAAACGTATAGAATCGATCAGAAAGTATCCGATACCACAAGATGGAGACCTCGGTAGAGGAATCACCCAGACAAAGGTAATACAGGAAAGAAAACAAAAAAAAGGTAAAGGAAGAGAGAGAAGTTCGAGTTATACACTCAGGAGAAAAAGCCCTAAAATCTAAGTAATCCCAACCCTGTTTCACGCCCTACTCCAAATATATATATATATATATATATATATATATATATATATATATATATAAGTAAAAAACCAGAAAACCCTATGTATTCACCCAACCCCAAAGCAATCAATCAAAGAAACCCAACCCAAAAGTAAGAATCAGAGGAAAGACAGAAGAAAGTTATATGAGGAGCAATAATGACGTATATACCACCAGATACATCCACCAAGCACACAACTCAAGCAATCCACGAAAGAACAACCTGACTCCAAACTCCCACTTGAGTCCTTCGCCATTCAGCTGGTATGAGGAAAAAAATAAAATAAAGGCAAACGGATAGCATATCGTGAATGGATAATACAAAAAACAACTAAATAAATAAATAAAACTAGGAGAAAAACAAAAAGGTTTATTACTACAATTAGGAAAGCAAAGCGGATAAGAGTGAGGTGATTTGGGTAGGGTGGTTGTCTTCGTCCCATTCATTCCAGTAACACAAGTAATCGCATGGTATACACGGAACCTAAAGAAACCAGAAAGAACAGTAGAAGAGGTAGAAAGAAAAGAATCTCAACCCACAGGAAAAGTAACCCACCCTCAGCTGAACTTAAGGGCCGGCTGCCTAAAGTTTGTGTCGTTTGCGGCGTCTAGGATAGCAAAGGGAAGTATCGAGAAGAGGATGGAGGTAGGATGTCGCTAATTGGACACAAGAGTCGGCGTCAGAAGGATATGTGGCTTCAGATCTTTGACGTGGTAAACCCCTAAGGATTTCCCCGAGTGTCTTTAAATTCGTGTAAGTCCAAGAGAGCACCTTTTTAACTAAGAAAGGACCAGTAAATTTCGTAGCAAGTTTCGCTTTAAAGCAGCATCAGATTGCACGTAATTGCGTTTCCACACACTATCCCCTAACTTAAATTTAACAGGTCTACGTCGCAGATTGTAGCGTAGATTACGAGTTTGATAGGCTTTAGCCAGTCTTTGATTAATATTTAAGCGAATATAGTCAAACTGACGAACGATTTTATTGTCAGGAGGTATAGTACGATCTGGGTCTAATAGTGTAGAATCCGAAGAATGTGGTGGACCTAAAAGATCACTAAACAAGATATGTTCTCGTCAAAATAACGCATAGTAAGGAGAACAGCCAATAACTTCATGCTTTGCAGAGCGAATAGCACACCCAATCTTAGCTTAACATCCCACTTACGTTGATTCTGAGTGGTATAGGAAGACATAAGGGTTTTTAAAACTCTGTTAATTCTTTCTGCAGGATTCGCTCTAGGATAGTATTTGGCGTTAAAGAGAAGAGTAGTTCGATAATCGCACACATAATTTAGTGAATTCTTTACTGTGAAACTGTACACCATTATCACTAATGATATACTGTGGAGTACCGAACATCAGAAAGGTATTGTCTTCCACTACTTGAGAAACAGCAGAAGCGGTAGCATGACGTAAGGGAAAGAAACAAGCGACTTTGGTAAAGCAATCAGCCACAACTAAAACAAAATCATCTCCTTTGGAGGATCTAGGAAAAGGACCGACGATATCAAGACAAGATTTATCAAGGTTTCGTAGGTTTGGCTCTTGGTGCTAGAAAACCAGGTGGAGCGAACTGTTGGACTTTATGTGCAGAACACAACGAACAACATCTGCACGAAGTGCAGGTCAGTAATAATGCACAGCAATCATAGCGATAGTTTTAGTAACTCCAAAGTGACCAGATGTTGGAAGATCATGATTTTCAGATAGAATTCGTTTGCGTTGTTCTTTAGGAACCACTATTTTCCAATCAGTTAAAGAAGAGCCAAAAGAAAATTTGGGGGTTTATAAAGTAAACCATCCTTTATGTACCAAGAAGGAAACTTTCTAGGAAATTTAGAGACACAAGAAATTGTTTTTAGATACCATTTATCATGGATAGGTAAAGTAACCAGAGAAGTGGAAGAAGTAGGAGTAATACAATCTATTTTAAGAACGGATCTAGAAAGAGTATCAGGAACAATGTGTTCTTTTCCTTTTCGATGGATGATAGAGAAATTATGTTGTTGTGGACGACACGCCCATGGAAAGAGACGTCCAGTAGGATTTTGTAATTTATTAAGCCAAATCAGTGAATGATGGCCAGTGATAACAGCAAAATGAGAACCCTCAATATAGAGACGAAATTTTTCTATGCCCATATTTGCAGCCAGGGATTCTTTCTCGGTGGTCCATTAGTGACGTTCAGCCTTAGCTAATGATCGGCTAATATAACTGATAACTTTTTCACCAGTAGTAAATTGTTGACATAACACCACACCGATACCAAAGTCAGACGCATCCGTTTGAATGGCAAACGATTGTGAGAAGTCAGGACAAGAAAGGATATGAGCTGACGCTAAACATTCTTTTAAAGAAGTGAATGCGGTTTCGCATTCAGAAGATCAGACGAACGGAGTATTCTTTTTAGTAAGAGAAGGTTTGATAATAAAAGAGAAGTTGGGTATGAAACGGCAATACTAGCTCGCCATACCGACGACGACGTGTTTCCAAAACATTTACCGGAAAAGGTATAGAGAGAACTGCAGATACTTTATCTGGATCTACTAATATTCCATCTTTATTTACTACATACCTTAAATATTGTATTCAAAACTGCAGAAATGACACTTGTCCTGTCTCAAAGTGAGACATGCAATAGGCAGACGTTGAAATATTTTTTCCAACACTTCTAGGTGTTTTTCAAAAGTTGGTGTAGCCAGAACAATGTCGTTAAGATAAGCGAAACAGTAAGGTTCTAAATCTCCCCCCAAAACACAATCAATTAATCTTTGAAAAGTAGCCGGTGAATTATGTAGGGCAAAAGGCATCCGAGTAAATTGAAAAAATCCACGTCCAGGGACTGTGAAAGCAGTACTAAATTTTGATTCCAGTAAGCGGAGCCAATGTCTAAGCTAGAAAGATAGCGCGCATCGCGTAAACGGTCTAGAACGGAAGAAATGTATGGCAAAGGATAAGAATCCTTTTCCGTTACAGTATTTACCTTTCGAAAGTCCACACAAAAGCGGTAAGAGTCGTCTTTCTTTTTGACCAAGACAGTTGGGCTAGACGGACTACTACGCCTAATTGAAGCATAGTGTCTAATTCGGCATTAGCTACTTGTTGTAAATCAGGAGAAAGTAGATAATATCGCTGTTTAATTGGTTCAGCAGTAGTTCAAATATCGTGGTGTACTAGAGTAGTACATCCCAAAACCGAAGAGTTTTTAAAAAAAGTTATCTAGCAAGGCTTTTAGAGAAGATTGTTGAGATAAAGGGAGATCAGAAAAAGAGCTTAAGTGTTCAGAAGAAATAGATTCTACGCAAGTATCGTTACCAAATGTCCACTGTCCATTACGATAGAAATCGATACCAAAAATTAATTTATAATGTACTTAAGGCACCACTAATACGTCTAACATAATTGTTTTAGACTCTACAGTTATTGGTAAAGTCAGTTGACCTAGAATATTGCAAATGTTACCATTTGCAAGAGTACATGCAGAAAACGAACTCACGGATAAAGATAGACCGAAATGTTGTAATATTTGCCAACCTATATTTCCTAAAATAGTGCGAGAAGCGCAAAAAGCGTCGTTCATCATTACGAACACTAGCGAAGATATAGTCCAGAAGGATACGATGAGAATCATGTACACCAGAGAAAGCGATTTCCGAGATTATAGATAAGATAGAATCCTCTCCTCGGTTAGAAGATTCATCAGATTTTTACACGATACAAGCTGTCGATAAAAATGATGCCGTTTGTATAATCAACAATAGCGCCTCCTCTGGTTAGGAGAAACACTACAATTAGCATTTGACAGGTCCGATGTGAGATCACTGACCGTGCGCCTGACAAGGGACAGAGTATCTGTCTGAAAGCTTACGAATATATATATATATATATATATATATATAGTATAAATAATTTACACCATTTTTGTCCCAATTAGAGCGTTTACTTAACATGTCAAATGGTGAAAGTTTCAATTCTTATACAAACATTGTTCAAACTGTAAGGAAACAATAATTCCCGTTACTAAAACAGGTATTTCATGTTCAAAGACAAACCTTATTATCAAATACGCCAAACGCGATAAGCTTTAGAGTAGTATAAAACAGTGGCGTAGCAAGTGGGTGGCAGGGATGGCCCCCGCCAGGGGCGCCGGACCAGGGGGAGCGCCGTCGCGAGGGTTTCGCCTAATACAAGCTTTGAAAAATTATTCAAAAACTTACACTGAGATAAAATAACAAAAACAAATATACTTTTGTATTTAAAAACAGTCAACAGCAACAGCACACACAATATATATATATATATATATATATATATATATATATATATATATATATATATCGTTATTTACACAGAGGACGTTAATTCCCAATGAATAAGAATAACCAGTTGAGAATAATAATCATTTAAAGTCCCAACTCGAAGTTTTGAGTTACTACGGACGTCTTGTTTTCACTGCGTGGCGGTGGCGCGACTAGCGCTCCTTACGGCCGCGATCGCGAACTCGTCAGTTGTGTAACGGCCGCCGGTAGAAGAAGCTGATATTGATTGTCACTCCACATTCCACATAACAAATTCGTGAAGGTAAGTAAATTTGCTTTATCAAAAGTGCTTAGTGATTAGACGCATATAATTAGACGATAATAATAACATAAATTAGATAATAAATATAAACAAGAAAATAATATCAATTAGACGAGATCAAAAGGGACACTCGATTGCTGGTCGCTGGAGACTAGCTGTCGCCCTATTAAACATAGACCATAGACCCCAAAGTTTGTGTAATTTCAACTTGGATATTTCATTGCAATAAATAATATTTGTACACAGATAACCCTTATACCCGAATTAAATTAAAAATTAGACACACAGAAAAATAAATTAAATTTAAAATTTGACACATTGAGAAACATAGAGGAACAAGGAACACGAATATAGAGGAACGAGTGGAACATAGGCCTATTTTGACAAAACTTAGAGAGGTGCAATACCGAATAATACCTCTGAGCTAATCAAATAGTGCCGGAAGCATTTGAAACATTTAAAAAGACTAAATATTAATTTGAGGACATTGATTTATTGTATTTCTAACAGATTGAAATTTATTTTTTAATATGTACAAGTTGTACTTTATTTTCAGCTGTCTAATAAATAGGACATTGTGTTAATTCATTTTGACTCTAACAACTAAATATACCCTATAGAATATATATATATATATATATATATATATATATATATATATATATATATTATGTTAGTTAAGTAACAAAGAAAGGTTCAAAGGTACTTACTTTTGTTGGGTTATATCCATAAATTTTTGGCAATCCAATTAACAAAATAACAAGTAACTTTAACCTATGCCAGATGAGAGTGGTGAGCAAGCCCAGTAAAACCTTTATTGATTAGGCTCACTCACAATAATAATTTTGCACACAATTTTTGTAAACCAAAAACTTGAATTATCACATTAGGCCTATCTCACAGCATTTGTCTGTAACCAGTCTACCATTAGGCCCACTTTACTTTGTAGTGCCCATGCATTGATTGCGGATACAAAAATCCAGCATAGCCTAATCGAACTTACTAGTCAACTACCTATGAGTAAGATTAATAAGAACAATTCTTAAGGCTAGTAGTTTAGTAATATTACATAATATACTAATATACAGGTAAAACATAAAAATATTTTAACTGTTGGAAACCTATTACTGTATTACAGTAGAACTTGGTTATTACGGCCTCGGATTTATCGTCAACACGGATATAACATCATTTGTTTACAAGTCCCGCCAAGCTGTGATAATTAGAATTAGCATTATAAAAAAAAACCGGCTGTGTCGTCATTAAATATATAAACCTCGTATATAACGGCATTGAGACCTTGATTTAGTATACAGTACATACATCTTTATTTTATTATAAAATGAATTAGCACTTTTCAGAAGTGCGGAAGTTGACGAAAATAGGCAAGTGTAGCATCATTGTATGGGCTCATTGGGGAGACAACAGTGCCGTTCGTTGCTGGGAATGCCAAGCGCCTTTATGCTGCGCCGCCATCCCTGCTCAAGGTCAGTGTCCTCACCCCCTCCCCTTCCGGCCACCTGTACGTTGTTTACTGTAATGACGTATCAACAGACAATTCCTCTAGTGCGTGTAGTGTTGTGTTTTCGTTTTATGATAGACTGAATTTTACGTTTTACATTACGGTATTGATTATTTTTGTTGTGCGAACATCGAACCACGATATCATCGTCAAAGTCACGGACTTACATATCACTAACATTAACGAAAAGATAACCACGATTAGATAAGTGGAAAACGAACTAAAAAATAAATCTGAGATCGCTAAGGACGGGTTCTCTTCCCCTCCTTCTCACCCACTTTCACTATCTGTGAATAATGAATATCTTTGTTCTAGAAATTTATTGCCTGCCGACCCCTCCCATGTTATTCACGTGTATGCGAGTTGTCATAGCAACCACTACAACTACCAATCACTGATGAGATTAGCGTGTCAGTATGCTCAGTGCGCGTGCGTGGGGAATAATTGTCACAGCAATAGATGCGATCTAAGGAATGAATAAGGAAATAGAAAAACTGGTTATAGACAACTGAGGTTGCGCGTATTTTCGTCTCTATTCGTCAGCTGTTTAAAACGCTGGAATGACGACTCATGCTATTTGATGGCTTATCTTTTGAATTAAACTTTACAAATAAAATATATTCCTGTAAATACTGTAAGTTAAAAAAATAGAATTTATGTATCTATTGCATTAGTTTTATAAGAAATTATACATACCTGCTTAATGCAAAAAAGCAATTTTATTCTTCCTTTGTAAAAAGTTGGTGCGTTTAGTCGCCCCTAATTGTTGTGGTCCCTTCAATGACATTATAACCAAGTTCCACTGTATATCTTTTATAACTTGGTAAAGATAACCAGATAACGTGAACTTTATTTGTTGTAGGTAAACCGTGAAAATCAGTATTTACAAGCCAAAAACTAAAATGGGCCCAAAAAAACCATCTGAAAGTGCATTTAGAAAACTAAAAAAAGAAAAGGAAACCACTGCTGCGACTCTTTCAAGTCAGTAAAGAATTGGCTAAAATCCAATAAGGAGCCTAAGGAGGAAGTTGCAAGTACAGTTAGGCTTACGGATAAAAAAGATGACAGTGACCTTGATATAGATGCCGGTTTAGCAGACACATCAGAAAACTCTGAAGATAACGAACCACGCCCACAAACATCAGCGTCGAAAAATAGCGACATTTTTCTACCAGTTTCGGATCAGAATGAATTTGAAGAAATGGATTATGATAATTCCCATTCCCATTCAACTGACGAAGAATTATCTGCAGCAAGATGCGAAGTAGTCTTTGACGATCCAAAGCAATGGCCTGGTTCTACAAGAATTAGTGACAAAGTTAGATTGATGTTGGTTGAACGAGGTCCTCAAACAATTGATGTGCAACTTTTAAATTTCAAGTTTCAGATGGTGATAGGCATCTAGACGCCAAATGGTTTCATAAGATTCTTGCAAATGGTGAAAAAGTACCCCGACAGTGGTTACTTTATAACCAGTCAGAAGATGCTTTATTTTGTTTCTCTTGTGTTCTGTTTGGAAAGGATCAACAAGGAAAGTCATCGCCATTTTCAGACCTAAACGAAGGCTGTAAAAACTGGAAACACTTAAATCCTCTAATTTTCACTCATGAAAACTCATCCAGCCATAGATTGGGTTATACGAAATGGATTGATTTGAAAATACGATAGCAACAAAAAACGACTGTGGATTCTGAAATCCAAGATAGAATTCAAAAGGATATTGAGAAGTGGGGGAACATTCTTAAAGTGGTCATTGATGTAATACTTTTTTGTGCAAAAAATAATTTTACCACTTCGAGGAACAAGTAAGGAAGAAGTAATTGTAGAGCCTAGTAGTGGAGTGTTTCTAAACACCTTAGAATTAATAAGTCGCTATCATCCTAAGTTAGCTGAGCATATGGACTACGTCAAGTCCAACAAAAATGTACTTAGCTACTTCTCTCCCACAATCCAAAACGAACTCATAAATTTAATTGGAGGTAAAGTAAGACAGACAATCTTGGATTTAATAAAAAATGGGAAATATTTCTCTATAATATTTGACTACACTCCAGACAGTGCTCACATTGAGCAAATGAGTCAAATTATTCGGTTTTTTGATTTGTCAGCAGGAACATGTGAAGTCAAGAAAAGCTTTATTGATTTCATCAACACGAGTCAGAAAACAGGAGAAGGAATTTCGATGGAAATACTGCAAAAACTAAACGATGATGGCCTGAGCGTTGCTAACTGCCGAGGTCAGGGTTACGACAATGGCGCAATATGGCTGGAAAATATATTGGAGTACAAGCGAAAATCCTCCAACGAAATGACAAAGCCTATTTTGTTCCATGTGCAGCGCACAGTTTAAATCTGATTGGTGCACATGCTGCTGCTGTCTCACCGTTGATCATTACATTTTTTGGAATAGTACAAAAGGTGTTCACCTTTTTCAGTGGTTCTACCGGGAGGTGGAAGGCAATCCTAACAAAACTTGGCACTACATTAAAGGGTCATTGTAACACTAGGTGGTCAACAAAACGAAGAGCAGTCAGTGCTTTAAAAAAAATGCTAAAAGAGGTTTATGCTATCTTCAAAGAAATGATAGATCGCACCAATCAAGAGAAATGGAATTTAGAAACTGAAGTGGGTGCACAGGAGCTAATCAAACAGATTCACTTCAAATTTATGTGTCTTTTGCAGCTATGGGAGGGAATCCTTGTTGCTATCGACAAAATTAACAAAGGCCTTCAAAGAGAAACAGTTTCTGTCAGCGAGGCAAACAAAATGATTAAGGGGCTATCAGCGACAATTCAAGAGATTAGAAATGAGGGTCTCAGGCCAGCAATCGACTTTGCTACACAATCATCACAGGAACTTGGAATCGAAGATCACTTTCCTGAAAAAAGGCGAAAGACAGTGAGCAAACGACTCGAGGATTTAGAAACAAAATCTAAGGATGACAGCACTTGCTACCTCACCGCAGAACATGAATTCCAAAGGGAAGTTAATCTTATTTTTGATCAAATTCTAACGGAACTGAAGAGGAGATATGAAGCGATGGAGTCATTATCTTCGGACTTCTATTTTCTAACAGGGCCAGCATTGAAGAAAGAACCAGTAAATGTTTTGAAGAAACATGCTGCTGACTTTGGTCTAAAATACCCTACTGCCGTAGACGTAGTTGAACTGACCAACGAAATAGAGACATTTAAAATGCAATTTAAGGTAGCTGTTCATAGGCATCTATTGGCAATTCATTATCCCTCTATCCATCCTCTTAAGTGTTCCTGAGTGCTTTAGCACGACAGGCCTTATTTAGCCTGTTCAGGTCCTCAATCATAAAAAAAAAAGCAAAAGAACTTGTAAAAAAGGATCTCGAAACAGTAACACCCCTGGATCTGCTAAAAAAATTCAAGAACTTAAACTGGAAGATATTTTTTCGAACATCCAAATTGCTCTTAGAATCTTCTTGACTCTACCTGTTATCGTCGCCTCTTGTGAGCGAAGTTTCAGTAAATTAGAGTTGATAAAAAATTATTTGACAAGATCGTTTGACGAATCTTGCGATACACTCAATTGAACATGAAGAAGTGAGAAAATTGGACCTAGATGTGCTAATCAATTATTTCGCGTCAGTTAAAGCCAGAAAAGTAGCCTTTAAGTAAATTTAAAAATAGGTTTGTAACACAATAACAATTCATTCCAATTAATCCATTTTACAATAAAAATCTTTGACTAGATTTAAATTTTTTTAAGGTACTAAACCCTCCCCTCTTTTAGTCTTTTTATCAAAGAGGGGCGCCATTTTCAAGTCTGGCCAGGGGCGTCAGTCACCTTAGCTACGCCACTGGTATAAAATAATAAAAGTTGGTGTATGATAGTCAATACGATCAGGAGTTTTCCTTAAATTACATCAAATATAATTAATCACCGTTTTTTACTTGCCACCGTTCTCCGTTACAGGTAAGTCTTATTATTACCATACAATTAATAACACACCGGTTAATTATTATAATCATATTAACACTTTTAGTAAAAAATTCCGTTTACAAGTATTCCCTGATAAGTATTTTTATCATTAACTATTGTTTCTTATAAAAATTTAGAATATTAAGTCAATTTTTACTCGTTTAATTATAACATCATCATTACCGCCTAATTAATTATTGTACACAATTAAAATTGATATTTATGTTTACTTACATGTAGCAATACAGTTGCTTAGTTATTTTATTGCACAAATTCGCTTTTAGACCTAATCGTTAATTTCTTGGATATCGTTCAGCGTTTCTCCATTAAGAATATTTTATTTTATTATTGCGTGCAATTTATTTTATTTTTTATTAAGGCTCCTTTTTTTCTCACTTCAGAAAATAATTTTTTCGTTTTCGTGTTCCGCCATCCCTTTATAGATTATAGTTTTGTTTACCAGCCTAATTGATTTTGTTTAACGTATAAGTTAATGTAAGGGTTAATTTTATTCTGTTTTATTTACTGCCAATTTCTGTTTGGGTATTGAAAATTGATTGTTATTAGATTCTGATCTTCATTTTGGGTAGTCAGTAACACCCCTGCAAGTTAAATTCTGTGCTGTGGTTCGATTTTTTTTAATTAACCAGTTGTTAACCAATGAGTTACTTTTGTTGTCCTAGATAATCCATTACTCATTTTTTTTGCAGTCGCCTTTATTTATTTATAGTCTGTTTAGACAAACACGATTTTTTGTTTCGTTGTATTTTTGTGAACGAATTTAATTTACTTTTTCTACCACCACTGGTAATTTTTTTTTTCTCTTGATATTTTGGTGTAATTATTCTTAATCGCTGGAATTATTTACATTTTGTAGCTGCGAAAAAACAATCTTTTTTTTACTGAGACAGAGTTTGATTTTGTTTGCCGTTTGGCTGACTATTTTGTCGGCTAATTCATAACTTATATTATTAATTTTTTATTGCCCGGCTAGTAAATCATTGGCTTCCGACTCCCATATCAGGATTTATTTTGCCCAACCAATATTATTTTTTGTAAATTCACACTACCAGGCCGCACACTTCCGGCCACACTAAGGTCCTACTTACCCGCACCGCTGTAAATCTTCGAACACCCCTGGTAAACCGACGCTACTCGGTCCGCTTTTAACTTTCCATTCCCTGCGAAGAGGAATCTAGGCATCTAGACCACCTTGCACCTAGATTGACGCCCGAGAAACTTGATTTTACCGGAATCAACCCTCCGCAGCCCCCCCCCCTCCCGCCATATTAAATAGTCCTTATAGCAACTGACCGTCCGCCGATCGTAAAAGCGTTATAAAACTTAAAGAACTTTTAAACAGCACGATTATTTCAATTGAGTATTATCAGTTTCACAATGTGAACCGCACAAAAAAAAACAGAACGTTGTAAATAAACAAAAAAATAGTTAAACAAATTCACAAAAATACACTTAAAACTATCAAACAGAAAAATGTACGCTAATACAACCAATAAGGAATTATTAACCTAGGTATACAAATATCTTACTACTAAGCATACATTGTGCAGTAAGAGTAATTCGTTATTTGTTAGTTACGATTGCCCTCTATTATTTTGGGAGGAAGTAAAATTATCTCAAGATTGCCTATATGAGTGTCCACACTCTCCATCCTGTCTGGACTATTTACTTTAACAACTTAATTCAATTATTTTTATCACAGCCATATTTCAATCATTTTTTAAACAGAGTTTTTTAATACCGTATTAACGTATTGAGAATTTAGTCCCGTAATCTAGGGACAAGGAAGAGTCTCAGAGGTATGAAAAAAATAGTGCATTATATACAGAAGTAGATTCTAGCGCTCCCACGATTGCCTTCGTGATCGCGCTAAAATTTGCTACTATTTCTCCCTTGTATAATAAATAGCTATTTTTAAGTGCCCGAACAAAAAATAGTGTAAGGGCTTAAGATAGGGGGATTGTTGGAGGCCAAGGTCTCTTCCAATAACTATATTATCGAAATATTCTTCTACACATCGCACTATTATCCCGCCCCCCTCTTGTGTGTGTATATATATATATATATATACATATATACAAGGAGAGCATTAATTAATGTCCAGAAAAAAATTGCTTTCCACTGCCTATGAAATCAAACCTTAGTTCCACTTACTTTAACATCATTCTGAAGTTGGCCAAATTAAATGACCTACATAATTTAAAATTATTTTTAATGTTTATTAGTAAATTAATGTTGTTTCTTTAATTTGTTGTACAAGATTACAAACCAATAAAGGCGATATAATAACAATAATAATTTGTCATGTTTTATTAATTATCGTACAATTTTAGGTTACATTATAATAAAATTAACATTAACAGTTACAGTGTAATGGAATAAAAATTTTTCAATTTGGGAAACTGGAGTTTCAGTTCTAAATTATATGCCCTATATGAACCATTATTATGTAAGCAAGCATCTATTCGTCTTTTCATATTGTTAAACACATGTTCTAACTGGTCTTGAGTAATGTTTTGAATCGCAGCTGTACATATCTAGCATTTCGTCATTCCTCAAATTGTTATTAAACCACTGGCAGTAGTTCATGCGTATCTCGTAATCAGGAGGAAATAATTGATGCTTTACAGTTGCTTTGTATGGACGATAATATAACTTTTGCTTAAGTGCTTTTCGACATGTTCCATAACTTAAGCCTAAAATGCATAAAATAATTAATTATTATCCTAATAAAAATAATAATTAAAAGTTTGTACCTGTTTGTTGCGATAATTTCCATAAAAATTTTTTAGGACTACGTTCTATGTGGACTCGTACATCATCCACGACATTTTCAGTTAAAACAGATCTATATCCACATGATTTACCCTTGCCAACACTGCCTGTAGTTCGAAACTGTTCGATAAGTCTGCGAATATGTCTGCTTAAGTTGTAATCAAATTCATTATTAGGGAAATTATTCACTACTTCCTCTATACACAAAGCAACTGAACAAATCCATTCATCATTTTCATTGCCCATTTAGAAAATAAGATTCCAAAATAAATTGGTTTTCTTGCAGAGAGTAAGCCATTGCTTAATCTAAATAGTTTACATTTAAGTTAAAGGGTTATTTTTATTTAGCTGTATTTACTTGTTTTAAGCGTTTTTGTAAAACACAAAACACCTAAAATAGCTCTCTCAATTCCCAAACGCATTAAACTAAAAATGTCAAATGTGCAATATTAAGCAACTAATTTCATGGCATGGACTATTGTTTTTGATTCTCTAGTGGAAAATAATATCGTCTGGACATATGTTTTTGCTCTCTCCGTGTGTATATATATATATATATATATATATATATATATATATAGTAAAGTCCCCCCAACCTATTATGTGAACCATAAAACTGAAATTAATAAAATTTTGGGAAACAGAACTAAGGCACATATACAACGTTTCTGATCGTATTCAGTTACGTAATCGTTGTCGGATATCCACCATTTTGTAAAATAATTTTAAATGGGAGCATATGGCAAGTAATACCTCATTTGAAAGCTCGTTTCAAGTTTCAACGAGATCAATAACATTAAGGTGATTTATGAGTTTCAACCCAAAAACCTCAAGACATTAATTGGCGTCTTTGGGTTGAAACTCATGAATCAATAGTAATATTTTAATGTTGTTGATGTTTTCAAAAAGAACGTGGAACGAGCTTTCAAATGAGGTATTACTTACCATATGATCCCATTTAAAATTATTTTACCCAATGGCGGCTGTCCGCCATTTTTAATGATTACGTCACTGATTACCATCAATAAAAACGTTATATATGTGCCTTAGTTCGGTTTCCCAAAATTGTATTAATTTCAGTTTTCATAATAAGGTGGGCATGGGGGCTTTTGACGGGCACTGTATATATGTAATGTGTTCATATTATACCTACATTAGATAAAATTGTTTAAATGTCATTAAAATGCGGTGATGCAATTCATGATAGGGGATTAGGAGCAATTTACCTTCAGTGGTGCAATTCATGTTGAACATTACTTTGGTAATTGATTTTTTGTGCAGTTCAGGTTTACCGCAATAAACTTGTCTTGTTCCAAAGAAAAGGGCATTCCAATTTTTATAAAGAAAAACAGCTGACTGTAAACTTACAAAAATTATTAAAAGCTTACTTACCTCTTTAGAAACTATAATTATTAGTAATTTGGCTTGTTAAAGATTGTTATTACAAAGCACAAACAAAAAAAGTATCCAAAAATAAAGAAATCACATGTTGCGTCCTTATCAAGTTATTCCTTTTATTTTGAATTACCCCGTCCTTTATTTGTTACACCTGTTATTACCGTGGAAGATTCACGTAATAATTCGCATTCCTTTGTCGATAAATTAAAAATAATTCCCCTTCCGTCATTTAATAACGATTTAAAATATTGGTTGCAATATAGGGACCTTTTCATTAATCCTACGGCAATATAGAGAAATATCATTTTTTAGTTAGTAGTTTAAGTGGTGAACTCCTCAATCTCGTGAAGGCCATTCTTACTCGATTGCCTTTCAATCGTTATTGGACAGGTACAATAATGAGAGAGCCCTTGTTACCTTGTACAGGAATGAGATCCATAATATTCCTACGATGTCGGCAGAGTCCGGCCGCGATTTGCGTCATTTATTAAGTCAACTGAAAGAAAATTGCGAAGCCCTGGAATTATTGAAATTGTCAGACACTTGGGACCTTGTTCTTTTCAACATTGTTATCGGTAAAGTGGATACTTCCACAAAACAAATTCGTGATATTTAATGTATCTTAAATGATGACTTCTTCATATTCGGCGAAACATATTAAGTTACCATTGATTCCAAAACGTTCCCCTACTAAGACACCTTTCACCAAGACTTCGTTAATTGCTATTTCGCCCAACAATACTAATAAGAAATGCGTTTTGTGCGATCAATCGCATGTTTTGTATGTTTGTCCGTCGTTTCGAAAAAAACAGCCTCAGGAACGCTTGGAAATTGTCAAGCGCAATCGTTTGTGCCTCATTTGCTTGTCGATGGGACATGTTGCGGAAAATTGTTCTTCCAATAGGAGGTGTAGAAATTGTGATTCTTCCCATCACACATTACTATATTTTTAGACTAGACCTTCTAATCCAATCGCTAAATCGGTCGCATCTGCAGGGACTTCGAATCAAGTCACTTCCTGTACAAGTGATTGCTCGGCAACATTTACGTCTTCGCATGCTGGTCGTTCTCCAGTACTTTTGGGTACTGTCGTTTTGAAAATTCGCGATAATTGGGGACATTACCATTTCGCAAGAGCGCTAATTGACTCCGGCAGTCAGGCCTCTTATATTACATAGAATCTGGTGAATAGGCTTAAATTAGTTAAACAACCTCACGTCGTTCCTATTTGTGGCTTAGGACAGGTCGCTACTAAATCGTCGTATATGGTTACTTCTGAAGTTCGTGCCAGTGTCGATGCTACCCCTAATCTTGAATTCGAGTTTTTCGTAATGGATAACATTTGTGCTTATTTACCTAATGATACTGTTAACAACGATATTTTCTACCTCGTAACATTAAGTTAGCGGATCCCCTTTGATATGAATATCGCGCTATTCACATCCTGCTGGGAACCGATATATATCCAACCATTGCAGACTCCAGCAAGGATATCGTCCTTCTATGGAAGATCAACCATTTTTATTTGGAACAATATTTGGCCGAGTAGTATTGGGTCCTGTGAAATTTGTAAAGACTCAACAAGCTGTGCAATCGTTGTTTTCGTCGTTTTCTCCTTCGCTTACAACGCCTTTGGACAAAGTTGTCGAACAATTTTGGAATGTTGAGGAAGTTCCGTCCAAAGCAATAATTTCCCCTGAGGATGAATCATTGTTTAGAGAGTCTTCCGGTCGGTTTGGAATTGCTCTTACTTTCCCGGTTGTTAACCCTACGGTTCTTTGACCAACACACATTGTCGTCTTCATTCTTTAGAAAATCGTTTCGTTAATAATCCGCAACTGAGAGCTATGTATGGGGATTTCATGCGCGATTATTTGGTCGCAGGTCACATGACTCCATTGTTTACGGACCCCTATGGGTCTTGATTGTTACTATATCCCTCACCATGCGATCTTCAAATCTAGTGGAGAACAGTTAAATATTCGTGTGGTTTTTGATGCCTCAGCCAAGGCTGCGTATTAGCAATCTCTCAATGATACTCTTTTTGTTGGACCCAAATTGCAGAACGATATCACTAAATTGTTGTTGCGCTTTCGCGTGAAAACAATCGCGTTCACTTGCGACGTGCGTCAAATGTATCGTCAAATTCTTGTTCGTCTTGACCATAGAAAATATTAACTTATTCGTTGGAGATTTTCGATTGATGATCCAATCACTACCTAACAACTAAATACTATCACTTATGATTTTTCTTCTGCACCTTACCTTGCTATTCGTACACTGTTGGAATTGGTTGAACTGGATGAAAGCACATACCCTTTGGCTGCTCATGCTATTCGTGACAGTCTCTACGTTGATGTTCTTGTGTGGTGCTTCCACTGTGGACGAAGCCGAAAGTTTCGTTACACAATTGGTTGAGTTGTTTTCGTTGAGACGCTTTGAGCTTCGCAAATGGGCATCGAACCATCCAGAAGCACTAGAGTCGATTCCATTGGAATTTGTCCAAGCTCAAGCTCTATCGTTTGATATCGAGTCTTCTAATACCGTCAAAATTCTCGGTCTTAGATGGCGCCGTCCTCTGATACCTTTTCTGTCTTAGTCAATCCTCGCAATGTGCCTTGCGCAAAACGGTCTCTATTATCCGAATTAGCTCGTGTTTATGACCCCCTCGAGTTCCTGGTTCCAATTAGCTTTTTCGCTAAATGCCATCCAACAGATTTGGTTCATGCGTGTGGATTGGGATACCGAACCACCAACAAACGTATTTCTTCCTGTGGAAGAAATGAAACAAAATCAAACCGTTTCGTCTGCACGTTGTGTTCTTTCGTGTCTTAGTGCTGGTGATAAAGATCAGCTCTCGTTCGTTTTTGCCTTGCTACAAAACTCGTCTTCGTTATCTAAAATCCAAGTTGTGGTAGCTTGCGTCCTACGTTTTGTTCATAATGTTAGATATCATAGTGAAAAACATATTCATCGTTTATCACATCTTGAAAAATACAAGGCTTTATTGGTTATCGTTCGCGCAGTTCAGAACAACTGTTT